>CM026404.1:64989670-65005588 GCA_014843695.1 Archivesica marissinica
GTATGTTCTACTGTGTGACCTGCTGGAGAGTATGTTCTACTGTGTGACCTCCTGCTGGAGAGTATGTTCTACCGTGTGACCTCCTGCTGGAGGGTATGTTCTACTGTGTGACCTCCTGCTGGAGAGTATGTTGTACTGTGTGACCTCCTGCTGGAGAGTATGTTCTACTGTGTGACCTCCTGCTGGAGAGTATGTTGTACTGTGTGATCTCCGCAATGACAGGTGGCTGATTTAGCTTATTGGACCTATTGGCCATTTAGTTAACTCTAGAGCTCGGCCTCAGCATAGTGACTTGGTCGATCATCTCTGTAACTCAAGTCATTTGGTTTTTCATCAGTACCTTCATAATTTTATGTGACCGTTTCCATATATCTCTCACTATTCCTGGTTGATGCTTGTGAGAATATTCGAACTCGCCGGTGGGCTGATACCCATTGCAACGTGACAGTTCTCCGGCACGAGTGTAGAAGACATCTGTTGACACCATCGTTTGATCACAAGAACTTGAGATGTTATACATAAGGCACCAACAACCATGTTTTAGGCACGTTAATGTGCTCCGCTAGTGTCGTTTCTCTAGTGGTGTCTCGTCCTGCACCTCTATCCTAGGACACCACCTCTATATAAACTAGTAATTGTATATATAAGGGTGGCTAACTAGTTTATATAATAGTATATAGAGGTGGTGTCTTAGGTGTACATGGTTATTGGGGCCTAAAACCGGGTTTTGGGTGCCTTATGGAAACAATTTCTGTGGTTTGATATATAAATGAGTGCGGCGAAGAACGAAAGCAGTGACTTTATAACTAAGTTTGCATACAGGCATTGTATTGTCGTTCAAATGTGCTAAACCAGCAAGCCAAGTATATTTACATTTCTGACAGTGTTGTCTTAATGACTGACCCATGGCCTTGTCAATGTGTAGACCTAATGATTGACCCATGGCCTTGTCAATGTGTAGATCTAATGACTGACCCACGACCTTGTCAATGTGTAGACCTAATGATTGACCCATGGCCTTGTCAATGTGTAGACCTAATGACTGACCCACGGCCTTGTCAATGCGTATACCTAATGACTGACCCATGGCCTTGTCAATGTGTAGACCTAATGACTGACCCACGGCCTTGTCAATGTGTAGACCTATTGATTGATCCACGGCCTTGTCAATGTGTAGACCTATTGATTGATCCACGGCCTTGTCAATGTGTAGACCTAATGACTGACTCACGGCCTTGTCAATGTGTAGACCTAATGATTGACCCATGGCCTTGTCAATGTGTAGAACTATTGATTGATCCACGGCCTTGTCAATGTGTAGGCCTAATGATTGACCCACGGCCTTGTCAATGTGTAGGCCTAATGATTGACCCACGGCATTGTCAATGTGTAGACCTAATGATTGACCCATGGCCTTGTCAATGTGTAGGCCTAATGACTGACCCACGGCCTTGTCAATGTGTATACCTAATGATTGACCCATGGCCTTGTCAATGTGTAGGCCTAATGATTGACCCACGGCCTTGTCAATGTGTAGACCTAATGATTGACCCACGGCCTTGTCAATGTGTAGACCTAATGATTGACCCACGGCCTTGTCAATGTGTAGACCTAATGATTGACCCACGGCCTTGTCAATGTGTAGACCTAATGATTGACCCATGGCCTTGTCAATGTGTATGTAGACCTGGTATATCATAATGTTCCTAAGCAAGAAATAGTTGGGAACAGAACAGCTCACGGTCACCTGACACTGGACGTACTCCACTTGTCCGGATCCCAAGCGTATGTGGAATACCACTGTCCGCCCGACATCTGACACATCATACTTATTGGACTAAATGCACAAGGTATTTAGAATTTTAGTGGAGTACACACGTGACGAAGTGTATGAAAAGTGTGTGCCTTGCGGAGGGGGTGGGTGGTGGGGCGTTGTAATAAAATACACTTTCTTTTAAACAGAAAACACAACTTTGTGAAATTTCTTATGCCGTATCATAAGGCGGCCATCTTGCACGCACGCACACAGGACGGAAAGACGGACGTAGACCATTACCACATGTATATCCCCCCTAAATTTCTTCGAACATACGGGGGACAATTAAGTATTGGAGTACCCCACCATGGCTTTCCTTGGTCTATCTAAGTATGTGTGGTACACCACCAGGCCATTCACCCGGCTTAATAAATGAATGTGCTAACCAATATGGACCTTCCATAAATCTATTGAAGCACTTAGATACCCAACCGGGCCCTTCCTTACTCTATGTAAGTAATGGGTACTTCACCAGCTAGTCTAATTAAATACTGAGGTGCCCCAACAGGCCCATGGAAGCAATAGGGTAATCCACCAGGACTAAATCTATTTAAGCATGACCCCTGAGTTACCCCGCCAAGCCATTATAAAAATTGGGGTACACCACCAGACCATTCCCTAGTATACTTCAGTATTGGAGTACCACCACCAGGCCCTTCCATACTCTATTACCTTCTCAAATCTATTTATATATTTATGATACTCCATCTGAACATCATATTTCGTCTCAGAACCACTTCCGATACTGTATTTGTGTAGGGAGCCTGAACTATTGTTCTCTGGACACCTTTCTAGACATGTTCCAATTGTAAATAATTGGAACTTGTTGCAATTCTAACCCATGTGAGTGCAGTTCATAACCCGATGAATTGCAAAATTATTAGGAGCTAAGTATCGAAGGTGATTGATTATTAATGCATGCATGCGAACAAAAATATAGTTCCCACACTATAGGAAACAAAGTACTTACCTGCTTTTTGCGCATTTTGCTCTTTCAAAAGGAACATGGTGAACCCCAATAACAAATCAATAATATTAAGGAAGCTATTTAGGTTTACAATAGTTATTGGCCTTTATTCATGTCTCCTGGTTAAACCTATGTGCAACTGATCCCAGTAAAGTGCGTTATAGGACCCAGATGAATATTATTAATACTAGACGTCTGTCATGTGCACTAGTCGTCTGACATGTGCACTAGTCGTCTGTCATGTGCACTAGTCGTCTGTCATGTGCACTAGTCGTCTGACATGTGCACTAGTCGTCTGTCATGTGCACTAGTCGTCTGTCATGTGCACTAGTCGTCTGTCATGTGCACTAGTCGTCTGACATGTGCACTAGTCGTCTGTCATGTGCACTAGTTGGACCTTTGATCATTAACAGATGTGTTCAGTGTTCACACCATACCAGTAATAATGCGTCAGATAATCGCAATTCAAATTCTTGTGAAATTATTTATTTGATTTGATTTAAACCTTATTTATTTTACAAGGAGTGCGAAGCAAGTTTTAGCAACTAATATTAATAATTCCCATTGGCGCGGATGAGAGCGTAAATATGGTCATTAGTGTGGGAGGAAACCCGAGTAAACCCACCTGTCCGATCTGACAACCACCGTACCATCTCACATACTTCCCGGTCCGAGGATATTTGATTGTGACAATTAACTGCAATGACCAAAATACATGTCAACGTATATACCTTGCTTACTGCACATACAGGTCAGTGGTTAACACGTTGGGCTTCGAATCCAGGGGTTGCAGGTTCGATCCTCCGTAATAATATTAACAGTATTTCAGATGGGACTATAAACCAAGGTCTCGGTGTATCGGTGTATCGGTGCTATACACCGGGAATTTACAGAATCAGGGATACTTCTGGAATTGGAGCATCTTCTGTAACTCACTACCCTATGTTAAATAAAACGTATAGAAAACTCCTAGAACATACTCCTGGAAACCCACTTGACGTCATTCCGCTAACTTTACGACGTTATTTACCGGAACTTCCGAATGAAGTCGTACCCCTGAAGGCTCGGTTTCTTGTGGCGTAGCATTATTATGTTATAAATCTTATATTGAGAGATTATAATCAACACATGCATGAGTGACAGTCAGTATATTGGCTGTATTGCTCATGTGTGACAGTCAGTATATTGGTTGTATTGCTCATGAGTGAGTCAGTATATTGGTTGTATTGCTCATGAGTGACAGTCAGTATATTGGTTGTATTGCCCATGTGTGACAGTCAGTATATTGGTTGTATTGCTCATGTGTGATAGTCAGTATATTGGATGTATTGTTCATGTGTGACAGTCAGTATATTGGTTGTATTGCTCATGTGTGACAGTCAGTATATTGGTTGTATTGCTCATGTGTGACAGTCAGTATATTGGTTGTATTGTTCATGTGTGACAGTCAGTATATTGGTTGTATTGCTCATGTGTGACAGTCAGTATATTGGCTGTATTGCTCATGTGTGACAGTCAGTATATTGGTTGTATTGCTCATGTGTGACAGTCAGTATATTTGTTGCATTGCTCATGTGTGACAGTCAGTATATTGGTTGTATTGTTCATGTGTGACAGTCAGTATATTGGTTGTATTACTCATGTGTGACAGTCAGTATATTGGTTGTATTGCCCATGTGTGACAGTCAGTATATTGGCTGTATTGCTCATGTGTGACAGTCAGTATATTGGTTGTATTGCCCATGTGTGACAGTCAGTATATTGGTTGTATTGCTCATGTGTGACAGTCAGTATATTGGTTGTATTGCTCATGTGTGACAGTCAGTATATTGGTTGTATTGTTCATGTGTGACAGTCAGTATATTGGTTGTATTGCTCATGTGTGACAGTCAGTATATTGGTTGTATTGTTCATGTGTGACAGTCAGTATATTGGCTGTATTGCTCATGTGTGACAGTCAGTATATTGGTTGTATTGTTTATGTGTGACAGTCAGTATATTGTTTGTATTGCCCATGTGACAGTCAGTATATTGGTTGCATTGCTCATGTGTGACAGTCAGTATATTTGTTGCATTGCTCATGTGTGACAGTCAGTATATTGGTTGTATTGTTCATGTGTGACAGTCAGTATATTGGTTGTATTGTTCATGTGTGACAGTCAGTATATTGGTTGTATTGCTCATGTGTGACAGTCAGTATATTTGTTGCATTGCTCATGTGTGACAGTCAGTATATTGGTTGTATTGCCCATGTGTGACAGTCAGTATATTGGTTGTATTGCTCATGTGTGACAGTCAGTATATTGGTTGTATCGCTCATGTGTGATAGTCAGTATATTGGCTGTATTGCTCATGAGTGATTCAGTATATTGGTTGCATTGCTCATGTGTGACAGTCAGTATATTGGCTGTATTGCTCATGTGTGACAGTCAGTATATTGGCTGTATTGCTCATGTGTTGACAGTCAGTATATTGGTTGTATTGCTCATGTGTGACAGTTAGTATATTGTTTGTATTGCCCATGTGACAGTCAGTATATTGGCTGTATTGCTCACGAGTGAGTCAGTATATTGGTTGTATTGCTCATGAGTGACAGTCAGTATATTGGCTGTATTGCTCATGTGTGACAGTCTGTAAATTGGCTGTATTGCTCATGTGTGATAGTCAGTATATTGGCTGTATTGCTCATGTGTGACAGTCAGTATATTGGTTGTATTGCCCATGTGTGAGTCAGTATATTGGTTATATTGCCCATGTGTGAAAGTCAGTATATTGGTTGTATTGCTCATGTGTGACAGTCAGTATATTGGTTATATTGCCCATGTGTGACAGTCAGTATATTGGCTGTATTGCTCATGTGTGATAGTCAGTATATTGGTTGTATTGCTCAGGTGTGATAGTCAGTATATTGGTTGTATTGCTCATGTGTGACAGTCAGTATATTGGCTGTATTGCTCATGAGTGACAGTCAGTATAGTGGCTGTATTGCTCATGTGTGACAGTCGGTATATTGCTTGTATTGCCCATGTGTGACAGTCAGTATATTGGTTGTATTGCCCATGTGTGACAGTCAGTATATTGGTTGTATTGCTCATGTGTGATAGTCAGTATATTGGTTGTATCGCTCATGTGTGATAGTCAGTATATTGGCTGTATTGCTCATGAGTGAGTCAATATATTGGTTGTATTGCTCATGTGTGACAGTCAGTATATTGGTTGTATCACTCATGTGTGATAGTCAGTATATTGGCTGTATTGCTCATGAGTGAGTCAGTATATTGGTTGTATTGCTCATGTGTGACAGTCAGTATATTAGTTGTATTGTTCATGTGTTACAGTCAGTATATTGGCTGTATTGCTCATGTGTTGACAGTCAGTATATTGGTTGTATTGCTCATGTGTGACAGTCAGTATATTGGTTGTATTGCCCATGTGACAGTCAGTATATTGGCTGTATTGCTCACGAGTGAGTTAGTATATTGGTTGTATTGCTCATGTGTGACAGTCAGAATATTGGTTGTATCGCTCATGTGTGATAGTCAGTATATTTGTTGTATTGCTCATGTGTGACAGTCAGTATATTGGTTGTATTGCCCATGTGTGACAGTCAGTATATTGGTTGTATTGCTCATGAGTGAGTCAGTATATTGGTTGTATTGCTCATGAGTGACAGTCAGTATATTGGTTGTATTGCCCATGTGTGACAGTCAGTATATTGGTTGTATTGTTCATGTGTGACAGTCAGTATATTGGCTGTATTGCTCATGTGTTGACAGTCAGTATATTGGTTGTATTGCTCATGTGTGACAGTCAGTATATTGTGTGTATTGCCCATGTGACAGTCATTATATTGGCTGTATTGCTCACGAATGAGTCAGTATATTGGTTGTATTGCTCATGAGTGACAGTCAGTATATTGGCTGTATTGCTCATGTGTGACAGTCTGTATATTGGCTGTATTGCCCATGTGTGATAGTCAGTATATTGGCTGTATTGCTCATGTGTGATAGTCAGTATATTGGTTGTATTGCCCATGTGTGAGTCAGTATATTGGTTGTATTGCCAATGTGTGACAGTCAGTATATTGGTTGTATTGCTCATGTGTTATAGTCAGTATATTGGTTGTATTGCTCATGTGTGATAGTCAGTATATTGCTTGTATTGCCCATGTGTGACAGTCAGTATATTGGCTGTATTGCTCATGAGTGACAGTCAGTATATTGGCTGTATTGCTAATGTGTGACAGTCAGTATATTGCTTGCATTGCCCATGTGTGACAGTCAGTATATTGGCTGTATTGCCCATGTGTGACAGTCAGTATATTGCTTGTATTGCTCATGTGTGAGAGTCAGTATATTGCTTGTATTGCCCATGTGTGACAGTCAGTATATTGGCTGTATTGCTCATGAGTGAAGTCAGTATATTGGCTGTATTGCTCATGTGTGACAGTCAGTATATTGCTTGTATTGTCCATGTGTGACAGTCAGTATATTGGCTGTATTGCTCATGAGTGACAGTCAGTATATTGCTTGTATTGCTCATGTGTGACAGTCAGTATATTGGCTGTATTGCCCATGTGTGACAGTCAGTATATTGGTTGTATTGCTCATGTGTGACAGTCAGTATATTGGCTGTATTGCTCATGTGTGATAGTCAGTATATTGGTTGTATTGCTCATGTGTGATAGTCAGTATATTGGCTGTATTGCTCATGAGTGACAGTCAGTATATTGGCTGTATTGCTCATGATTGATAGTGAGTATATTGCTTGTATTGCCCATGTGTGACAGTCAGTATATTGGTTGTATTGCTCATGTGTGACAGTCAGTATATTAGTTGTATTGCTCATGTGTGACAGTCAGTATATTGGTTGTATTGCTCATGTGTGACAGTCAGTATATTGGCTGTATTGCTCATTTGTGACAGTCAGTATATAGGTTGTATTGCTCATGTGTGATAGTCAGTATATTGGTTGTATTGCTCATGTGTGATAGTCAGTATATTGGCTGTATTGCTCATGAGTGACAGTCAGTATATTGGCTGTATTGCTCATGATTGATAGTGAGTATATTGCTTGTATTGCCCATGTGTGACAGTCAGTATATTGGTTGTATTGCTCATGTGTGACAGTCAGTATATTAGTTGTATTGCTCATGTGTGACAGTCAGTATATTGGTTGTATTGCTCATGTGTGACAGTCAGTATATTGGCTGTATTGCTCATGTGTGACAGTCAGTATATTGGTTGAATCGCTCATGTGTGATAGTCAGTATATTGGCTGTATTGCTCATGAGTGAGTCAGTATATTGGTTGCATTGCTCATGTGTGACAGTCAGTATATTGGTTGTATTGTTCATGTGTTACAGTCAGTATATTGGCTGTATTGCTCATGTGTTGACAGTCAGTATATTGATTGTATTGCTCATGTGACAGTCAGTATATTGGCTGTATTGCTCACGAGTGAGTCAGTATATTGGTTGTATTGCTCATGTGTGACAGTCAGTATATTGGTTGTATCGCTCATGTGTGATAGTCAGTATATTGGTTGTATTGCTCATGAGTGACAGTCAGTATATTGGTTGTATTGCCCATGTGTGACAGTCAGTATATTGGTTGTATTGTTCATGTGTGACAGTCAGTATATTGGCTGTATTGCTCATGTGTTGACAGTCAGTATATTGGTTGTATTGCTCATGTGTGACAGTCGGTATATTGCTTGTATTGCCCATGTGTGACAGTCAGTATATTGGTTGTATTGCCCATGTGTGACAGTCAGTATATTGGTTGTATTGCTCATGTGTGATAGTCAGTATATTGGTTGTATCGCTCATGTGTGATAGTCAGTATATTGGCTGTATTGCTCATGAGTGAGTCAATATATTGGTTGTATTGCTCATGTGTGACAGTCAGTATATTGGTTGTATCGCTCATGTGTGATAGTCAGTATATTGGCTGTATTGCTCACGAGTGAGTCAGTATATTGGTTGTATTGCTCATGTGTGACAGTCAGTATATTGGTTGTATCGCTCATGTGTGACAGTCAGTATATTGGTTGTATTGTTCATGTGTTACAGTCAGTATATTGGCTGTATTGCTCATGTGTTGACAGTCAGTATATTGGTTGTATTGCTCATGTGTGACAGTCAGTATATTGGTTGTATTGCCCATGTGACAGTCAGTATATTGGCTGTATTGCTCACGAGTGAGTTAGTATATTGTTTGTATTGCTCATGTGTGACAGTCAGTATATTGGTTGTATCGCTCATGTGTGATAGTCAGTATATTTGTTGTATTGCTCATGTGTGACAGTCAGTATATTGGTTGTATTGCCTATGTGTGACAGTCAGTATATTGGTTGTATTGTTCATGTGTGACAGTCAGTATATTGGCTGTATTGCTCATGTGTTGACAGTCAGTATATTGGTTGTATTGCTCATGTGTGACAGTCAGTATATTGTTTGTATTGCCCATGTGACAGTCAGTATATTGGCTGTATTGCTCACGAGTGAGTCAGTATATTGGTTGTATTGCTCATGAGTGACAGTCAGTATATTGGCTGTATTGCTCATGTGTGACATTCTGTATATTGGCTGTATTGCCCATGTGTGATAGTCAGTATATTGGCTGTATTGCTCATGTGTGATAGTCAGTATATTGGTTGTATTGCCCATGTGTGAGTCAGTATATTGGTTGTATTGCCAATGTGTGACAGTCAGTATATTGGTTGTATTGCTCATGTGTGATAGTCAGTATATTGGTTGTATTGCTCATGTGTGATAGTCAGTATATTGCTTGTATTGCCCATGTGTGACAGTCAGTATATTGGCTGTATTGCTCATGAGTGACAGTCAGTATATTGGCTGTATTGCTAATGTGTGACAGTCAGTATATTGCTTGCATTGCCCATGTGTGACAGTCAGTATATTGGCTGTATTGCCCATGTGTGACAGTCAGTATATTGCTTGTATTGCTCATGTGTGAGAGTCAGTATATTGCTTGTATTGCCCATGTGTGACAGTCAGTATATTGGCTGTATTGCTCATGAGTGAAGTCAGTATATTGGCTGTATTGCTCATGTGTGACAGTCAGTATATTGCTTGTATTGTCCATGTGTGACAGTCAGTATATTGGCTGTATTGCTCATGAGTGACAGTCAGTATATTGCTTGTATTGCCCATGTGTGACAGTCAGTATATTGGTTGTATTGCCCATGTGTGACAGTCAGTATATTGGTTGTATTGCTCATGTGTGACAGTCAGTATATTGGCTGTATTGCTCATGTGTGATAGTCAGTATATTGGTTGTATTGCTCATGTGTGATAGTCAGTATATTGGCTGTATTGCTCATGAGTGACAGTCAGTATATTGGCTGTATTGCTCATGATTGATAGTGAGTATATTGCTTGTATTGCCCATGTGTGACAGTCAGTATATTGGCTGTATTGCTCATGTGTGACAGTCAGTATATTAGTTGTATTGCTCATGTGTGACAGTCAGTATATTGGTAGTATTGCACATGTGTGACAGTCAGTATATTGGCTGTATTGCTCATGTGTGACAGTCAGTATATTGGTTGTATTGCTCATGTGTGACAGTCAGTATATTGCTTGTATTGCCCATGTGTGACAGTCAGTATATTGGCTGCATTGCCCATGTGTGAAAGTCAGTATATTGGTTGTATTGCTCATGTGTGATAGTCAGTATATTGGCTGTATTGCTCATGAGTGAGTCAGTATATTGGTTGTATTGCTCATGTGTGACAGTCAGTATATTGGTTGTATCGCTCATGTGTGATAGTCAGTATATTGGCTGTATTGCTCATGAGTGAGTCAGTATATTGGTTGTATTGCTAATGTGTGACAGTCAGTATATTGGTTGTATTGTTCATGTGTTACAGTCAGTATATTGGCTGTATTGCTCATGTGTTGACAGTCAGTATATTGGTTGTATTGCTCATGTGTGACAGTCAGTATATTGATTGTATTGCCCATGTGACAGTCAGTATATTGGCTGTATTGCTCACGAGTGAGTCAGTATATTGGTTGTATTGCTCATGTGTGACAGTCAGTATATTGGTTGTATCGCTCATGTGTGATAGTCAGTATATTGGTTGTATTGCTCATGAGTGACAGTCAGTATATTGGCTGTATTGCCCATGTGTGACAGTCAGTATATTGGTTGTATTGTTCATGTGTGACAGTCAGTATATTGGCTGTATTGCTCATGTGTTGACAGTCAGTATATTGGTTGTATTGCTCATGTGTGACAGTCAGTATATCGTTTGTATTGCCCATGTGACAGTCAGTATATTGGCTGTATTGCTCACGAGTGAGTCAGTATATTGGTTGTATTGCTCATGAGTGACAGTCTGTATATTGGCTGTATTGCCCATGTGTGATAGTCAGTATATTGGCTGTATTGCTCATGTGTGATAGTCAGTATATTGGTTGTATTGCCCATGTGTGACAGTCAGTATATTGGTTGTATTGCCAATGTGTGACAGTCAGTATATTGGTTGTATTGCTCATGTGTGATAGTCAGTATATTGGTTGTATTGCTCATGTGTGATAGTCAGTATATTGCTTGTATTGCTCATGTGTGACAGTCAGTATATTGGCTGTATTGCTCATGAGTGACAGTCAGTATATAGGCTGTATTGCTAATGTGTGACAGTCAGTATATTGCTTGCATTGTCCATGTGTGACAGTCAGTATATTGGCTGTATTGCCCATGTGTGACAGTCAGTATATTGCTTGTATTGCTCATGTGTGAGAGTCAGTATATTGCTTGTATTGCCCATGTGTGACAGTCAGTATACTGGCTGTATTGCTCATGAGTGACAGTCAGAATCTGGCTGTTTGCTCTGTTGACAGTCAGTATATTGGTTGTATTGTCCATTTGTGCAGTCCCAGTATATTTGCTGTCATTGCTCCATGCTGTATAGTCAGTATATTGGTTGTATTGCTCCTGTGTGTAGTCAGTCATATTGCTCGTATTGCTCATGTGTGACTAGTCGTATAATTGGCTGTATTGCTCATGTGTGACAGTCGTATATTGGCCCTTGTATTGCTCTGTGTACGTCGTATATCTGGCTTTATTGCTCATAGTTTGATATCAGTACATATTGGCTGTATTGCTCAGTTGACAGTCAGTATATTGGTTGTATTGTTCATGTGTGATAGTCAGTATATTGCTTGTATTGCTCATGTGTGACAGTCAGTATATTGGCTGTATTGCTGATGTGTGACAGTCAGTATATTGGTTGTATTGTTCATGTGTGATAGTCAGTATATTGCTTGTATTGTTCATGTGTGATAGTCAGTAAATTGATTGTATTGTTCATGTGTGACAGTCAGTATATTGCTTGTATTGCTCATGTGAGACAGTCAGTATATTGGCTGTATTGCTCATGTGTGACAGTCAGTATATTGCTTGAATTGTTCATGTGTGACAGTCAGTATATTGGTTGTATTGTTCATGTGTGACAGTCAGTATATGTGTTGCATTGCTCAAGTGTGACAGTCAGTATATTGGTTGTATTGCCAATGTGTGAGTCAGTATATTGGTTGTATTGTTCATGTGTGACAGTCAGTATATTGTTTGTATTGCCCATGTGACAGTCAGTATATTGGTTGTATTGCCCATGTGACAGTCAGTATATTGGTTGTATTGCTCACGAGTGAGTCAGTGTATTGGTTGTATTGTTCATGTGTGACAGTCAGTATATTGGCTGTATTGCTCATGTGTGAGAGTCTGTATATTGGCTGTATTGCTCATGTGTGATAGTCAGTATATTGGCTGTATTGCTCATGTGTGACAGTCAGTGTATTGGTTGTATTGCCCATGTGTGAGTCAGTATATTGGTTGTATTGCCCATGTGTGACAGTCAGTATATTGGTTGTATTGCTCATGAGTGAGTCAGTATATTGGTTGTATTGCTCATGAGTGACAGTCAGTATATTGGTTGTATTGCCCATGTGTGACAGTCAGTATATTGGTTGTATTGTTCATGTGTGACAGTCAGTATATTGGCTGTATTGCTCATGTGTTGACAGTCAGTATATTGGTTGTATTGCTCATGTGTGACAGTCAGTGTATCGTTTGTATTGCCCATGTGACAGTCAGTATATTGGCTGTATTGCTCACGAGTGAGTCAGTATATTGGTTGTATTGCTCATGAGTGACAGTCAGTATATTGGCTGTATTGCTCATGTGTGACAGTCTGTATATTGGCTGTATTGCCCATGTGTGATAGTCAGTATATTGGCTGTATTGCTCATGTGTGATAGTCAGTATATTGGTTGTATTGCCCATGTGTGAGTCAGTATATTGGTTGTATTGCCAATGTGTGACAGTCAGTATATTGGTTGTATTGCTCATGTGTGATAGTCAGTATATTGGTTGTATTGCTCATGTGTGATAATCAGTATATTGCTTGTATTGCCCATGTGTGACAGTCAGTATATTGGCTGTATTGCTCATGAGTGACAGTCAGTATATTGGCTGGATTTCTCATGTGTGACAGTCAGTATATTGCTTGCATTGCCCATGTGTGCATCAGTCTATTGGCTGTATTGCCCATCGTGTGACAGTCGTATATTGTTGTATTGGCTCATGTTGTCGACAATCCAGTATTTGGCCTGTATTGCTCATGTAGGTGATCGTCCGTATATTGGTTGTATTGCTATGTGTTGTTAGTCAGTATAATGCTGTAGCTGTTCATACACCGTGGTAGTATTCAGTCCATATGGCTGTATTGCTCCTGACGGCTGCCGTCAGTATATGGCTTGTATTTGTTCATTTGTAGCATAGTCAGTATATGGCTTGTATTGCTCATGTGTGACAGTCAGTATATTGGCTGTATTGCTCATGTGTGATAGTCAGTATATTGGCTGTATTGCTCATGTGTGACAGTCAGTATATTGCTTGCATTGCCCATGTGTGACAGTCAGTATATTGGCTGTATTGCCCATGTGTGACAGTCAGTATATTGCTTGTATTGCTCATGTGTGACAGTCAGTATATTGCCTGTATTGCCCATGTGTGACAGTCAGTATATTGGCTGTATTGCTCATGAGTGACAGTCAGTATATTGGCTGTATTGCTCATGATTGACAGTCAGTATATTGCTACCAACACAAACTGTATTGCCCATGTGTGAAAGTCAGTATATTGGTTGTATTGCTCATGTGTGACAGTCAGTATATTAGCTGTATTGCTCATGTGTGACAGTCAGTATATTGGTTGTATTGCTCATGTGACAGTCAGTATATTGGCTGTATTGCTCATGTGTGACAGTCATTATATTGGCTGTATTGCTCATGTGTGACAGTCAGTATATTGGTTGTATTGTTCATGTGTGATAGTCAGTATATTGCTTGTATTGCTCATGTGTGACAGTCAGTATATTGGCTGTATTGCTCATGAGTGACAGTCAGTATATTGGCTGTATTGCTCATGTATGACAGTCAGTATATTGGTTGTATTGTTCATGTGTGACAGTCAGTATATTGCCTGTATTGCTCATGAGTGACAGTCAGTATATTGGCTGTATTGCTCATGTGTGACAGTCAGTATATTGCTTGTATTGTTCATGTGTGACAGTCAGTATATTGGATGTATTGCTCATGTGTGACAGTCAGTATATTGCTTGTATTGCCCATGTGTGACAGTCAGTATATTGGCTGTATTGCCAATGTGTGACAGTCAGTATATTTGCTGCATTGCCCAAGTGTGACAGTCAGTATATTGGCTGTATTGCTCATGAGTGACAGTCAGTATATTGGCTGTATTGCTCATGTGTGACAGTCAGTATATTGTTTGTATTGCACATGTGACAGTCAGTATATTGGTTGCATTGCTCATGTGTGACAGTCAGTATATTGAACAAACACAAAACCAAACAAAACAACACAAAACCCAACACAAACCACACCCCCCCCCCCCCCCAAAATTTGTATTGCCCATGTGACAGTCAGTATATTGGTTGTATTGCTCACGAGTGAGTCAGTATATTGGTTGTATTGTTCATGTGTGACAGTCAGTATATTGGCTGTATTGCTCATGTGTGAGAGTCTGTATATTGGCTGTATTGCTCATGTGTGATAGTCAGTATATTGGCTGTATTGCTCATGTGTGACAGTCAGTGTATTGGTTGTATTGCCCATGTGTGAGTCAGTATATTTGTTGTATTGCCCATGTGTGACAATCAGTATATTGGTTGTATTGCTCATGTGTGATAGTCAGTATATTGGTTGTATTGCTCATGCGTGACAGTCAGTATATTGCTTGTATTGCCCATGTGTGACAGTCAGTATATTGGCTGTATTGCCCATGTGTGACAGTCAGTATATTGGCTGTATTGCCCATGTGTGACAGTCAGTATATTGGCTGTATTGCTCATGAGTGACAGTCAGTATATTGGCTGTATTGCTCATGTGACAGTCAGTATATTGCTTGTATTGCCCATGTGTGACAGTCAGTATATTGGCTGTATTGCCCATGTGTGACAGTCAGTATATTGGTTGTATTGCTCATGTGTGACAGTCATTATATTGGCACCAAACAAATGTATTGCTCATGTGTGATAGTCAGTATATTGGCTGTATTGCTCATGAGTGACAGTCAGTATATTGGCTGTATTGCTCATGATTGATAGTCAGTATATTGCTTGTATTGCCCATGTGTGACAGTAAGTATATTGGCTGTATTTCTCATGTGTGATAGTCAGTATATTGGTTGTATTGCTCATGTGTGATAGTCAGTATATTGGCTGTATTGTTCATGTGTGATAGTCAGTATATTGGCTGTATTGCTCATGTGTGACAGTCAGTATATTGGCTGTATTGCTCATGTGTGATAGTCAGTATATTGCCTGTATTGCTCATGTGTGACAGTCAGTATATTGCCTGCATTGCCCATGTGTGACAGTCAGTATATTGGCTGTATTGCCCATGTGTGACAGTCAGTATATTGCTTGTATTGCTCATGTGTGATAGTCAGTATATTGCTTGTATTGCCCATGTGTGACAGTCAGTATATTGGCTGTATTGCTCATGAGTGACAGTCAGTATATTGGCTGTATTGCTCATGTGTGACAGTCAGTATATTGCTTGTATTGTCCATGTGTGACAGTC
>CM026404.1:65006588-65028215 GCA_014843695.1 Archivesica marissinica
ATGACCCATGTAATGTTGTCCAAGTACAATCCTCATGACCCATGTAATGTTGTCCAGGTACAATCCTCATGACCCATGTAATGTTGTCCACGTACAATCCTCATGACCCATGTAATGTTGCCCAAGTACAATCCTCATGACCCATGTAATGTTGCCCAAGTACAATCCTCATGGTCCATGTAATGTTGTCCAAGTACAATCCTCATGACCCATGTAATGTTGTCCACGTACAATCCTCATGGTACATGTAATGTTGTCCAAGTACAATCCTCATGACCCATGTAATGTTGTCCAAGTACAATCCTCATGACCCATGTAATGTTGTCCAGGTACAATCCTCATGACCCATGTAATGTTGTCCACGTACAATCCTCATGACCCATGTAATGTTGTCCAAGTACAATCCTCATGACCCATGTAATGTTGTCCAGGTACAATCCTCATGACCCATGTAATGTTGTCCAAGTACAATCCTCATGACCCATGTAATGTTGTCCAAGTACAATCCTCATGACCCATGTAATGTTGTCCAAGTACAATCCTCATGGTCCATGTAATGTTGTCCAGGTACAATCCTCATGACCCATGTAATGTTGTCCAAGTACAATCCTCATGACCCATGTAATGTTGTCCAAGTACAATCCTCATGACCCATGTAATGTTGTCCACGTACAATCCTCATGTAATGTTGTCCAGTACATCCTCATGACCCATGTAATGTTGTCCAGGTACAATCCTCATGACCCATGTAATGTTGTCCAAGTACAATCCTCATGACCCATGTAATGTTGTCCAGGTACAATCCTCATGACCCATGTAATGTTGTCCAGGTACAATCCTCATGACCCATGTAATGTTGTCCACGTACAATCCTCATGACCCATGTAATGTTGTCCACGTACAATCCTCATGACCCATGTAATGTTGTCCAGGTACAATCCTCATGACCCATGTAATGTTGTCCAGGTACAATCCTCATGACCCATGTAATGTTGTCCAGGTACAATCCTCATGACCCATGTAATGTTGTCCAGGTACAATCCTCATGACCCATGTAATGTTGTCCAGGTACAATCCTCATGACCCATGTAATGTTGTCCACGTACAATCCTCATGACCCATGTAATGTTGTCCACGTACAATCCTCATGACCCATGTAATGTTGTCCAAGTACAATCCTCATGACCCATGTAATGTTGTCCACGTACAATCCTCATGACCCATGTAATGTTGTCCACGTACAATCCTCATGACCCATGTAATGTTGTCCAAGTACAATCCTCATGACCCATGTAATGTTGCCCACGTACAATCCTCATGACCCATGTAATGTTGTCCAAGTACAATCCTCATGACCCATGTAATGTTGTCCACGTACAATCCTCATGACCCATGTAATGTTGTCCAAGTACAATCCTCATGACCCATGTAATGTTGTCCACGTACAATCCTCATGACCCATGTAATGTTGTCCACGTACAATCCTCATGACCCATGTAATGTTGTCCACGTACAATCCTCATGACCCATGTAATGTTGTCCACGTACAATCCTCATGACCCATGTAATGTTGTCCAGGTACAATCCTCATGACCCATGTAATGTTGTCCAGGTACAATCCTCATGACCCATGTAATGTTGTCCACGTACAATCCTCATGACCCATGTAATGTTGTCCACGTACAATCCTCATGACCCATGTAATGTTGTCCAAGTACAATCCTCATGACCCATGTAATGTTGTCCAGGTACAATCCTCATGACCCATGTAATGTTGTCCAAGTACAATCCTCATGACCCATGTAATGTTGCCCAGGTACAATCCTCATGACCCATGTAATGTTGTCCACGTACAATCCTCATGACCCATGTAATGTTGTCCACGTACAATCCTCATGACCCATGTAATGTTGTCCACGTACAATCCTCATGACCCATGTAATGTTGCCCACGTACAATCCTCATGACCCATGTAATGTTGTCCAAGTACAATCCTCATGACCCATGTAATGTTGTCCAGGTACAATCCTCATGACCCATGTAATGTTGTCCAGGTACAATCCTCATGACCCATGTAATGTTGTCCAAGTACAATCCTCATGACCCATGTAATGTTGTCCAGGTACAATCCTCATGACCCATGTAATGTTGTCCAGGTACAATCCTCATGACCCATGTAATGTTGTCCACGTACAATCCTCATGACCCATGTAATGTTGCCCAGGTACAATCCTCATGACCCATGTAATGTTGTCCAGGTACAATCCTCATGACCCATGTAATGTTGCCCAGGTACAATCCTCATGACCCATGTAATGTTGTCCACGTACAATCCTCATGACCCATGTAATGTTGTCCAGGTACAATCCTCATGTAATGTTGTCCAGGTACAATCCTCATGACCCATGTAATGTTGTCCAGGTACAATCCTCATGACCCATGTAATGTTGTCCACGTACAATCCTCATGACCCATGTAATGTTGCCCAGGTACAATCCTCATGACCCATGTAATGTTGTCCACGTACAATCCTCATGTAATGTTGTCCACGTACAATCCTCATGTAATGTTGTCCAGGTACAATCCCCATGACCCATGTAATGTTGTCCAGGTACAATCCTCATGACCCATGTAATGTTGCCCAGGTACAATCCTCATGACCCATGTAATGTTGTCCAGGTACAATCCTCATGACCCATGTAATGTTGTCCAGGTACAATCCTCATGACCCATGTAATGTTGTCCAGGTACAATCCTCATGACCCATGTAATGTTGTCCAGGTACAATCCTCATGACCCATGTAATGTTGTCCAGGTACAATCCTCATGACCCATGTAATGTTGTCCACGTACAATCCTCATGACCCATGTAATGTTGTCCAGGTACAATCCTCATGACCCATGTAATGTTGTCCAGGTACAATCCTCATGACCCATGTAATGTTGTCCAGGTACAATCCTCATGACCCATGTAATGTTGTCCACGTACAATCCTCATGTAATGTTGCCCAGGTACAATCCCCATGACCCATGTAATGTTGTCCAGGTACAATCCTCATGTAATGTTGTCCACGTACAATCCTCATGTAATGTTGTCCACGTACAATCCTCATGTAATGTTGTCCACGTACAATCCTCATGTAATGTTGTCCAGGTACAATCCTCATGTAATGTTGTCCACGTACAATCCTCATGACCCATGTAATGTTGTCCAGGTACAATCCTCATGTAATGTTGTCCACGTACAATCCTCATGACCCATGTAATGTTGTCCAGGTACAATCCTCATGACCCATGTAATGTTGTCCACGTACAATCCTCATGACCCATGTAATGTTGCCCACGTACAATCCTCATGTAATGTTGTCCAGGTACAATCCTCATGTAATGTTGTCCACGTACAATCCTCATGACCCATGTAATGTTGTCCAGGTACAATCCTCATGTAATGTTGTCCACGTACAATCCTCATGACCCATGTAATGTTGTCCACGTACAATCCTCATGTAATGTTGCCCAGTACAATCCTCATGTAATGTTGTCCAGGTACAATCCTCATGTAATGTTGTCCACGTACAATCCTCATGACCCATGTAATGTTGTCCACGTACAATCCTCATGACCCATGTAATGTTGTCCAGGTACAATCCTCATGACCCATGTAATGTTGTCCAGGTACAATCCTCATGACCCATGTAATGTTGTCCAGGTACAATCCTCATGACCCATGTAATGTTGTCCAAGTACAATCCTCATGACCCATGTAATGTTGTCCAAGTACAATCCTCATGACCCATGTAATGTTGTCCAAGTACAATCCTCATGACCCATGTAATGTTGTCCAAGTACAATCCTCATGACCCATGTAATGTTGTCCAAGTACAATCCTCATGACCCATGTAATGTTGTCCAAGTACAATCCTCATGACCCATGTAATGTTGTCCAAGTACAATCCTCATGACCCATGTAATGTTGTCCAAGTACAATCCTCATGACCCATGTAATGTTGTCCACGTACAATCCTCATGACCCATGTAATGTTGTCCAAGTACAATCCTCATGACCCATGTAATGTTGTCCAAGTACAATCCTCATGGCCCATGTAATGTTGTCCACGTACAATCCTCATGACCCATGTAATGTTGTCCAAGTACAATCCTCATGGTCCATGTAATGTTGTCCAAGTACAATCCTCATGGTACATGTAATGTTGTCCACGTACAATCCTCATGACCCATGTAATGTTGTCCACGTACAATCCTCATGGCCCATGTAATGTTGTCCAAGTACAATCCTCATGGTACATGTAATGTTGTCCACGTACAATCCTCATGACCCATGTAATGTTGTCCACGTACAATCCTCATGACCCATGTAATGTTGTCCAGGTACAATCCTCATGACCCATGTAATGTTGTCCAAGTACAATCCTCATGACCCATGTAATGTTGTCCAGGTACAATCCTCATGACCCATGTAATGTTGTCCAAGTACAATCCTCATGACCCATGTAATGTTGTCCAGGTACAATCCTCATGACCCATGTAATGTTGTCCACGTACAATCCTCATGACCCATGTAATGTTGTCCAAGTACAATCCTCATGACCCATGTAATGTTGTCCACGTACAATCCTCATGGCCCATGTAATGTTGTCCACGTACAATCCTCATGACCCATGTAATGTTGTCCACGTACAATCCTCATGACCCATGTAATGTTGCCCAGGTACAATCCTCATGTAATGTTGTCCAGGTACAATCCTCATGACCCATGTAATGTTGTCCAGGTACAATCCTCATGACCCATGTAATGTTGTCCAGGTACAATCCTCATGACCCATGTAATGTTGTCCACGTACAATCCTCATGACCCATGTAATGTTGTCCACGTACAATCCTCATGACCCATGTAATGTTGTCCACGTACAATCCTCATGACCCATGTAATGTTGTCCAGGTACAATCCTCATGACCCATGTAATGTTGTCCAGGTACAATCCTCATGACCCATGTAATGTTGTCCAGGTACAATCCTCATGACCCATGTAATGTTGTCCAGGTACAATCCTCATGTAATGTTGTCCAGGTACAATCCTCATGACCCATGTAATGTTGTCCAGGTACAATCCTCATGACCCATGTAATGTTGTCCACGTACAATCCTCATGACCCATGTAATGTTGTCCAGGTACAATCCTCATGACCCATGTAATGTTGTCCAAGTACAATCCTCATGACCCATGTAATGTTGTCCAAGTACAATCCTCATGACCCATGTAATGTTGTCCACGTACAATCCTCATGACCCATGTAATGTTGTCCACGTACAATCCTCATGACCCATGTAATGTTGCCCAAGTGCATTACTGAGGCTGATCTCTCATACACGTGTGTGTATACATTACCTAGCTATGCTAGACGACAGTTACCCACAACACCCAGTACTAGGAAGAAGGTATGGTTGATATACACATATCATACATGCACTCTCACTACTTTGAAGAATTTCACCGTACACTCTCTCTACTCCAAAGTATGGTAGTTTCCTGCACGAACCCGTGCTTTTCTGAGGCTGATCTATCACACACGTGTGTGTGTATACATTACCTAGCTATGATAGACGACAGTTACCCACAACACCCAGTACTAGGAAGAAGGTATGGTTGATATACACATATCATACATGCACTCTCACTACTTTGAAGAATTTCACCGTACACTCTCTCTACTCCAAAGTATGGTAGTTTCCTGCACGAACCCGTGCTTTTCTGAGGCTGATCTCTCATACACGTGTGTGTATACATTACCTAGCTATGATAGACGACAGTTAACCACAACAGCCAGTTCTAGGAAGAAGGTATGGTCGATATACACATATCATACATGCACTCTCACTACTTTGAAGAATTTCGCCGTACACTCTCTCTACTCCAATGTATTACTCGATATGCGCATATCATACATGCACTCTCATTACTTCGATTAAGTATATGTACTAGGAAGAATATGAGCATGTTATTATCGCACTCTCTCTGTGAAGCATGTAACTAAATAGTATGGTAGCGGCTTTTAATTTAGGCATGGAGGCGTGGCTAAGCAAATCACTGTACACTCTCAAGAACGAATTCACCACGCAATATCTCTACTTAATTACTACCGCCATAAGCCGCAACTAGCGAACTTACAATCCTCACGGACTTACGGGGCTCACGCTACACCGGTAAATAAACGTAACGGTCAGACACCGCTATTGCAATTTCCATAGGTCACCATTATAACATACAGTGCCATTATATTTTCCCCCAAAATAGTTTGGCACAAAAGACAGTAGTTTTCAACAGACTGGCCTTTGAGCCACAGGAAAATGTCAAATTTCAATGGGGTTGACCGATTGCGTTTTTTTAAATATCCCACCCCCTACTCTGAAGGTAATTTAGTGGTGAATGTTGCACTGACACCTGCATTTATAATATGCTGTTTATTTGTCACCATATTGTCTGCAAATATTTTTAAATATTCCAAAATGCAGCTCATATATTGTATTTTAATATTTAGAAGTCATGTTCACTATTTGTGACAATACCTACTCAGCCAGGGCCGTCGCTGGAGATATTTTGATGGTACGCATGGCCAAATATCCTTATTTGTCGAATGATCATAGCGAGCGAGTACGCTAGATGGGTCCGGGTGCATACCCCCCGGAGATATTTTGAAATGAGGAAGCAATTTCCTGCATTTTGTAACATACAATTGCAGACTAATGTACTTACGACAATCCGTATAAAGGTATAAATTAAGGTTAGATATACATGATCTATCGCCCTTATCAATTAAACAAGCATGTAAAATAGCAGAAACTAATTTTCGAGATGCACCATATTTGTAATGGGCTCAATTATTCCACCAATCCACACATCACGGCGCCTATGTATCCCTACTACCCCTCCCCTGGGGTTTTAATGGAGTTTTCATTTTTTTTTCATTTTCTGAGACCAATGATACGCACGAGCGTACTTGCGTATGCCCAGCGACGGGCCTGTCAGCCAATCAGTTCATGTATCAATTACTCTTAAGGGCTTCCCTACACTTTTTCAACCAATCCCAGACCACTATATCAATAACACCGTCTGACCTAAAGACAATTTTATTTTGCGTTTCATTTAATATAATAGATATATACCATTACAATAAACATTTCTGCACATAAATATGACTTATGTCTTCCACATCACCATTGCACAGCACATGCCTTCAAATGGGACACT
Source organism: Archivesica marissinica (assembly GCA_014843695.1). NCBI lineage: Eukaryota > Metazoa > Mollusca > Bivalvia > Venerida > Vesicomyidae > Archivesica > Archivesica marissinica. Next base: position 65,013,857 of record CM026404.1, read on the forward strand.
ATGCAGTGTGCTTAACATAGACTGTTGGCCATTTTAGCAATAGAACTCTAAATGTGACATTCATAATGTCGTCACATATTAATGTTTACGCTAACAGTGTAATATTTCTCATGAATATATGAAATAATGTCTGCCTGAGACAGACATACCACATTTATAGTATTAGATAAGACATGGTGGTGATCAGGGACCATTATTTTACCCCACCCCCTGCAAAACAAGGTTTTTTTTAAGAATGGAACTAAATCTTGCACCAGGAAGCTACTGAAAGGAAATAATTATTTGCATGGAGCAGAAAAAATGTCACACAGACAAAAAGGAAGACAACAAACATGGAAAATGATGGTCATTACAAATGCTGAGTGTGTCAGGCAGCTTACTGTAGGTCACATGACAGTAAGAAATGGCAGAAAAGTACTTACAAGATGCATTTAACTTCAGATAGTGTGTCTTGAACAAGCACTGCATGATGTCTACAACTATGTACTGCCACTTGAAATATGACATTTCATCTTAGGGAGGTGAAGTTTGTTGTAAATATTAATAAATGACTGAAATATAACCACTCAAAAGCAATGCATATGCATATTTGTGCCATATATTTTACTGAAATTCTTTTTGTGAGGCCCTTGATAGCTACTGGAACCAATTGCAAGCTTGTTTCAATTAAACAACACTATTTCCTAATGAAAAAAGCAAATTTAACCACAACATACTCACACTGAAGGACACAGATATCAATGGCAAATAGCAGTCAGTTATCTTTCTTGGCAGCCGCTAGGGGCGCCACTGTACCCGGTCCTGGAATTCTCGCAGAATAAACATCATTAACATGGCATCGAAGTTCGGTCTTATGACAATACCACAGTTAAAATCGGAATTAAAGAAGAGAAATGCAAAGCAGACAGGAAGGAAAATGGATTTGGTTGAAAGGTATTAATTTTGCTTCAGATTTTAGCGTAATAAGCAATATAAGACCGAGAAATGCGGCGATCCTGTGAACCGTAAACACGGGTCAGGTCCGACAGTGCTAAGTTAATGCAATGGTCGATAAAACGATGATATGTAAAAAAAATCCTTGTAGTTGACGTTAAAAATGGTCAAGAATATGTATTCCACCCGAATTGCAACACCTAACAGAATTAAAATTGTATAACCGGGAAAAATAAACAACTTTACGGCTAGCATACGCTATTATATACGATAAATGTCGAAATGGCCGTGTGGTTAGAGCGTTGATCTGTGACACGGGAGACCCGGGTTCGAATCATATTCTAATTATGTTTTTTTGTTTTGTCTTTTTCAGAACAATCTAATTGATTATGACCGATTCCGAAATCAGTATTTCGCCCGTACTAACGCCTCTACGACGGTGTAATGACAATGAAGCAGGACTCTAGTTCTGCTCAATGCTACTCTTTTTCATTCTCAAGCTTTTCTTAAAAGCTCAACAAGCGCTTAAACATACCATCGATGGTCTGTTGAACTTAATCATCAGCTCTGAAATGGACTGCAGTCATCGAAGCGTAAAATCTTTATCTCAACCAGCCGATCAGAATATAGTATCAACCACGCATAAAGAACGCCTTCATCACTTGCTCCGCCCAGGGTTAGGGTCAAAACGCGTGGTTGATGTCATTATTCAGTTGGGTGGTTGAGAAAAAAGGCTTACATCTTCGAAGGCTGCCAATCTTTGAAAGATTCGTCTATCCTTCTAATCGCGTTCACCCACTTGGAACGCCTATCATAATCTTTCGGAAACTCATGTCCTCCTCTTAAATGACACTGGGGTACACAGCAGCAGGTTGAAGGCATACTTATCTATTATTTTGTGTTATTATGTATGAGCGTGTTTACATGGTTTTCTAAGGAAAGTACGATAAAATCCGAATCACTCCAAATGTATCGGGACCGGGTCAGGTGGCGCCATCTAGTTAAGAACGACAACTGACTGCTATTTGCCATTATAAAAGTATTAACACTAATAAAGGGAGGTAATTTGAACACACCAGCCTGCTTATAGGTTCCTATATGCTATTATTTACTCAGTACAATGAATTATTTATCATTTTTGCGTTCATTTAGATCAGACAATGTAAAATGACCACTTTTCATTATTTAACTGCATTCACATTGGGCTTATTGTGCCATAATAGGCATCATTAGTGAAGTTTCAATGAATCAAATCCAATGTTGTAGGTCTTAACCAGCATAGTAATTATTATCAACAGTAATTAGAATGAACGTTTCCTGGAAAATTACACCACAATAAGTACTGCGAAGGAAACCGACAAATTTTAACAAGCGCACATGGAACCTAGGTGACAGAATTTGCGACATATGTCGCTGAAGCCATTTATTGACTCGCGGCTATGTGAAGAACTGCATTTCTCCAGGCCCTACTGTTGTATGTATTAGAAACCCCTTTAAATTATTAGTTAAGCTTAAAATGGTTCTCAATGTACACCATGAAGTAATTCCCAACTTGATAAACTAGTATATGTGATTCAGATGTTGCAAATATCTCAGCACAGTCTTTGTATCACAGAGAATAAGGACTAATCTTCATTGTAATCAATACATAAACACCTCAGAACTATGTTATGTAACACCCTGTCTGGGCTCATATTGCATAGCTACCTATTATTTCCAGCGCTCACACATTCAAATCAAGCTGTTAATTGAAAACAAGCCTCTCCAGGCAGCATTTTGTTGTGTAGTACTTTTTAAATAACATCATTCTTTACAGTGTCCTTTATAAAGGTCAGACACCGCTATTGCAATTTCCATATGTCACCATTATAACATACAGTGCCATTATATGTTCCCCCAAAATAGTTTGGCACAAAAGACAGTAGTTTTCAACAGACTGGCCTTTGAGCCACAGGAAAATGTCAAATTTCAATGGGGTTGACCGATTGCGGGTTTTTTAATATCCCACTAAAGGCACCCACCCCCTACTCTGAAGGTAATTTAGTGGTGAATGTTGCACTGACACCTGCATTTATAATATGCTGTTTATTTGTCACCATATTGTCTGCAAATATTTTTAAATATTCCAAAATGCAGCTCATATATTGTATTTTAATATTTAGAAGTCATGTTCACTATTTGTGACAATACCTACTCAGCCAATCAGTTCATGTATCAATAACTCTTAAGGGCTTCCCTACACGTTTTCAACCAATCCCAGACTATATCAATAACACCGTCTGACCTAAAACACACACATAGACAGTTACACATACAGCATAGACTGGTACTCTGATGGAGTAGACTGGTAATATGATAGAATAGACTGGTACTCTGACACCAAATACTGGTATTCTGATAACTCTTATAGCATAGACTGGTACTATGGCAGGGTAGACTGGTATTATGTGGAAGTCGTGATAGCGCGTTCGCTTCAAGTGCGAAATGTCCGGAGTTCGAACCCCGCTGGAGCCGTTACGATTGTGCCCTTAGGTAAGGCATTTAAATTCCACGTTGCCTCTTCTCTCTCCCTCGTGGCGATGGATTCCATCAGGAATGAGGTCTCGAGAGTGATTAATATAAGTTGTAAGAACTTGTTTCGCAATCGAGCTAAAATAAATTTGTAAAAACTATTCTCACAGCATAGACTGGTACGCTGACAACATAGATGGGCTCTGAGAACATAACAGTATTGTTCTTAAGGAGTAAAATCTTAAAGGGCTGCGCTTATTGGGGTATACATACAATACAGTTTAAAGTGTGTGGGGGCCTAATTGGATTGAATAGCCCATTAAGCGAAACACAGGTTGATTTTATTCCAGATATTAAACATTATTAGTTTTTAACTTTAACATTCGTTTACTATTTATGCTACCAAATCAGGGGTTGATTATGACCGGGGGTGATTGTGACCGGGGTTGATTATGACCGGAGTTGATTTTGACCGGGGTTGATTACGACCGGGGTGGGTATGTCCATAACCCATTTTAGTCGCATAGAGCACCGCGGAAATATCACAGACAACTTACTCAGTCACCCTGGCATATCTGCGGGTGTGAGTATCCATAATAAAGTGACCAAGCAAAGAAAGAGCGGAAAAGTTAATGACCTGACGTGGGACTCGAACCCACGACCCCCGAACACCAGTCGGCCAGCTCTACCAACTGAGCTAGCCGGGCCGCTGTTCTACCCATGCCGAAATACACTACACTCTTCCCTCTTTTATTCTTTAGGAACCGCACTCCGATTCCTGGAGCCGCACTCCTACTCCATTACCCGTACCATATATCCTCGTCGCCATTAAAGTGATCAAGCAAAGAAAGAGCGGAAAAGTGAATAACCCAACTTGGGACTCGAACCCACGACTTCCCGAACACTAGTCGGACAGCTCTACCAACTGAGTTAGCCGGGCCGCTGTTCTACCCACGCCGAAATACACTACACTCTTCCCTCTTTTATTCTTTAGGAGCTCCGATTCCTGGAGCCGCACTCCTACTCCATTACCCGTACCATATATCATCGTCGCCATTAAAGTGACCAAGCAAAGTTAGAGCGGAAAAGTGAATAACCCAACGTGGGACTCGTACCCACGACCTCATGAACACCAGTCGGACAGCTCTACCAACTGAGCTAGTCGGGTCGCTGTTCTACCCACGCCGAAATACACTACAATACAGTATACGACTACTACTATGTTTGTTAAGAAATATACAATGCAAAGTGTTGACATTGATAAACAGAAAGGTACATCTTTCGAGATATTTGATTCGTTCTGACCTGTCCAGACCAATTTCTGGAAGTCACGATCTCGACACCTTACAAGCCCTATTGATTATCTTTAACTGTTACCCCAATCTTGTCCGCAACTGCTTGTTCTTCCTTCGCATTGTCATCTTGTATCGTTTCTCAACGTCATCGCGGACTTGGTTGAGTATCACGATATGATCGCAGGCTTTTTTTTGAGTCGCCGGTCAGCTTTCATCAGCGTAAATCGCTTGTCTAATGAAATGAATGTAGCATACATTTTGAGTTGTTCAAGTAGGAATGATCTGACGTTACGCTATCACGTTAGGAACGACGTTATTGACGTGTGTGTACTTTGACGTCATGATGTCTAAGCCACGGAACGTATTCCAAGTCTGCGGCCCTTGAATGCGCATGTACATTTGGTACAAAATAAGATTCAAACATTGTTAAACAGTTCACAGTTAAAATTATTAACAACATAAATGTTTAAATATATTTATCTAGAAAATGGGTTTAAGCAAAGTTCGAAGCTACCCGTTTGACAGTAAATTGTTAATATGTATGTTTAATATTTATGTGAAGAGATATCATACTGCAAAAGTGTTGGTAATAAAACGCCAAAGCACATGTTCAACAGACTTTGTTTATAGAAATAAGCATCGCTTAAAATAGATGTATCTATTATATTTTGGGAAATTGTCGTTAAAACGACCCCAATGCCGGTAAATCTCCGGTCTGAGAATGTGACATGCATATAGTGAGTACATGTACGTGTATATAAGTTCATTTGTTTAACTTTTATCATACTTTTAATATGTATGCAATTAAACCAGGGGGGTGATTATGATCTGGGGACGAATATGACCGGGGGTGGGTATGTCCATATTCCATTTTAATACCATAGAGCACCGCGGATATATCACAGGCAGCTTATTCAATAACCCTGGTATATTTGATGTTGTGAGTATGCATAAATTGGACGACTACTACTAGGTTAATAGAGTGGTGGAACGAACCTATGCTCGGCGTAAATCCTACATATAGAGTGGTGGAACGAACCTATGCTCGGCGTAAATCCTACATATAGAGTGGTGGAACCTATGCTCGGCGTAAATCCTACATATAGAGTGGTGGAACCTATGCTCGGCGTAAATCCTACATATAGAATGAGGAACCTATGCTCGGCGTAAATCCTACATATAGAGTGGTGGAACCTATGCTCGGCGTAAATCCTACATATAGAGTGGTGGAACCTATGCTCGGCGTAAATCCTACATATAGAGTGGTGGAACCTATGCTCGGCGTAAATCCTACATATAGAGTGGTGGAACCTATGCTCGGCATAAATCCTACATATAGAGTGGTGGAACCTATGCTCGGCGTAAATCCTACATATAGAGTGGTGGAACCTATGCTCGGCATAAATCCTACATATAGAGTGGTGGAACCTATGCTCGGCGTAAATCCTACATATAGAGTGGTGGAACCTATGCTCGGCGTAAATCCCACATATAGAGTGGTGGAATCTATGCTCGGTGTAAATCCTACATATAGAGTGGTGGAATCTATGCTCGGCGTAAATCCTACATATAGAGTGGTGGAACCTATGCTCGGCGTAAATCCTACATATCATGGCCTATAAAAAAAAGTTAAATGCACTTGCCGTATATTATTATTTTCATTAGTCGTGAACACAACTTTCAAAAAATTGTTGTGGACAATTTTAGCTTCATTACTTGACAATGCGCCTCAATACAGCTATCGCAACGGCACCTGTTTCCATGGGGAACTAGATACTTTAGGGCACCTATGCACGGCGTACATGGACTTTTTTTTATATGCACGGGTAAACGTTGAATATATTATTTTGACTTAGTAACATCAATAACTAACAATATTACAACTCATAAGAAACTTTTTTTCTGGTTATTTGTACATGTTTTTCCAATTCGGATAGCTACCTGAAATGCTCATAAACCGCATCATTTCGATGGGGAAAAAATCACAAGTTGTCTGTTTATATTCGGCTACTGAACCAGTCAGGTGACAGTTGCATTAGGCTACCGGTACGCACAACGTAATGCTATTGAACCATGCTTCACCTCTGTCAGCGAAAATAGATTAAAACTATTTAAATATTTTAAATACGGATGTAAATGGGAAAAAATACGCCGAGCATATACGCCGAGCATAGGTTCCACCACTCTATATATTAAATTACATTGAATATTTAACATTGACAAACTAAGAGTACAGCTATCGAGTATTTGGTTGGTCCTAAATGTGTGGCGTCCGTGGTCCAGTGGTAGGGCGTCGGATTTGAAATCGAACGGTCCCGGGTTCGATACTCGGTCAGGCCACGTATGTAGCGTCTTTGAGCAAGGCACCTCACATACACATTGCTTAGTACTGGTTAACCACTTAGGTCGGCTAAGCCTGCCCAGGAAAGCATGAATAGGTCCCCGCAAGTGGGTTGACTTTAATGGAACATACATACATACATACTAAATAGTACCATTTTTTGGAAATCACGATCTGGACGGTCTGTCGATTTTTCACTGATTTACTTCTGGCAAAATGACATTATCAGAAACTCAATAGACAGCCTAATTAATGAACTTATTAAAATATATTGATATGACTTACCGGCAAAATATATGAACACCTGTTCCCAGGCTAGATCTAGATATTCAACTCTGCATTGAGTTCCACGACCTGTTCTGCTTTCTTGTTGGTGTATATGATAATGTTGTATCGAGTATCTTTAACTGTCGCGGCAATCTGGTCTGCAACATCGTGTTCTTGCTTTACGTGCCATAGTGCAGCATTTATAACGTCATCGCGGGCTTGGTCGAGTTTTACATAATTATGATCGTAGGCGTTCTAAGCCGTCGGTCATCTGCCATCAACGTAGCTCATTGTCTAATGAAATGTATGTAGCATGCATCTTGGGGTGTTCACGTATGAATGGTATGATGGTACGCTATCACGCTGGTAACGACGCTATTGACGTTTGTTTGTTGACGTCATGGCATCTAAGCCGCGGAACGTATACCTAGTTGCGGCCCTTAGTTTAATCAAATCGTATTGCTCGGTTCGTTTTACATATACATACATTGCGGCCATTGAACGCGCATGTACGTTTGGTACATAATACATTTAAAACATTGTTCACAAAGTGGAATTACTAATAAAATAAATCTCTAAAATATACGTATCAGGAAAACGTAATCAAATTATATTAAAATCACATAATTACGTAATCCAAGATGGCCGCTGTCTAATAATAGAACACATTCTTAAAACATCTTCTCACGAACCGCCACTCGGAGTTTGGCGAATCTTGGTAGGAATAACCAATGTACAATGCTCTTTCAAAGTTGTTTAAATGGTGACCCGGGATATTAAAAAAATGGACATGGCCCAGATGATTAAATCGGGTAAATTTTTATTTTTGAGTGAATTCATATTATCATGTCATATATCAAATCGAATGTTGTCTCTCTGGTGCAATTGTTATGAAAACAGATTATGTTGTCATCCAAGATCCATGTGGCGTCCGTGGTCCAATGGTAGAGCGTCGGATTTGGAATCGAACGGTCCGGGTTCGATACTCAGGTAGGCCACGTATGTAGTGTCATTGAGCAATGCACCTCACACACATTACTTAGTACTGGTTAACCGCTATGGTCGGCTAAGCATGCTCAGGAAAACATGTCTAGGACACGCACGCACGCACGCACGCACGCACGCACGCACGCACGCACGCACGCACGCACGCACACACACACACACACACACTGGACCCACCACCCCCGGTTACTACGTGATATTTGATTGATGCTACAATGTATGTTGTATTGTAACATAGTCCTGTGATGTAGTATCCCAGGGTATGCGCCGGATGCCTGTAGAGGTCCAGGGTATGCGCCGGATGCCTGTAGAGGTCCAGGGTATGCGCCGGATGCCTGTAGAGGTCCAGGGTATGCGCCGGATGCCTGTAATTTGTTCTGTTCTACAGACGGATATGTAGTCCAGTAGTAACACGCTGGACTGTTAATCCAGGAATGGCAGGTTCGATCCCCCGTCTGATCCTAATAACATTAACAGTCTTTCAGATGGAACTTAAACCGAGGTCTCGTGTCGGTGCTTTACACCGTGCGCATAAAAGAATCAGAGGAGACTCTGGAATGGGTCTCTGTCTGTATCATTGCACTATCCTCCACACATCTAAAATGACTAATCTCTTCAGGAGGCGTCGCTCATATGGGCAACCGGTAGCGACGATAAATAAACGTGAAACACACGTACATTGTTATGTTCATCTCTGCCTGGTTACCCATCCCATCTATCAATATATCTTCTCTAATGTCAAACCTATCGCGTAGTCCAATTATTTAGACTTGAAAAATGTGACATTTTACTATCAAGGCATTTTCGAAATAACAGAAATAAAAATTATGTAGAGGTCTAGCCTCGATTTATTTTGCCTGGTCAGTCAAATAAATATTTTTTAACACCGATACTATTAATTGGGCTCTATTGAGTTTCTGATCATATCAACTATGTCATTTTGCTAGAAGTTAAAAATCGACAGACTGGAACCCTAGTAGAGGTATTAGAAGTAGACATGTTGCGCGTCAAACCGCAGACGTTGAAAGGATGAGTAGTTGCTAAAAGCATAAATTAAAAGAAATTAATGAAAAATAAATTAGGTTAAGAGTTTTAAAGCAAACACCGGCCGGGGCAGGCTAAATGAAACTCCACTCTTTTATGCACATTTTTAGGTTAATATACCATTATATCTCCATACAAACGACAGCCATTTAGTTAGTTTACACAAATTTATTTTAGCTCGATTGCGAAACAAGTTCTTACAACTTATATTAATCACTCTCGAGACCTCATTCCTGGTGGAATCCATCGCCACGAGGGAGAGAGAAAGAGGCAACGTGGAATTTAAATGCCTTGCCTAAGGACACAATCGTAACGACTCCAATGGGGCTCGAACTCCGGACAGTTCGCACATGAAGCGAACGAGCTACCACTGCGCTATCACGACTTCCACAAACTATACTCTTTGCAGTGATCGAATAGCCAACAGCCCAACCGGTCTCGGGTAAACAGGATCAATCATCAACAACAACCTGACTCGTCACATTATCGAGTGTCATAAAACGCGATTATCATAATGTGCTATTCTTCCAAGCCGTAACATTTCATCACATGGCTAATCATGTGACTTATATATAAAATGGTGGATGTCAACAAAGAAGTTGAATCTCGTGACCTTATTTGTACATGTACGAAATACTGTAAATCAACTTTGAATTGTTGAAATCCTTGTCAGTACAAATTGTTTCATTAAATTAATATCGCAATTGATTGACATTCGTTTTTTAACAATAATGTTGTTACAATTCGACGAGAAAGTTAATCTAAACTTGAAAGTAAACTAAAACTGGCCAGGTGAAAGAGGAAGTTACGTGCCAGGTATGTTAAATCAACTTCCCAAATCCGTGTCAGCATTTCAGTGGTATTTTAGATTGATTAAATAGGTCGATTCTGAATCCGATGATCTACCAACTTGATCACGGACACCGACATACATCTCTTGAAGTAATTGGTGCCATTGATTGTAATTGCAAAATAATACCTGATTTATTGATTTATATATTTACGATTGCATTGAATTAGCAGTCATCATTGTTATACACGGGAAAGATAAGAATTTGCTGTTTTTAAATTCAAATTGATATTTTACCCGAATTCCATACTTACTGTACTACATAGTACATAATGTGTTAAATTGCACTCTATTGATAGCAGGCATGTCATATTACCCCCCACCCTCCCCAGTCCCCAAGTGTTCCACCCTCCCCAGCCCCCAAGTGTTACATGGCACTCTTAGTATTTTTGAATTTTCAGTAACAGAACATGTTACCCCCCCCCCCTATATCGGTAGCACTGTAGCAGAGTTACCCCTCCCCCGAAGTGACCCCGACCCCACCCAAGTGTTACATGGCACTGTTAGTATTTTTGGGAACAGAACATGTTACCCCCCCCCATATATCGGTAGAACTGTAGCAGAGTTACCCCTCCCCCACACACCCCACCCCACCCCGCCCAAGTGTTACATGGCCCTCTATTGGTCAGGTTTGGTACAATACTGTCTATGAATGGGCTATCCTACAATGTACAAATTGATCCATACTAAATACACTAAAAATAAATAACTGCAGCAGGGTTCATTCTAGATCAGAATTCTTTGGAGAAGTGAGAAAACGCGTGATCTCTTCCGCGTGTTCTTTAATATACTTCTGCAAAATAGGGTTAAAATGCACAGTACAGCCATTAAATACAACATTTAAATAGAAGGAGTGTTTTATAATGGGCCAGTGTATCTTACTAGACAAAATTTTGTTTGAAAATCGTAAAAACTTTTTTTTTTAAGGGAGAAGTGGGGCCCCCAGAGGGCGAAGTCAGGGTCCCTAGGGCAACAATTTCGCCCACATCGCCCTCTAGAATGATCACTGCTGCAGTATTGTCACCATTAAATTAACTATTTGCCGACAATGTTTAGGAAATGTGTAGTTACATAATGAACCTACAGAACAAGCGAGTGGTTACGGTCATTCACTTCCAATCACTGGCCCATCACTGCTGGAGGTTCAAATCCCACTAGGGGTGTCAAAATCATTTTAAGTGAGATATGGTTTGTGGTAGGTCGGTGGTTCTACCCATGTGCCCGCCAGTGCCTGAAATACTGTTCGGAGGGCCATCCAGGGTCTTCCTCCACCAATAATAGCTGGAGAGTCTAGTCTCCATATGACATACCAGAAAACTGTTGATGCAACGTTAAGACCAAAAACAATTAATTTACGATGGTCATATCAACCTTAAGAAATGATTTCTAGTATATGAACTTGCTCGAAAGACCACATTAATACAATCAAACTTGCTCGAAAGACCGCATCAATACAGTTGAACTTGCTCGAAAGACCACATCTATTAAGAACACGTTAGCCTGTATTAAGAGCCTATTTTGTGGTTTCATAATAAGTTTGACTGTATTTTACACAGGTATGCCCATCGGTATATCCCATACTTGTCTGCCACATCTCCCTCCCCCTCCCCAGATAATAGTATAATTACTCTTACTACAGAACATGATTTCAATGCACACAGGAAGGAAGATGATATTAATATGAATTTTTCAATTTCATGATCTTTCCAGAGGTAAAAGAAGTAATGACTTCAGTTTGCAGAAACAACACCATATAAAGAGACAACAGTATGACGGAAGTGTTGTTCAAGGTGTTAATAATTGGCGACCCGACTGTGGGAAAGACATCATTCGTACAGAAATATGTAAACAATTTATTCCGAAGAGATTATAAGATGACTATAGGTGGTATGTAGCAATGAGAGGCATCTCTAATTTTCTATTACCTCCCTTGGCAGCTAAAGTCTGATATGTGAATAGGTCCATTTAGTTAGACTCCTTTGTTTTTACCGTTGTTCTCTAACCAAATGTTGCGGTATGATAACTGTCATTTTATCCAAATTCGTGTGAACGAACATTAGGGCCAAATCAGAAGACAACATTTTATACGGCAAAGGGATATTTTTGGCATTTTAGCTACCCGGTATTTAATTGTTCATTTCATTTTGTTTACCTTCAGGAATTTTAACCAGGGCAGTTGCCTCCGTGTCGCTGCGGGCGGACCTGTTTATTTGTACCTGTATATCACAGTGGTTTCACTTTCAATATGTAAGTGCTGGAGCCGTTACGATTGTGCCCTTAGGCAAGGCATTTAATTTCCACGTTGCCTCTTCTCTCTCCCTCGTGGCGATGGATTCCATCAGGAATGAGGTCTCGAGAGTGATTAATATAAGTTATAAGAACTTGTTTCGCAATCGAGCTAAAATAAATGTGCATAAAAACAATGGAACAGTCTACCAACAGTCGAGTCCCAGTCCGGTGACAGACGAAGCGTACCACTACACTAACGTTGTAATTTGTATAAACTAAACTAAATGTATTTTGTTTCTGTTTCAGTCGACTTTGCTCTTAAAGTTATAAAATGGTCAGATTCTCAAAATATCAAGTTACAACTCTGGGATATAGCAGGTATGTTCTTACTTGTGGCTGTCCGATTAGCGCAGTGGATAGCGCGCTCGCTTCTCACCAATACAGCCCTAGTCACCAATGCAACCCGGGTTCGATCCTCAGACCAGTAAGAAGTATGTGAGATGGTACGGTGGTCGCTAGATCGAACATGTGGGTTTTCTCCGTGTACTCCGGTTTCCTCCCACACAAATTACCACATTTCATCCGCGCCAACGAGAGTGATTAATAAAGTTGTTAAAACTTGTTTCGCAATCGTAACTAAATAAATAACTAAATAAATAATGTTTAATTTACTCCACCATGTTTTTCAAGTCTAAATATACTAATACCACAGAGAGGCCTCCGTGGTCGAGTGGTTACGGTCATTGACTTCAAATCACTTGCCTTCACCACTGTAGGTTCGAATCCCACTGGAGTGTTGAATTCTTTCCTGTGAGGAAGCTATCCAGTTGGTTTGCGGTTCTAGCCAGATGCCGGTTGGTTTAAACAGATTGATTTCACTATATACATTCACAAAACAATACATGCACACAAAATCAAAGAATAGGAAAGGTTCAAAGCAGAGCTTATATATATATATATATACTTATATAGTTTCTCTCCTCTATGTGGTTCTACCCGTGTGCCCGGCCATGCCTGTAATGCTGCTCGGAGAGGCACCCAGGGGTCTTCCTCCACCAATAATAGCCGCATAATAACCGTATGACCTAAGCTGTTGATGCGACTTTAAAGCGACACTACATCAGTGAAAACGCAAATGTCTGCAGAATGTAATTTGATATGATATAGTATAATTCTTTTCCAAATATTTGCCTCAAAAACTGAGTATTTCAACAAATAAACATACAATGTATACGCGGACAACAAAATAATGTAAATAGGGTCGACATTCATACGTAATATAAAGCGTGTATCCTGAATATAGAGGTATGCTACATATTTGCCGTGATATTTCACATGTGTGCATATTTATGTGTAGACTAATCTTAATTAAATTATCTCTAAACGAAAATATCACGTGTTTAGTATTGACTTCAATGACAACAAACGTCAATTCAGGAGCGTGGATGACCGTTATATGAAATCCTACTTTCACGTTTGATAGTTTGTATACCACAAAAACACTGTTAAAGTTATTCAATGTTAGTATTCGATGTATTCAGATGAATTTGTAGTAGCAATACATTTATACGTGAAAAAATGCATTTTATTGCTTTTTGCGATGTAATGTCGCTTTAAACCTAAAAAATCTACAAACAAACTGCAATTACATTCTTGTATTGCCCCCGAGACGTTGCTGATTGGCTAAAGTTGTTGTGTGATGTCACAAATTGCACACATTTTTATTTGTTGTCAATGCTGTACATTAGTAATGTCGCTGTTACATTAGTTGGAACAAAATTATATAAATACAAGTTTAACACAACTTTTGTACCATTTATGGTCATCAAGAGTCTTGAAATGTTTAGAAAATGCCATGTAAATGAACCTTTAATTCGTTTATTG
>CM026404.1:65029215-65069695 GCA_014843695.1 Archivesica marissinica
GGAGAGGTTTATGACGAGAGTGTACTACAGGGATACTTGTATAGTTATGTTTGTAACATGTATTGTAGGTCAGGAGAGGTTTATGACGAGAGTGTACCACAGGGATACTTGTATAGTTATGTTTGTAACATGTATTGTAGGTCAGGAGAGGTTTACGTCTATTACGAGAGTGTACTACAGGGATACTTGTATAGTTATGTTGGTAACATGTATTGTAGGTCAGGAGAGGTTTACGTCTATGACGAGAGTGTACTACAGGGATACTTGTATAGTTATGTTGGTAACATGTATTGTAGGTCAGGAGAGGTTTATGACGAGAGTGTACCACATGGATACTTGTATAGTTATGTTTGTAACATGTATTGTAGGTCAGGAGAGGTTTATGACGAGAGTGTACCACATGGATACTTGTATAGTTATGTTTGTAACATGTATTGTAGGTCAGGAGAGGTTTACGTCTATGACGAGAGTGTACTACAGGGATACTTGTATAGTTATGTTTGTAACATGTATTGTAGGTCAGGAGAGGTCTATGACGAGAGTGTACTACATGGATACTTGTATAGTTATGTTTGTAACATGTATTGTAGGCCAAGAGAGGTTTACGTCTATGACGAGAGTGTACTACAAGGAAGTCGTGATAGCGCAGTGGATGCGCATTCGCTTCAGGTGCGAAAGGTCCGGAGTTCGAGCTCCACTGGAGCCGTTACGATTGTGCCCTTAGGCAAGGCATTTAAATTCCACGTTGCCTCTTCTCTCTCCCTCGTGGCGATGGATTCCATCAGGAATGAGGTCTCGAGAGTGATTAAATATAAGTTGAAAGAACTTGTTTCGCAATCGAGCTAAAATAAATTTGTATAAACTAACAAGGATACTTGTATAGTTATGTTTGTAACGTGTATTGTAGGTCAGGAGAGGTTTATGTCTATGACGAGAGTGTACCACATGGATACTTGTATAGTTATGTTGGTAACATGTATTGTAGGTCAGGAGAGGTTTATGTCGAGAGTGTACTACAAGGATACTTGTATAGTTATGTTGGTAACATGTATTGTAGGTCAGGAGAGGTTTACGTCTATGACAAGAGTATACTACAAGGACGCCCATGCTTGTGTAGTTATGTTTGACGTCACGCAGCGACTCACGTTCCAGAACACGGTGAAGTGGAAGAAAGACCTAGATACCAAGTGCTCGTTACAAGACGGCTCCCCTGTACCGTGTCTGCTGTTGGCAAATAAAGTAGGTAAATGTACAAGCAAACATTTTACTGATGAATTCCACCAAACACGTAATTCCACCAAACACGTAATTCCACCAAACACGTCATTCCACCAAACATGTAATTCCAAACTAAATAAATTAACAGAAGTTTACCAAGAGTATTAAATGGATCTGAAAGGTTGTCTGTATTACAGAACTCTATTTATACAAGGAGGTCAAATTGGTCTGTGTCACTCACCTGATTCTACAAGATGTCTACATGGTATGTGTCACTCCCCTGATTATACATGATGTCTACATGGTCTGTGTCACTTACCTGATTCTACACGATGTCTACATGGTCTGTGTCACTTACCTGATTCTACAAGATGTCTACATGGTCTGTGTTACTCCCCTGATTCTACAAGATGTCTACATCGTCTGTGTCACTCCCCTGATTCTACCAGATGTCTACATGGTCTGTGTTACTTACCTGATTCTACCAGATGTCTACAAGGTCTGTGTTACTTACCTGATTCTACAAGATGTCTACATGGTCTGTGTCACTTACCTGATTCTATAATATGTCTACATGGTCTGTGTCACTTACCTGATTCTACCAGATATCTACATTGTCTGTGTCACTTACCTGATTATACCAGATATCTACATTGTCTGTGTCACTTACCTGATTATACCAGATGTCTACATTGTCTGTGTCACTTACCTGATTCTACACGATGTCTACATTGTCTGTGTCACTTACCTGATTATACCAGATGTCTACATTGTCTGTGTCACTCCCCTGATTATACCAGATGTCTACATGGTCTGTGTTACTTACCTGATTCTACCAGATATCTACATTGTCTGTGTCACTTACCTGATTATACCAGATATCTACATTGTCTGTGTCACTTACCTGATTATACCAGATGTCTACATGGTCTGTGTTACTTACCTGATTATACCAGATGTCTACATGGTCTGTGTCACTTACCTGATTCTACCAGATATCTACATTGTCTGTGTCACTTACCTGATTATACCAGATGTCTACAAGGTCTGTGTTACTTACCTGATTCTACAAGATGTCTACAATGTCTGTGTCACTCCCCTGATTCTACCAGATGTCTACAAGGTCTCTGTCACTCCCCTGATTCTACAAGATGTCTACATTGTCTGTGTCACTTAACTGATTCTACAAGATGTCTACATGGTCTGTGTTACTTACCTGATTCTACAAGATGTCTACATTGTCTCTGTCACTTCCCTGATTCTACAAGATGTCTACATTGTCTGTGTCACTTACCTGATTCTACAAGATGTCTACATGGTCTGTGTCACTTACCTGATTCTACAAGATGTCTACATTGTCTCTGTCACTTACCTGATTCTACAAGATGTCTACATGGTCTGTGTTACTTACCTGATTCTACAAGATGTCTACATGGTCTGTGTTACTTACCTGATTCTACAAGATGTCTACAGTATCTGTGTCACTTACCTGATTCTACAAGATGTCTACATGGTCTGTGTCACTTACCTGATTCTACAAGATGTCTACATGGTCTGTGTCACTCCCCTGATTCTACATGATGTCTACATGATCTGTGTCACTCCCCTGATTCTACAAGATGTCAACATTGTCTGTGTCACTTACCTGATTCTACAAGATGTCTACATGGTCTCATGTGCGCGCCAATGACAACTTCTAAAGTTGTTTCACATTAATTTAATACTTATTCGGCATATGAAACATTTTGCACTGTTTCCAATTAAAACCCAATCACATTTACATCATTTGAGATACATTGTAATAATAATTGAGGCCGTTTCAACTTACTGTAATCGTTCATACTTCAATCTGGCTGGAATACTGACGACACTATACCATGTCTATTCATCATTGCCGAAGGCGGACGATTCATTCCGAATGTGCATCCGGTTCCGATTGTAAACAAATGCGCGTGACCTGACCGGCTCGGAAAGTCCTACTTTCGGTTTCGAGTTTGTTTTATTGCAAAAAAAACACTGTTTCCTAATTGAACATAATTATAATTTAAGAATGTGTTGCAGCATTGCTACCCATACGTAAAATTTGAATTTTTCAAATATGTTTATGTCATACGATGTAATGCTCCTTTAAGTAATATTTATTTTGATTTCAGTGTGATTTCGATGTGATTTGATTTCAGTGTGATTTTGAAATTAAGTAATTTGATTTCAGTGTGATTTCGATGTGTTTTGATTTCAGTGTGATTTTGAAATTAAGTGATTTGATTTTGATTTTAGTGTAATTTGATGTCCATGTGATTTGAATAACAGTGTTATTTGATTTCAGTTTGATTTGAATTTCAGTGTGATTTGAATTTCAGTGTGATTTGAATTTCAGTGTGATTTGACCCATAGAGAGGTAGAGCAGGCCGAAATTGAGGAAGTCTGTAAAGAACATGACTTTGTTGGGTGGACAGAGATTTCAGTGAAGGAAGGACTTATGGTTGAAGAATCTATGAGGTAACTCCAGAATGTCTATACATGAACATAAATGAGTCAGAATATTTGATTCTACTGTATATCTGTGTTTCCAGGTTCTGTTGTATATATGTTATCTCCCAGCTGTCGTCGTACAGAATATATAGTTTAAAAATCTCCGTCTTATATGACTGTGTATAGTATTACAGTTAATGTTTAGTTTATACAAATTTATTTTAGCTCGATTGCGAAACAAGTTCTTACAACTTATATTAATCACTCTCGAGACCTCATTCCTGTTGGAATACATCGCCACGAGGGAGAGAGAAGAGACAACGCGGAATTTAAATGCCTTGCCTAAGGGCACAATCGTAACGGCTCCAGCGGTGTTCGAACTCCGGACCTTCATGTCTCTCAGGCTGCACTCTTGTTTCAACTTAATCAAGTGTGGGGGGATATGGAAACTCTCGTACTGTTCTTGTTTGTATCGTGACCATCATACCCCACCTGTTTTTTTAAATTTGGTCGCAAATCACATCAATGCTGTCATTAACTAGTGGTTGGTTTATATGATAGAAGTCCGCCTCCGTGGTCGAGTGGTTAAGGTCGCTGACTTGTATACCACTGTAACCTATCATCACTGATGGTCACCGGTTCGAGCCCCGCTCAGGCCGTGTCTCATTTATATGAAAAAGTTGGCAGTTTCTTACGGAGGTTGGTGCACCCAAGTACTGGTTAACCGCTGGAGCCTGCCCAGGAAAGGTGTTGTTAGGTTAAACTGCGATATAGCCCAAAGTGGTGCTGATGCAGGCGTAAAACCCGAAATATAACATAACATTATATGATAGACTCTAAAACTGCCAAACAGGAAAATGAGTAAAAACATAAATATTCACATTTTATTTCGAAAATATGTAAATGTTGATGTTTTCATTAGTGTCATTTACCCTAAGAATCCCTTACACAGAGATGTTTACAAAGAAATATTTATTTATTTTTGTAACGAGAGAACTCTAATGGTATAAACACATTTCTGTTACATAAAATTTGATTGGTTGTCCGAAACAAGGTCATTTTTTGATGCCATGTTATTTGAAATTGTGGTTTTATTTTAAAAGTTAAAGATGCTATGTAATCTGAGATTAGTGAAGCGCATGCAGTGTATTTTACGCGGTACAGCATAATATGTGTGTCAAGGTTATAGTGGGTTTTATAATACTAATATTTCAAGATTTGCACTTGGGGACGAGTGGATGATAAGTGCCCACTTACATTCCCTAGTGTCTGTGTGCATGTTCATCCGGATAGCATGTTTTTTGAGTTAGTCAGTTTCTACATTCTCGGAGGGAGGGAGAGAGAGAGAGAGGATAGAGAGGAAGGAGAGGCACATCTTGTTTTGCCAGTTCTTGTGTTGGAGGCGTGTACATTGTGCTCCTTCCGCCCAAATCCGCTATGGATTTTCTCCCTGAACTGTGATGGTGTTGTTTTATATGTGACTATGTTGCTCAAACATTAATTTGCAGGTTTCTGATAGAAGAAATGATGGCAAAGCATGCTACGGTAGATGAGTTCTCCGAGTCATTACGTCGGTCAACATCTATACGACCGCAGGCTAGCGATAAACCTCAAACATCACAGTGTAGTTGCTAACATAGTGTGGACATACATATAGACATATAGACGATATTTGTATGTGTCACCGAATGAACATTGAAAGCATTATTATCACGAGTAATGCTAGCCACAAGTGATAATAATAGCTTTCCATGTTTATGAGTGAAATTTTATTCTATCATTCACTTAAACAGACATATATTCTGTTTATTTTAGTCTGAAAAATGTTTTTGGGTGGGATAGAAAACGGTGCAACCGTGCACTAAATGGCACTAGAAAGTCTTGTTTAGACGACCATATATGAGTGCCTTTAAGCTGTCAGTGACGTCATTTATGACGTTTTTATGACATTTCAACATGCATCGCCTAGGTAACACACACACAAAGCAGTGAGAAATATTATAGTTTATTTATTTAACAGCACGCGTATAAATACCGGGTACTTATTTATTTAACAGCACGCGTATAAATACCGGGTACTTATTTATTTAACAGCACGCGTATAAATACCGGGTACTTATTTATTTAACAGCACGCGTATAAATACCGGGTACTTATTTATTTAACAGCACGCGTATAAATACCGGGTACTTATTTATTTAACAGCACGCGTATAAATACCGGGTACTTATTTATTTAACAGCACGCGTATAAATACCGGGTACTTATTTATTTAACAGCACGCGTATAAATACCGGGTACTTATTTATTTAACAGCACGCGTATAAATACCGGGTACTTATTTATTTAACAGCACGCGTATAAATACCGGGTACTTATTTATTTTAATTTAGATGATTACAGATTGTACATTAATGACATCTTTACCTCGGATATCAGTGGCTCATTCGCATCAGATCATTCGCAATTGTTTACCAAACTAACTAAATGAATTAGTTCTATACAGTCTACATCCGCTATGTCGATGTTTGGTGCATATATACCATGGCTCAAGCTAGATCCAAATTTTTGGGAGAAAGTGCGCGATTGATTCATCGATCTTCCAATTACTTATAACGACGCACACGTGATACGACGCGAATTATGTTTTGACCTCGTTTTCAATATTCACAATATCCGGTGACGTTATTTTCATCGGCAGTGTTGGTAAACACAGGATTTCCTAGACTAATATCTGTGGAAAGTGAGAGATTACAAGGTATTTTGTATTATCATTTCATTATTATTTTATTTGTATCAGTCTGTTTTAACAACAAAATTCAAATGCATGACATTAAATAGCCTATATTTTGCAATATGCTACTGCAAACATAACAATTCTTGGTCCGTCTGCTCGGCTAAGCTCTGCATATCGGTAGGTCACGTGACACTTGTTTCACTGTTAAGAATGTATGTGTTATATACGTTATTGCTGTGATAGTAAAATAGAGAACCGGCCAACCAATACATAGTTCCCACGGCCTGTGAAAATAGTCAAAAACACTGATTAGATCTTATCTTGGCAGCCATTTTGACTGGCAAGTTTTATTAACGGCAATTTCATGATTTTACTAGTAATTCTTTAATTGCAATAACTTTATTAATTTTGGTTTCTTAATATAAAATTTGGTATGATTTTAAAGGTATTGAAATGCACTTTTTAAATATTAATTTATATTTTGACAATGATGTATGGATTATATATTATAAGAACTTAACTTGCACCTATTTTTGAATGTCTATGTTCGCAGTTGAAATATTAATATACAGGTAAATTATTATGTATTCGTTAAAGATACGAAATTTGTGAAATGATACAAAATACATGTCCATTGAGAGCCATGAGTATGAACCATGGTGATGGGATGAAAAATAAATAGTTTATGAAGAAAACAAAATTACGCTACTATATATTAAATATATTATCTGTTCAACTTTGCCAATCAAAATGGCAGCCATAGTAGGAATGATGACGTCACACGGGAACTATGTATGTTCCATTAATGTCAAACCCCTTGCGCGGACCTAGACATGTTTTCCTGGGCAGGCTTAGCCGATCTAAGTGGTTAACCAGTACTAAGCAATGTGTGTGAGGTGCCTTGCTCAATGACACTACATACGTGGCCTGACCGAGTATCGAACCCGGGACCGCTCAATTCCAAATCCGACGCTCTACCGCTGGACCACGGATGCCACACAACTATGTATACCTGTGCAGGCTCCCAAACGCAAGAATAATATACACCAACTTCAATGACCACTGCTTTACTGCATGTGCAGGAGACTGGGAGTGCTATAAGGACAACAGCATGGCATAATTTCTAGTTAAATATTATTATTTTCAAGTGTTCATAGTTACAGTTTATATACGGCAAAACAGGGTCAAGTTTCCTGTTTATTAGCATAATTCATTAAAGGCATGTTGTACACTCAGTATTGATGTAATTTAGTGATGCAGAATTTATGTTCAGGCTAGTTGAGATGGTGTAATATACATGTAATGCGCAAAGCAGATATAGTGGAGTTAATGAACTAAATTTAGAACGTAATTAGTCAACCAATGAAATGCGTCGTTATAGGTATTTCTCGACTCAGTAGAATTCCCAATAGCGGCATGAGTCGATGTGATTTTTTGACACTACATAGCTTAATAAGCATAATTGCTCAAGTTGAATATGTAGAAAAGGATCTATTTATACAGATACTACACTATTTACATGAGTTCATTCGTTTTATGTTATGTCATTGTTGATGCTTCGCATAGTTGCGTCGAAACCCGGTATTCAAGGATAATGGTATTATTTAAATCATTTCAACATATTAAATTTGATTAAAATACACGATATGACCATTAAATACAATATTTGATAAGGAGTGCAATGGCCAGTGTATCTTACTGAACAATAGTTTGCCTGAAAATTGTAAAAAAAAACAACATTATTTTTAAAAACATTTTTTAAAACATTTTTAAAAAAGATTTTATGGAGAAGTTGTGCCCCCCAGAGGACGAAGTCAGGGTCCCACGGGCGACTACTTCGCCCATGTCGCCCTCTAGAATGAGCCATGTTTTACATGTATTTGTATATGTTGGCGTAAGTCATAATGTCATAAGAGACAAAGCACAGGCTTATATCTGATTGGGCAATTAGATTTGTTACACATCCGCTCAAACTAATTCAATTGGTTGATTCGGATTATATCAGTCATCAAGGACCGATTAATAAATTCGCGATACCAGTAATGGGTTTGCCTGAAATACGAAATGGAATATTGTGTGCGAAATGGAATATTGTGTGCGAAATGGAATATTGTGTGCGAAATGGAATATTAAATTATTATAAATGCAAAATAAGAGCATGAAATGACTTATATTGCATTATATATCTAATATTAATTGTATTTAATGAACATCACAAAGGTTGCAATTAAATATATTAACATATACAAGATTTATAGCTCATAATGTAATTTATCAACGAAACGACCACTACGGAATGCAAATCTCGTGCAAAATAAGTGTATAACATTCCGTAGTGGTCGTTTCATTGAGAAATTACAATATGAGCCATAAATTTGTATATGCTAATATATTTTATTGTAACCTTTGTGAGTTTCATTAACTATAATTAATATTCGATATATAATACAATATAAGTCATTTCGTACTCTTATTTTGCATTTATATAGGATTTAATATTCAATTTCGCACACGCCAATTACATTTCGTCCATTTCGCACACAACATTCCATTTCGTATTTCAGGCGTACCGACCTGTAACATTTAGAATAATTGTTCCTTCCGTCAATGATACATAAAATGTGAATTCGACAAGCTACATGTAAACAGTCTTAGTTTAATAATATTTTATTGCATTCTTTATATTCAATGTACAATACAACTCAAATGTACAAACATGTTACGGATAAATTAAATAAGATATATGGTACAAACATTATCAGTATGTATATATATGGAGAAGCAAAAGGGTTGGGCCACAGGTCTTAACAACATTAATTTCGGCCCGCCCCGACATATATAACACCTTGCTGCAGTTTTCAACAAGGGTCAAAATGTAGGTCTACAGCGGCCAGATTTATACAGTCTATCAATATTTAGATGTTCTTAGTTAGTAACATCCGATTCCAACCAAGTGTTATACACCAACAGTTGGAACTCATTGGTTTCCTCTGTTTTTATCGTTTTTTTCCTTTGCACCATATGCTCAGTCCTACAGAAGTGGTCGATTATCTCATTATCAGAACTTACTTCCCCTGAATACCGCTAAAAATAGATTGGTCCTCTTAATTGGTTTCCTCTGTTTTTTTCATTTGCACCATATGCTATCATTTTCATCCATATTCTCATCTTATTTCTCATTATTTCTGTAAAAGATTGTTATCAATTAATTAACATGATTTTGATCACATCTTGTTATGGAACAACAGTAAAAACAAAGGAATCCATTTAAAGCGACCAATATACATTTCGGAATAAATCAGAACTTTATCTGCCAAGGGAGGTAATAGAGGAAAACCGATGCTGTCGCTCATTTTGGTTGAATAGTTTGAAGCATATCATATTTCAGTCATTAGTTTCAGTTTCACTGGGATTCTGTTACAACCATTTGTTAGTTTATACAAATATATTTTAGCTCGATTGCGAAACAAGTTCTTACAACTTATATTAATCACTCTCGAGACATCATTCCTGATAGAATCCATCGCCACGAGGGAGAGAGAAGAGACAACATGGAATTTAAATACCTTGCCTAAGGGCATAATAATACGGCTCCAGCGGGACTCGAACTCTGGGCCTTTCGCACCTGAAGTGAACACGCTACCACTGTGCTATCACGACTTCCACATTGGATGGCTTAGTTTACACACGGAGCAGCGGGTGTGGCTTTCGATCTTCAAAACAGAACGTATTGAGATATTTTAATGACTTGTGCTGGTCTACTTTGAATAGTATCTCGTTCATTCAGTATTCAATCACTGTTTATTTATAATCTGTTTCCAGATTCACTTTTTGATTTGTTCAATAAACGAGCTATTAGAGGGGTGGAACCTATGCTCGGCATAAATCCAACTTATAATGGCCAGTAAAATATGTTAATTGCACTTGCCGTATATTATTATTTTCTTTAGTTGTGAAAACAACTTTCAAAAAAACTCATGTTGACAGTTTTAACTTCATCATGTGACCGTGTTGCTCAATTCAGCTATTGCAACGGCACCCGTTTGTATGAGGAACTCAAGACAGGGCACCTATGCACGTCGTATTTATTATTTTTTATTTATGCACGAGAACTTGTTGAATATCTTATTTTGATATAGTAACATCATTGAGTAAAAACGCTTATTGGTGTTAATCAGAAATGGTAGAGAAGCTATTTTTATAGTTAGTTGTAGATTTTTAAAATTCGAATAGCGACCTGAATTGCTCATACACCGTATCAGTTTCGGTGGAAATATTCTCCCAATAATGTGTTTGTTTATATTCGTCTGCTGGACCAGTACATGACAGTTGCATCAGGCTACCGATACACGCAACGGAATGCTATTGAACAAGGCTTCAGCTCTGTCAGCGAAATTAGCCTAGAACTTAAAAAATGGACAAATATGCCACCACTCTACTTTTATTGCTCTATATAAAATTGTTATTACACGCGGCATGTTACGGCACTTCCAGTCTATCTGCAATTGACCTTTCTGCCGATTTTGATTGACAGCTGGCGTTAGCCAATCGCATCGCACCATTCGCGCACACCCCCGGCAACGGTTTATCGCCACCATCTTGTTAGACAAACAATGCATATTAGACACACTAGTAACGAGTAGACAAATTTGAAAAGGCGTGAATTTTATCGAAAATACGGGTTTAAAATTGTTTTAATGATGTTGAAAATGTGTAGCTTTGGTGTGTGGGTTAGTTATAGTACAAAATTAGTCGATACCCTGATGATCGACGTTAAATTCAACCCATTTCAAAATCCTTGGACAAATCTAAAAGTGTGTATATGAACCACAAAATACCAGACAGCTTATTTAAAAACAATGCATCTATAAAAACACCGACTGACCCCATATAGTCATTCTTTTCTCACAAACACAGCAATCAAATTTAAGCGTGTCACACTGATTATTGGGAGCAATCAACAACTTACCCACTAAGTACATCACAGAGACCGCCGAGTTATAATACACTGCTATCAAGATCAAAGTATTTCACATCGGAATTTAGCACTGATTGTGCTAATTGGTCAATTACAAAATGTGTGCACGTAATTATATAATTGATTACTACACCGAGTCATTGTTGTATCGTTATGTTAGATAAACGAGTTATGTAGTAAAATTTTAATCAAATCTGATAACGAGTGATCGTGATCTGAAATTATTTTTTGAAAAATATTTAAAATTAATTAATGTTGTCTGTCATTGACAATGGTGAAAAGATGTAGTTACGGGCTGTGTGACAGTGATGTAGATATCCAGATCGATTGATAGGTGACGTTAAATTCTTGCCATTTTCAAAAGCTAAGACAAATCTTGAAAACATGTCTAAGGTGGATTACGACCAAACGACCAGCTGAATATATCCAAAATTAATGTAAACAGATATATTTGCACAAAAGTAAGTTGAAATTAATTTATTTATGCATAATAAAATATTTCGAAACAATATATTCTGCATTAATAGATCTACCGTTCACAAGAGATATGTGAGTATAGTGGTGATTATACATGTGGTTCATACATATTATCGTGGATGGTGGACTAGGGATCAGATAGTAGTAATAGTACCCATGCATGTGCAGAGCTGTGGGGTTCCCATATTAGCTCAGTGAACGTACTGGTGTTCAGTTTTTGGGCCTAATGTTCGAGTCTTCTAGGAGGCATAGGGTCGAGTCTCTCAAAACGGTAGCATATTTCATTTCTTTTGATGTCAAAGTTGACACAATGTGGTTGTTCACTCTTCCGTTGACTGCGCAAGCATTTACCACGAAAACTTAACACGTCCTCATCCGTATATCTGTACTTTAGAGAAATAACCTTCACACCTACGTCTATTATGAGTGGGCTGTTGACAAATTAATCAATTACTGGAGAATATATTATTTTTCACACCTTGATGTGTCGGCTCAAACAATTGTGATGCTGGCTTGTATGCCCATGTTTTATCAGCTTTAGAGCTGAGCCGTGCCATATGTCCAAGCCCTTGAATCATGTATAAATATCATGCTCTTCACATCAATTTCAAATTCATTTTAAACAAAACTACATCGTTCGTTCAATTTCATTACAACCATGGCGTCTATTTTTCCATGCGTTTTTTTTTTTTGCTCTCTCACGTTTCCAGCCGTATGCATGCTCTTAGCTGCGATAAGTGCCACTGTTGGAATCATCGAAAATGCGGAATGATTTATTTATTCTCCCCCATTCACTTTAATTAATCTTGATTAGTGGCCTGAAACCTAGATAGATAGTCACTCCTGGTATGGCAAACACACAGCTACATAGTCCCATTCATAATTGTGTCTAATTACCTAAATAGCTAATAATAGCATTATTAGTGCAGTACTATATATATATATAATACGAACCTGTGATTATACGAATGCACTAGTATACGAAACTACCATTAGACGAACAAGGGATTATACGAAATCACCTGAATTCACCTAAAACCCTTGCCTTCTTGTTTTCAACGAGATATTCTTATCTGGGTGAAATAAAACCGAGAAATTCGACGGAATTTTATCTAGATTAACTCGATGCAGGTCTGCGTTAGACGCCATTTTGTTAGATAGCTTGTCTCGCGTGGTTACAGCGAACACCTGTAACTATGGGGGGCGTGCCTAAGTAGCGTTTGCAGAAAGGTCAATTGCGGTCTGTTAAGGGGCTGATGATGATGATTGCGTTTATTTATCCTCGCCTCCGGCGAACCATATGGGCGAGCGTACTAAGAGGATTATTCCTCTGTGGTGCTTATGTTGACATCCTCAGGTGGCTTCTTCTTTCTTTCCATGCCAGGGTGACAAGGCCTGGTCTGTACGTTGTCCTTTGTAGGGCCACCCTCCTCACTGTTGGTCACCCCGCAGCAGCATTTATACGGATCTGGCAGTTAGACATCTGGTCGTAGATTGTCACTCAGGGGAGCATGGATGTCACGACCGTTGCCGCTCCCTCAGGTCCGCTGTCTCGTCTATCCGCTGGAGAAGTAGAAGGAGGAGAAAGATTGAAGAAGCCAGCGAAGATATAGTGTGTATTTCAAACACTATCTAGAAGAGACGGCGGATCTGTCCTAATGTACCATAGCCGTGGGTCCACATGCTGGCGAGCCTCCCCCTTCGCAAGATCGACGACCAGAAGATCCCAGAATCCTACGCTGCTGCTGCCGGATGTGCCCCGGTCACGACGTGCACGTCGTGAGGAGATCGGCCGGGCCTGTTATGGGGCTTCCACGGACGATTGGTTACTGTCGTTACTTGGAATTGCCTTTAATGAAATTAAGAATACAAATCAAAATCAAATCAAATTTATTCACTCAGTGCATCATACATGATACAAACATGAGGTATATATATATAGTAATACGGTTTTAAACAGCGGTACATAGCAAATCTAATTTACAGAGAACAAACAGAATATATTTCGTAAAACGTAACCATCTATTGTTTACACTTTATTTAAATAATTTGACTAGATATATTTGTTTTGTCGTATTACAGATTAGAGATAGATTTCTTTATTTATAGAGGGTGACCTAATTAGTTTTGAACTAATCCTCCTTAGGGCCCTCTTCAATTTGTTAACACTATAGAATAAATGTACATACACAATACTTATAACATAGTTATGCCGTACACTATACATGCATAATGTTGTACAATGTAACTTAAACAACAGCCTAAGTAAATCAGGTACTTTGATAGAAATACAAAACGACATAAGCATATTGATTTACAATCATTATATATATATAACTGTCTAGTCTCTACCAATTAAAACGTTGTATCCATACTTTACATTTTGTCTTGAATATATTTAACGATCTGGATGTCTTAATTTCAAATGGTAGACAATTCCATATCTTTGGACCAGAGTATTCTAATGATTTCTTATACATTTCACATCTAGGTCTTGGAATATAGAGATCCATATTTGAAACATTTCTCAATGTCATATCTGAAGTAACTGAATGGTTTGTTTTTTCCCCAGTGCGAACAGTGCAGATCATAATCAGACTCTTTTTTTCTGGTAATTGAAATTTCAGACCGTCAAAAAAGTGACATCTTTTGTCCATGAATAATAGCGTTGGGCTGTTCATTCAAATAATGGTTTTGGAAAGAAGATTAAAATTTAATTGCAACTCTATTTGAATTTTCTATGAAATTGATATGATGTGTATATCCCTTCGTAATTCACTTGTTTAGGATATATGAGTTACCAGTTGAATACTCCCTACACTCTTAATACAGTCATGATCATGTTTTGCATAGTCTAAAATCCATCATGACATTGTCATTATTTTCCCATGTAGGGTTTTATTCTTTATTTCAGTCTCATCGTTGTACAATACATAAAATATACACAACAAATTATCGTGGCATAGTACAACACCATTCATTATAAAAGAATTATAAGAGACTAATGTAATCACAGATAATCAAACTATCACAGTCTATCGACATATTATTATATTTACATATTAAAACCGGGGAACAGTCGCTAATTGAAAATTAAATACTTACTAAAACCGGAAATTTTTAAATACTGAA
Organism: Archivesica marissinica; assembly: GCA_014843695.1. Lineage (NCBI taxonomy): Eukaryota > Metazoa > Mollusca > Bivalvia > Venerida > Vesicomyidae > Archivesica > Archivesica marissinica. The sequence goes on from CM026404.1 coordinate 65,044,230, forward strand.
ATGGAAAAAAAGCACTAATGCGCAATTAAGAAATGTTTTAAAATATCAGTTATCAACCTCGATCAGATCGCGGTTGAACTAATTAGCAGCTGTTTCTCGGAATGGATAAGAGACACACAATCAATAAATCAAATGGATACATTATTTACATAAATAAAAGGATCGTCTTTGAAGAATATAAAAACAGGTTTTGGCAACAATTCTAATCAGAGGTATAGTAGTAAAAATAATTCTAAGCTGGTCGGATACAGGTTTGTTCCGAAAGTAATTTTCATATAATGAGGCTTTCTCTAAGAGAACAGCTCTCAAATCATCATACAGTGAACATTCTAATAATACATGACTTTCGTCTTCTAATACATTACAGAAAGGGCACTTACGTTCATCAAGTGGTAAATTCTCGTACCTTCCGGTTTCTATACGTAATGGAGCAACTCCACATCTAAATTTACATAATGCTGATCTGTGACGTGTGGGTAAAATCATTTTACAATATACTTCTGTTTGAAATTTAAATTTAAATGTACAGTAGGTTCTAAGCTTATTGCGACCACGTCCAGAAACACCTATCACACTGTTAATAGAGGTGGACCAGTCAGTAACATATTTCTCCATTACCGCATTTTCCACACTATCTACTAAATTGTGCTTATGTATAGGTATAGATAGGTTACAGTAATCCATCAAAGTAATGTCTGCAAACTGTCTCTTGACATAATAAAACCAGTTTTTATAACTTGTAGATTTAGCATTCGCCCATAGTGCAACTCGCTTATTTAATCTGGAATTGTCGGTATTAGCTAAGCGTGCCCAAAACCCAGATATGTGCTTCCATTGTCGCACAACTGGCGGCTGCCAACCCATTTCCCCGGAGACAGCTGCATTAGGAGAATATTTCCCAATACCAAGAAAGAAACGCATGGCACGATTGTGGATTGCATTAATGCATGAAAACGCTTTATATCCCCAAACCGGGGCGCCATAAGCAATCACAGGCCAGACAACAGAGTCATACAATTTGGAGAAAACATTATATGGTACACCCCCAACTAACTTACATTAGCAATGAGCAGTCCCAATGCACGACTTGCACTTTGAGCAACACATTTTGCAGTAACATTGAAGTCAAGGTATTCACTCAAAACAATTCCTAAATAAGTATATATACCTATAGTTTCCAGAACATTAACACCACATTTAAAAATAACATCAGATTTTGGCATAGAAGCAGGACGAAAATGGACAACTCTACTTTTATCCCTGTTTATAAACATATCGTTTATATTGCACCAGTCATGTAAAGCATTCAATAATCTCTGCAAATCAAGTTGGTTTTCTGCTAGTAGGACAATGTCATCCGCGTACAATAGAATACCTATACAGTCATTATCGACATTAACACCGATATTTAATGATTTCAAAAATATCGTTAAATCATTAATGTACAAATTAAATAAAAGCGGCGATAGAATGCACCCCTGTCTTAAGCCACAATTAACATCAAACCAATCAGTCTTAAAAGAGTTTACCCTAATACATGACGACACAGATGAGTAGATAGACTTAACAGCTCGCCACATATTACCGGCAACTCCAATTTCATTGAGTCTTTTCCACAATTTATCTCTGTTAATAAAATCATACGCCTTACTAAAATCAATAAAGGCACAGAATGTGGCTTTTTTAACTTGTTTTCTTGTATCAATAATAGAGGTCAAAGTGGATAAGTGATCTATGGTACTACGCTTCTTTCTGAAACCGTTTTGCTCATCTGCGATCTTATCGTTATGTTCAGCCCAACAACTTAGCCTGGCGTTTAAAATATTACAATAAATCTTGTACATGGCTGAGGCCAGTGCTATGCCCCTATAAGACAGGGGATCTCTTGAATCCGTCATGGAGGGTTTTGGTATCGGGTTTATAATACATTTGCCCCAGATAGACGGGACAGTCCCATTGGAGAAGCATACATTAAACAGAGTATGCAAAAATAGCACGGACGTATCGTTCTGTAAAACTTCACTAGGGATACTGTCTATGCCACAGGCTTTTCCCTTCTTGGCACCATCAATTGCCTTCTTTACTTCAAAAATAGTAATGTTTGCATTAAAAGACAGATCTGCATAATCAGTTACATCATTCAATACATTAGAGTTCTGTGATGAATATACATAATTATCATTTTTATATAACGAGCTAAAATCATGTTTCCATTTGTTTAATACCTGTGACAAATCTGTAGAGAGAGAACCATCATTTAATGTAACTTCTAGAGGTATACATTTTTTCTTAATCTGACCAACGCCGATTTTACCTACAGATTTCCAAAAGTTTGACTGGTCTACATTACATTCCTTCAGCAATTCATTGTGTAAAGAATACCAATATAAACGTTTTGCCTTCTGTACTTCACGGTCAAAATGTTTACGGACCTGAATATACTCGGACTTGAGATATACATTTCGGTTTTTATTACATGCAACACAATTCAACCAATTTCGTTCTGCTGTACAAACATTATTCCAACTATCAGTTAGATCGCTACTCCACCACGGCTTTCCCGGTCTGCATTTTCTATTGCACCAACCAGAGGTAATTGTTTTATAAGGCACTGACTTGTACATATTATATTTTAAAATACTACACCAGTCCTCATAAATATAATCAATATCAGTTTGCGTTTGATGGCAATGCTCAAGTTTATCAATAGTACGTTAACACTATTAAGGACATCTTGGTCTAATAGAAAAGTTTCAGGAACATTAGATACATCAAACTTGTCATAGCTATTATTGTATTGACTAGTAAACTGGGGAACTGCACTAATGGTGATACTCCATTTAATCATAGAATGATCTGGGATACTGGTAGGTACCAACACTTTAAGGTCACCTGATTTATTAATCAAATCTGATGTACGTACAACGGTAAAATCTGAAAACAATGAAAGGTCATCGTGACTTACTATACAATAATCCACTACTGATAAACCTTTAACCGACACTGACGTGTAATCATTATTAGCGTAGTTACGACCATTTAGCATACACATATTAGCATTAATCATAAAATTAACAAATAATTCCCCATATGAATTAGTTTTAAAATCAACAACATTGCGAATAGGTATATTATCAACGCCATTAATAAAATCATCTAAATCTCCACAACGACTGTTAAAGTCTCCACATATAAATACGGTTCCTTCATTCTGATTTCTGTAAATACCAGTCAAAAGATTATCATAGAACGAATTAACATCAATGCGTCTAGATGAGTTTTCCGGTGGCAAATAACAAACACATGGCATGATAACACAATTATCATATTTACGGTACATTTTTAACCACATAATTCCTTCAAACGAACAATCTAGTACAGAAATATTGAATTCATTGCAAATAACATTTTTTATCAAAAAGCCTACGCCTCCGGAACCTGTCCGGGCATTTTTATGAATATTATCACGATTAAAACCAAACCATTGATAACCATCGACGTGTAAAACATTATCATTTAAAAGATGAGTCTCAGCTACACCTATAATATCACAATCACTATTTAAAACACAAGAAGATCTTAAAACATGACTGTCAGAATCAATGTTACAGTTCCAACCGCGGACGTTCCAAAACCCGATGTTCACTCATTTTCTGCTTTGGTTCAGTTGTCTGTAGCCACCACGCCGTCCGTTGTTGCCATTTCGTCCGCGACCTACGCGGTTCCAACTGTCACGGCTCTGAGAATGACCTCGTGTGTTGTCACGATTGGTAGATGAACGAGAGCCGAAACTATATTCGTTCGCATCACGCGTTTGATCCTCGGAACGATCCCTCGTTGAGTCGTCGCCATAATTATCACGGACAATGCGGGATCCTCTGAGTGTAAGATTATGCTGCTTAAGAGCACCCAGAATTGTTCTAAAATTATTGCTCATCACTCTATCCGCCTGAGATAAATCATGGTTAATATAAACACCAGAGAATCTGGAGTGTGATTTCAACACTTTCTTCTTTAGCATGACCTTACGTTTATCGTCGTGACATTTAAATGTAGCAATCACAACCCCTTTTCTACTATTGTTGAATGACGCCTTGCGCTCAGCATTGACACATGTAACGTCCGGGATTCGTAAGCCGTCTTTAATAAGTGAGTTTACCTTGTTCTTTACATTTTCATTAGTGGTTTCAGGTAAGTCACGGATAACAATATTTAAGGCGATATCACGGGGTGCAGATGAACCAGCCTGGTTTACATTCTGAATTTTACTGTTCAGGTCATCTAACTCAGTGTTGAGATCTGCCTTTAGCGAATCTTTGAATGTGTCCAAATGGCTATCAATATCCTTGTGAATGCGTGCCAGTTCCGAATTCACTCGCTTGTCAAGTATTTGAGCGACCTTATTGGCAATACGCTGTTCCATACCCGACTCTAACTTGTCCATTATCTCAGTAAGAGCAGAGAACATCATATGCATGTCTGCGGAGAGTCTACCAATAAGCTGCTCAACTGAGGGATTCGAGTCTACATGTACATCTGCCGCTGTAACGACAATACTGCGGTGCTGCTCTGGCGAATCGTAGAGGGACTTTTTTGCTTTGGCGTTCACTCGCGGCTTCTTAACGACAGAAACACTGTCAATGTCAATGTTTGATGGCTCTGAGCGATGTCTCTTCCTACTACCAGTTAAAGGGGTGTCAACTCTAGTAACACGTTGGGACCCCATAACAGAATCAACAAAATCCTGCGCTTCAATAGATGCATCCGTCATCTCATGACCTGATCCGGCTTTTTTAAGTGACATATTTATCTACCGTACAGTGGATCAATGAGCGGCTCAGTCAAGCGTGACTAATTGTCTGCCGTAGGTGGTGTTATACAATGACGATTACTGATCACGAAATCCAATAATACTAAGTGTTAATACTGATACTATAAATAGCAACACAGGTGGTAAACAGCAGGTTATAAATCAGCCTATATCACTTTTCTGGATTCAAAATTCCACAATAATTCACAAATAGTTCATATAACACCTCACCAATTACTGATAAAAATATCTGTCCCGAAAAGGACTAATAAAACATCCAAATAATTGAAATAATCTCCGCAAAAAGTAAACAACAACTTATTTATCACAACCGGAAGTCTATCCCTGTGACAATATGAAGAACCGCAAATGGACTCATCCACTGCACACATCGCCCTGTGACAATATGAAGAACCGCAAATGGACTCATCCACTGCACACATCACCCTGTGACAATATGAATTTTCTATGAAATTGATATGATGTGTATATCCCTTCGTAATTCACTTGTTTAGGATATATGAGTTACCAGTTGAATACTCCCTACACTCTTAATACAGTCATGATCATGTTTTGCATAGTCTAAAATCCATCATGACATTGTCATTATTTTCCCATGTATGTCCATAATCATTACATCATTTGTCCATCCTCATCATGATTGCATATATCATAATATTGTACTATATATATTGTAAATATGTTTAAATGTTACAGACGAGAAACTGTAAAGTTTAAGTCTTAATAAAGCATTCTTCTTCTTCTTCTGTATATTTGAATTGTGTGGCTAATTGTGCGTGCTGCATGGATTTCATGCTTTTTTGTAGTTTAAGTTAAGTTAACACACAAGCTTGGACTGGCCGTTTCTGCGTGATATTATGAAGGTGTGTAACTTCAGTTCGAGTATTATGTAGGAAGTGTGAAGGATGTTGTTCTATTCTGTTCGTGATTGGATTATAAGCGTTGTGAGTTTAGTGTCATTTATATATTGTTCTTATTGTGATGTGATGCTATATATATTGAGAGAATTTTGTTCTTGTGTTGTTTAACTGTGTATTCTAATAAGTGTGTTTGGATATTATATTTGACTGGTGCGGATATTTGACATACGCAATAATGAATATGCGATTGCATTGCTGTCAGACTGGTGTCGCAAACTCTCCTTTTTCTTCTCGTAATAATATGTCTCGGTTGCTACGGCTCTTACCAGGGTCTATCCTATGTAGACTCGCTGGAGTTGTCTAGGGGGTTTCTTCGTTATTATATGTATTAATGATAACTCAACACAGTATTACATTTCTATATAATATCTTGTTTAAATTGGCATCAGAAATATCCATATATATATAATCAGTGATCTATATATATATATACATCGTATCATTAAAAGCTTATTTAACAATCCATTTGTGTGAGCCGACTATGCGCTTACACAGTATATTTAACATCCAATCTTTCTAATCCGTCATTACTCAATATCACTATAATCTAATCACTGTATCTGATTAGATTAACTTTTAATCAACTTCTATATGGTTCGCCGAAACTATATGTTTCTTCTGTGGCTGAACAATTTAATTATTCGACAAATCTTTATAAGTTATATTTCTTATAATGTCTATAATATCTAAGTATCATAAATACAGTTTATATGTTCTATATACTAGATTGAGATCACGACCTTTCTCGCTCCTGGAGTTAGGCTCTAGTGTGTCTGATTTATGTTAATAAAATCCATTTCTTATATACATAATTGAATCAGTGTATATATGATATAACAATTCCTAAAACATCTGTTATTCCTAAACATCTGTTATGTTATCTAAATTTTACACCATCAAACCAGTTCGGTGCCTTTGTATTACATAACTGGACATCTGCAACCACGGCCTTGTTATCTAATATTACACCATCAAACCAGTTCGGTGCCTTTGTATTACATAACTGGACACCTGCAACCACGGCCTTGATAAACTGAGATTAGGCCTAACATCTTAAGACATTTCCCGCGCGAAGCGAGATTGATAATTTTAGGCGCGAAAATAATAGCAGACGATTATGCATAAAACAAATATATATATATATTACATGGTAAACATTTGGCCATATATAGAAACAGTTTAATGTATTTATATAATACATTACTATTTATATATAACAATAATAAATATTTCGTGCAAATTGGGGTTTTGCACACTGGCTGCTGGTCATTTTGCGTCATTGTGTACGCTGGTAAGCAGTTTAATGTATTTATTGTTTTGAAATTAAAATATTCAAAACAGTTGATGCAGATTCGTTCATTTCCCTTAGCTCAACTACATCGCCTACTACAAATAAAACGTAACACATTACATTCCATTTTGTAATTTTATAACGGTAGCACCGTTATGACCGAATAAACACATTGTATACATGCATGGCTGATAAGTTAATTATTCATTGTAACTCATGCATAGCATTTATCATCATGAAATTATTGTACAATATTCAAACTGTACATCATGGTTCTGTTTTATACTTACGACGTTTGCATTCCATCGATTACAGGATAATATTATGATATCTTTATATATTTGTGTAACATTTGTGTTAACCGGTCAGTTTTCCAAAACACACTTTACAAATAGCACATGCAAACTTGACGCTTACTGCAACACTTACAACATCATCTTTCGGTCATTTTCCCAGAGCTGAATGATTTTCCAAAACACACTTTACAAATAACACATGCAAACTTCATGCTTACTGCATCACGTACAGCATCATCTATCGGTCGTTTTCCCAGAGCTGTGTGTGTTTTTATTGTCCGTGGCACCCTGTCTGTCTATTGTCCGTGCGCACCCTGCCTGTCTATTGTCCGTGGCACCCTGCCTGGCTATTGTCCGTGGCACCCTGCCTGCCTATTGTCCGTGGCACCCTGCCTGCCTAATGTCGGGTGGCACCCTTTATTTATCGTCGCTACCGGTTGCTCATATGGGCGACGCCTCCTGAACAGATTAGTCATTTTAGCAGATTGTGCAATACAGACAGATACCCATTCCAGAGTCTCCTCTACCCATTCCAGAGTCTCCTCTGGTTCTTTTAAGTGCACGGTGTACAGCACCGACACGAGATCTTTGTTTAAAGTCCCAACTGAAATACTGTTAATTTTATTATAGTTAGACGGGGGATCGAACCTGCGACCCCTGGATTACCAGTCCAGCATGTTACCACTGGACTACAGATACCTCTGTTTTCCCAGAGCTGAATGACTTTCCAATACACACTTGAAATATTGGAAAATAATGTCCTAATTTGTTCCTTAACCCTTTCAACACTACATGCCTCTAAATAGACTTACAAAAAGTGTAGATCCAGATGAACCGACTCGTAGCGAGCAGGATCTGCACTTTTTGCCAGTAATAATTATTACTATTTTTAGATAAAATTACCCATTTTGATAAATGAACTGGTCCAAAAGTAATTTTCTTATTAATTTATTGATCTAAAAATATCATGCACCAGTCCATGTCAGTTACTTGGGTTTGAAACGAAGAACATTATATTTCTAGATTGGTTCACATAATTTCCACTTATTTTTGTAAGTAAGGACATTGTAAACCGACATAGTGCTGTTTAGGCGGCTGCATTTATGAAAAAAGCCACTCTACCCTAAAACAATTGCTACAAAAGGTTTCTCAACGGTTTTCTATAGTATCAGGTGTGCTTAATAACATACTAAAGTCTACCAAAATCTGACCACTAAAAAGGTATAATTTTCAAGATGGCGTCCAAGATGGCTGCTAAATCGTTAAAATCTCAATTGCGTCTTCATTATTTATCCTAGATGTGTAATTTTGGTGTCTAATCTCAGGTTTTGGGGATCTAGGAATTTTGCATACTTAAATTATAGTGAAGTGATTACACAATTGTGAAATTCAAGATGGCGGCGAATATGGCCACCAATACTATTAAAATACCCATTACTCCGTCATCATGTATCCAAGATGAGTAATTTTGGTGTCTAGCCCCATGTTTTGGCGGCCATCTTGGACGCCATCTTGAAAATTATACCTTTTTAGTGGTCAGATGTTGGTACTATGTACACACCTGATACTATCGAAAACCGTTGAGAAACCTTTTGTAGCAATGTTTTGGGGTCAAACTATATTTACAGCCACCTAGTTCTAATTTTTGGTTCTGTGATTATATTAAGGTAGTGTTTGAGGTTCAAATTATGTTTAATAAGTGCATAATATTCTAGACGTTTGGCGTTATTCTGTGTACCAGTTTCTGTGTACCAGTTTTGTTGGTATTTGTGAGTAGTTAATTAATACTGGTTGTTCAAATATAAGCAGCCACTCAAGTACATTCAAACCTGCCTTAAGCAGCCACTCAAGTACAGTCAAACCTGCCTTAAGCAGCCACTCAAGTACAGTCAAACCTGCCTTAAGCAGCCACTCAAGTACAGTAAAACCTGCCTTAAGCAGCCACTCAAATACAGTCAAACCTGCCTTAAGCAGCCACTCAAATACAGTCAAACCTGCCTTAAGCAGCCACTCAAATACAGTCAAACCTGCCTTAAGCAGCCACTCAAATACAGTCAAACCTGCCTTAAGCAGCCACTCAAGTACAGTCAAACCTGCCTTAAGCAGCCACTCAAGTACAGTCAAACCTGCCTTAAGCAGCCACTCAAGTACAGTCAAACCTGCCTTAAGCAGCCACTCAAGTACAGTCAAACATGCCTTAAGCAGCCACTCAAATACAGTCAAACCTGCCTTAAGCAGCCACTCAAGTACAGTCAAACCTGCCTTAAAGCAGCCGCTCAAGTACAGTCAAACCTGCCTTAAGCAGCCACTCAAGTACAGTCAAACCTGCCTTAAGCAGCCACTCAAGTACAGTCAAACCTGCCTTAAGCAGCCACTCAAGTACAGTCAAACCTGCCTTAAGCAGCCACTCAAATACAGTCAAACCTGCCTTAAGCAGCCACTCAAGTACAGTCAAACCTGCCTTAAGCAGCCACTCAAGTACAGTCAAACCTGCCTTAAGCAGCCACTCAAGTACAGTCAAACCTGCCTTAAGCAGCCACTCAATTACACTCAAACCTGCCTTAAGCAGCCACTCAACCTTAAGCAGCCACTCAAATACAGTCAAACCTGCCTTAAGCAGCCACTCAAGTACAGTCAAACCTGCCTTAAGCAGCCGCCACTCAAGTACAGTCAAACCTGCCTTAAGCAGCCACTCAAGTACAGTCAAACCTGCCTTAAGCAGCCACTCAAGTACAGTCAAACCTGCCTTAAGCAGCCACTCAAGTACAGTCAAACCTGCCTTAAGCAGCCACTCAAATACAGTCAAACCTGCCTTAAGCAGCCACTCAAGTACAGTCAAACCTGCCTTAAGCAGCCACTCAAGTACAGTCAAACCTGCCTTAAGCAGCCACTCAAGTACAGTCAAACCTGCCTTAAGCAGCCACTCAATTACACTCAAACCTGCCTTAAGCAGCCACTCAAGGGAAATTACTATTTTGGCTGCTTAAGGCAGGTGGCCACTTAATGCAGGTGTGGTTCATCTGGATGTGGATGGCCACCAATGATCAAAATACATGCACCATCATCAACAACAAAAGACACCAATGTTGTAGCAACAATCATGAGTTTATTTACACATATGTACACGTATAATAGTGTGATGTACTATAAATACAGGGTTCCTGAATGAATGCATGTAATGATTGTAAACATCACTAGATCCATTGAACCCAATGACTCCAGTCTACTGTACAGTCTACTTGAAAAACTCACTGATTTTTGGTTGCTTAACTGTATAGTCTGCTCTGAATTTAACAAACAAGTCCTCAGTACATTGTATAGGGTAATCCACTATTGTCTAGTTTATACAAATTTATTTTAGCTCGATTGCGAAACAAGTTCTTTCAACTTATATAAATCACTCTCGAGACCTCATTCCTGATGGAATCCATCGCCACGAGGGAGAGAAGAGGCAACGTGGAATTTAAATGCCTTGCCTAAGGACACAATCGTAACGGCTCCAGCGGGGCTCGAACTCCAGACCTTTCGCACCTGAAGCGGGTGGATGCCACTGCACCATCACGACTTCCACTATTGTCTAGTATGGTGTTTAGGTCAACTAATCGAAGGTTGTATCGCAAGGTTGTTGTCTCTTTTGAACTATTTATTACATACCTTTTAAACTTCACACAATTGTTCCATATCAAAATGTGACATGTTTCAGTCGACTTCCATAACTCTCATAATTTAACAGGATTATGCCCCTTTTACACTTAGAAAATCTAAGTTAAAGTTTATTAGCAACTTGGCTTTTCTCCTGAACATGCATGCTATTGAACCTTCACATAAATGTTAATCAAAATATAAGCTGTATGAGTTAAGTTCAATACGCTGTTACGTAATTTAACAGAATTATGTCCCTTTTTACCCTTAGAAAATCTGTTTAACGTTTTTTAGAAACGTGGCTTTTCTCCCGAACCACGTATTGTATGTTATTGAAACTTCACATAGATGTCTCTTATTAAAATACAGGCTGTATTTATCAAGTTACATAACTCTGTCACGAATTTAACAGAATTATCTGACTTTTTACACTGTTAAATTATTTTTAGCAACTTGGCTTTTCTCCTCAACCACCCATTCCATGTTATTGAAATTCCACATAGATGTTCCTTATCAAAATATAACCTGTATAAAAGTGTATATATTGACATACAAAACACTCTGGGCCAGAGGTCTGCCTACATATCTGGTTTGACTCACACAGTCTTCTTTCAGTTTTGCATGCAATTATGTCTGTTAATTCATGTGTTTTACATGAAAACAGAACTTGAAGTGAATAAGTTAATTGAACTTAATTCATATGTTTTAATGAAGTGAATATTCATGTAAGTAGAATTTGAGAAGTATATATAATTATGTTAACGTTATTTACATGTCTACATCCCCGCGAGGAGTTAGGCATTAAAGGAAGAGAGATAGATAGTGTCTAACATTTAAAATGTATTGATGTAGTTTAGCTTAAAGTGACACTGCATCAGTGAACTCATAAATTTCTACAGAATATACTTTCCTATTATATGGTATAATTTGTTTCCAAATGTTTGCCTCAAATACTGAGTATTTCAACTAATAAACAAAAGTCGTATACGTGGTTTGTTGACATAACAAAATAATGTAAACATCCATGTGTAATATAACTAGTGTATCCTGAATAACACGATTTATGGTACAGATTTACCGTTATATCTTACATTTGAGCCTATGTATATTTATTTGTAGACTATTCTTAGTTAAATGATCTCTAAATGACATTATCTCGCGTTTAGTTGACTCCGATGACAAAACAAACGTCAATTTAGGAGCATGGATGACCGTTATATGAAATTATACTTTCAATCCACAAAAAACACTGTTTATTGATTCAATGTTATTGTTAGAATGTATTCGGAAGCATTTGTAGTACCATTGCATTTATACGTGAAAAGAATGCATTTTATTTGCTTTTTGCGATGTAATGTCGCTTTAAGAGAAAACTTGAAGTTGTGGAGATTTCAGTATTGACATGTCTTTACTTGAATTCCGGACATTCTGTAAGCAGTGTATGTTTTACGTTTATTTATCGTCGCTACCGGTTGCCCATATGAGCGACGCCTCCTGAAGAGATTAGTCATTTTAGATTTTGGAGGATAGTGCAATGATGCAGACAGATACCCATTCCAGAGTCTCCTCTGATTCTTTTACGTACACGATGTAAACCACCGACACGAGACCTCGGTTTAACGTCCCATCTGAAATACTGTTAATTTTATTAGGGTCAGACGAGGGGATCGAACCTGCGATCCCTGGATTACCAGTCCAACGTGTTACCACTGGACTACAGATACGGCTGTCTGTAAGCAGATAAAGATTTAAACGTCAGCATATGAAACACTAACAGGGCGCCGAAATGAGGTGTACAAATATAAACATGCATGGGTAATGGTACATAACAGTGTACTGATATACTGATAACAGGCCCATAAATGGTTTTATAATTGAGTGTTCAATATCGATGCAAAATACTATATCCATATCCCAGCCATGCATTACCATAATTTATTTTTATATCAATATCCCAGCGATGCATTACATATCGGACTTCTAATCATTTTGAATGTTTTACACTACAAACACTTATAAGTGACTGAATACATTGTATTTTACCTTTCACTCGCAAAAATCTCGAAAAAAATTGATTGTTTACTTTCTGAAAAAAGTTGATAATATCGCCGGCTTTTATCCGGAATGATGTTACTAGTTTTCGCCGTGTCTGTACAAAGAGCAGTCTGGAGCAGGAGTTTGCAAACAACAGTATTTTAAGCAAAACAATATAGTTTAAAGTTTAAAGTTTATTTATTTTAAAATGATTGCAAAGCAAGTTCTAACAACTTATATTAATCACTCTTGTTGGCGCGGATGAAAGCGTATATGTGGTCATTCGTGTGGGAGGAAACCGGAGTACCCGGAGAAAACCCATCTGTCCGATCTGGCGACCACCGTACCATCTCGCATACTTTCCGGTCCGAGGATCGAACCAGGGTTGCATTGGTGAGAAGCGAAACAATATACATAAGGAGCATTATTACGCAACCATCATATCTCTGTTTCTTAAAATGTGTATTTGTGTATGTCTTGTTGCCATAGTTTATGCTTGTGTAAATGGCCAAAGGCAATATAATGCTGATAATGCCAATAAACTTGAAACTTATATAAATTGTAATTCTTTAGTTTTGAATGTGTTCGTTATTTCTTGTATTCGTCCGCTTGACTATGTGAAACAGTTTCACGCGCAGATAATATTATTCTGATTGGGCCGAAGAACCGCAACTGGACTCGTCCACTGTACACATCGCCCTGTGACAATATGAAGAACCGCAAATGGACTCGTCCACTGTACACATCGCCCTGTGACAATATGAAGAACCGCAAATGGACTCATCCACTGCACACATCGCCCTGTGACAATATGAAGAACCGCAAATGGACTCGTCCACTGCACACATCACCCTGTGACAATATGAAGAACCGCAAATGGACTCATCCACTGCATACATCGCCCTGTGACAATATGAAGAACCGCAAATGGACTCATCCACTGCACACATCACCCTGTGACAATATGAAGAACCGCAAATGGGCTCGTCCACTGCACACATCACCCTGTGACAATATGAAGAACCGCAAATGGACTCGTCCACTGCACACATCGCCCTGTGACAATATGAAGAACCGCAAATGGGCTCGTCCACTGCACACATCGCCCTGTGACAATATGAAGAACCGCAAATGGGCTCGTCCACTGCACACATCGCCCTGTGACAATAACTAGGTTTACATAACCATGGAGATCAGTTGGATAGCTTCTGTGACAAAAACAGCACACGTTAGTTAGATCTTCTTCAGACTCGAAGTCAGATACAGACGGATCTGTAGTCCACTGCTTAACACGTTGGACTGGTAATTCAGGGATCGCAGGTTCGCTCCCCCATTTGACCATCATAAAATTACATGTAACAGTCTTTCAGATGGGACTTTAAACCGAGGTCTCAGGTCGGTGCTTTACACCGTGCACGTAAAAGAACCAGAGGAAACTCTGGAATCGGTCTCTGTCTGTATCATTGCACTATCCTCCAAAAATCTAAAATGACTAATCTCCTCAAGAGGCATCACTCATATGGGCAACTGGTAGCGACGATAAATAAGCGTAAAACACATGTCCATTGTATTTGTACGACTCATTTTATGTGAATGTTTTTCAATAAGTTCTTTATGGCAGCGCGCGTGCACGCACGCACGCACACACACACACATCGATGCTCAATTATCAGCATGTGACATAGACGCAGTGAGAACCTGCGGCAAACGTGGTAGTGAGAATTTAATGCAATCTGTCCCGTCCACGCCACGTTTGTACTACGCCACTAATGTCCCTCCTAGGTTTGAGTTGGAGACCATACCACGTCGTATCTACGTTTGTTTTGAACATGTTCAAAGATCGACCACGTCCATGGAGACTATACCACGTCGTATCTACGTTTGTTTTAAACGTGTTCAAAGACCTTCCACGGAGACCATACCACGTCCATGGAGACCATACCACGTCCATGGAGACCATACCGCGTCCTCCACGTCCATGGAGACCATACCACGTTCATGGAGACCATTCCACGTCCATGGAGACCATACCACGTCCTCCGCGTCCATGGAGACCATACCGCGTCCTCCACGTCCATGGAAACCATACCACGTCCATGGAGACCATACCGCGTCCTCCACGTCCATGTAGACCATACCACGTCCTCCATGTCCATGGAGACCATACCACGTCCTCCACGTCCATGGAGACCATACCACGTCCTCCACGTCCATGGAGACCATACCACATTCTCCACGTTCATGGAGACCATACCGCGTCCTCCACGTCCATGGAGACCATACCACGTCCATGGAGACCATACCGCGTCCTCCACGTCCATGGAGACCATACCGCGTCCTCCACGTCCATGGAGACCATACCACGTCCATGGAGACCATACCACGTCCTTATCCGTTTCTACTGCGCTCCTACTACGTTGTACAAGTTCTTATTGCGTCCACTCAGTTGTTCGCACTTTTTTGAAGACGTGGCCTGGTGTGATGGGGGATAACACCCATTTCTACATGAACAATTTACACGTCTGTGGATATTATACAACATTATTATATTATTTACTATATTACATTATTATACGATCTGTTCCACCATCACCAGCGTACCACCATCTACCTAAATACAACATCAGTAGTTCGTGATTGCCACATATGTAACCGCGTATTGTCGCAAACTCTCCTTTTTCTTCTCGTATTTATATATCTCAGTTGCTACGGCTCTTACCAGGGTCTATCCTATTGTAGACTCGCTGGAGTTGTCTAGGGGGTTTCTTCTTCAATATATGTATTAATAATAACTCAACACAGTCTTACATTTCTTCTATATAATATCTTGTTTAAATTGGCATCAGAGATATTCTGATATATATAATCAGTGATTTATATATATATACATCGTATCATTAAACGCTTATTTAACAATCCAATTTGTGTGAGCCGACTATGCGCTACACAATATAATTAACTCCAGTTCCTCTAATCCGTCATTACTCAATATCACTATAATCTAATCAATGTTTCTGATTTATTAACTTTTAATCACCTTCGATATGGTTCGCCGAAACTCTCTGTTTCTTCTATGGCTGAACGATTTTATTTAATTATTCGACAAATCTTTATAAGTTATAATTCTTATAATGTCCATAATATCTAAGTATCATAGAAACAGTTTCTATGTTCTATAGAATGAGATCACGCCACACTCTATCCTGGAGGTAGGCCTAAGTGTTCTGATTTTAGTTAATAAAATCCATTTCTTATATACACGATTGAATCAATGTCTATATGATATAACAATTCCTAAAACATCTGTTATTCCTAAAACATCTGTTATGTTATCTAATATTACACCATCAAACCAGTTCGTCGCCTTTATATTACATAACTGGACACCTGCAACCACGGCCTTGATAAACTGAGATTAGGCCTAAAATCTTAAGTCATTTCCCGCGCGAAGCGAGACTGATAATTTTTAGGCGCGAAAATAATAGCAGACGATTATGCATAAAACAAATATATATATATTACATGGTAAACACTTGGCCATATATAGAAACAGTTTAATGTATTTATATAATACATTACTATTTATATATAACAATAATAAACATTTCGTGCAAATAATGGTGGTTTTGCACAGTACCACCATCTACCTAAATACAACATCAGTATTTCGTGATTGCCACATATGTAACCGCGTACCACCATCTACCTAAATACAACATCAGTAGTTCGTGATTGCCACATGTGTAACAGCGTGCCACCATCTACCTAAATACAACATCAGTATTTCGTGATTGCCACACATGTAACCGCGTACCACCATCTACCTAAATACAACATCAGCATTTGGTGATTGCCACACATGTAATCGCGTGCCACCATCTACCTAAATACAACATCAGTATTTCGTGATTGCCACACATGTAACCGCGTACCACCATCTACCTAAATACAACATCAGCATTTGGTGATTGCCACACATGTAATCGCGTGCCACCATCTACCTAAATACAACATCAGCATTTGGTGATTGCCACACATGTAATCGCGTGCCACCATCTACCTAAATACAACATCAGCATATGGTGATTGCCACACATGTAACCGCGTACCACCATCTACCTAAATACAACATCAGCATTTGGTGATTGCCACACATGTAACCGCGTACCACCATCTACATTGATACATTCATCTTCCCTATCATCATCATTAGCTATATTTGTATGACTATTTTGTATAAATTGTACTCGAGTTATTTCATTCTGATTTAATAGTATCTGGCCTTGGTCCATCTAGTTGTTTATTTGGGTTACCTGGCCTTGGTCCATCTAGTTGTTTATTTGGGTTATCTGGCCTTGGTCCATCTAGTTGTTTATTTGGGTTACCTGGCCTTGGTCCATCTAGTTGTTTATTTGGGTTACCTGGCCTTGGTCCATATAGTTGTTTATTTGGGTTACCTGTCCTTGATCCATCTAGTTGTTTATTTGGGTTATCTGGCCTTGTCCATCTAGTTGTTTATTTGGGTTATCTGGCCTTGATCCATCTAGTTGTTTATTTGGGTTATCTGGCCTTGGTCCATCTAGTTGTTTATTTGGGTTACCTGGCCTTGGTCCAATTTGTTGTTTATTTGGGTTACCTGTCCTTGATCCATCTAGTTGTTTATTTGGGTTATCTGGCCTTGGTCCATCTAGTTGTTTATTTGGGTTACCTGGCCTTGGTCCATCTAGTTGTTTATTTGGGTTACCTGGCCTTGGTCGGTCTAGTTGTGTATTTGGGTTACCTGGCCTTGGTCCATCTAGTTATTTATCTGTATTACCAGTTACTTCACCGATAATGCGTACTGTTTAACCATTTGTGGCCAAATATCTTCCATTTCACCCTTAGCTCCAGCCCCGACTGCGATAAAGGGGCACGTCGTGGTCTCGTTCCTGTAACATCTTAGCGCGTCCTGGCCCCCTAGCTGGTGCCAGTCTCCGGTCAAACCAACGTACTTAACCCATGGAACATTCCCAGGAACAAGACCATATAAGTAAACATCGTCAACCCAGAAAAATGGAGTCACCTTGGACGATTTGTATAATGATGGTATTATATCATTTGTGAATATTACGAAGAAACCAGAGCAATAACCGGTTGGGTAAGCATCAAGTCCTCTGAAATGTTGATTCTTTACATACCATTTGCTATCTTTTTTTCGGATGATACCCATGGTATGGTGTATAATATGATTACATATGATAGTATTCGTTTTTAACCTGTAAATAGGGAAATGTTCAGTAAATAATTTAAACATGTCCACAGAAATATCATCATCTACTTTTAAGATTATATTTGCATTCCTGCAGCGTTTTGTTAACCACTTGTACGCCATTATACCCTTCAATGTCAAATTGTGATAATCATCCTTAAAGTCACCTTGTAGAACATCTCCGTATGTTTTAAATTCCTTTTCAATTGCTTGTTGTATTGCACCATCCATAGTTGTCCCAAGTAGGAAGATCACTCTAACATGTCCTAAATGTTGGTAATACGTGCCATTAGCCCATGTGTTTCTAATGGAAGAGCGCCTCTCAACATGGTCCGTAGACGTATGTATTATTATTGCGATTGAAAGGTTCTTAACAGAGGAGCAAAGTGTAGGGTTTTCTAGCAAATAAGGGGCCGTTAATGTCGGTCTGGACTGAGATGCATTTATTATACTCGAAAAGTTTGGTTTTAGGGTGATAGCTGACCAATCAACAGATGGATTCAGTTTATCCTTTGTTGTGATTTCTGTAATTTCAGACGTATCGTTATTTGGTTGAACATCTACTGCTGATTGAGTCTGGTGTAATTCATGTCTTTGTGGTTTCATGTCTGTTTCATTAAGCATAGCTGCGTGTAAGTCTGATATGGACTGTTTAGTATCTCCTTTCCATTGTCTTGCGACAACTTGTGTATTATTAGGCACAGAACCCGCTATGGTTAATATGCAGTTACACTCGTGAACTTGACGGATTGTGGACACATCATTCGACGGTACAATGGCAGATACCCGCTTAGTCAAATTAATGTTTCCAGCTAACAAATAAAACACCAATATTAAACACAAGACAACAATGATCTTGTACTGTCTTCCAAAAGCTGCATTGAAACACATGAGCTGAGGACTTCGAGCAATGGCCATTTCGTATTGTATTTCTTAAATCATTCTGACATCATTAGACTGTTTCATTGCGCAAGTGCCAACTTATAAATACGACTGTGCATGAGTGTCTCAGTACTGTAGACTTGCATCCTTCGTCATTTCAAATAATTAGAAGCCAGCGAGGATCTTCGGATATGTTCTTGTAGGTTTCATGTATACCATTTCCTGTGAGAAAAACACATGTCTATCAAATATAAACAAAATAAACTTCAACATATATATATATATATACGACAAACATTAATTCACATATGTGAACTACACTCTACAGGTATTACCATACAGTTACATGGAAATCACGCAAGCTCGTCAGGAAAGGTAAGCTGGCAAAATCATGGATTGCTGGCTGCTTAGTTTATGGTGTCACTCCGGACTCTAATGTAAAGAGAGACGTTTTTCCAGCCAGAGCAACGTGTATGGCACTAGGAACGGCTGAGGCAGATATACTGTGTTTGTCGTGTCTCTGTATTTATATATAATGTGTTCAGTGTAATTAACGTAAATATACAGACGGATCTGTAGTCCATTCGTAACAAGCTGGACTGGTAATCCAGGGACCGCAGGTTCGATCACCCGTCAGACGGATCTGTAGTCCAGTCGTAACAAGGTGGACTGGTAATCCAGGGATCGCAGGTTCGATCATCCGTCAGACGGATCTGTAGTCCAGTCGTAACAAGCTGGACTGTTAATCCAGGGATCGCAGGTTCGATCACCCGTCTGACCCTAATAAAATTATGTTACACAGCTTTACACGACTGTTAGATGCACAGAGCCAGAGCAGGCCTTAATTTAATTTGGATTTATTGTTTCAATTTACAGTGACAACATTCGAGACATTGTCAGTTGTATTTCGCTTTTGATTTGTTTCATAACAAAAACAATAATACAGGTAAATAGTGTCATTGATTATATCTCACTGATAGAACACTGTATTTCATCAATTAGCATAAAATAAAATGAGATACAATCACTTAGTCAAAATAAAAGCGTGTTTCACTATATCCTAGTGTAATGGGATCGTCCTCAATATCGCGTTGCATTTAGGCCATAATAAAATATTTCCTAGATTTTCATCCCCGCCCGCCCCCGTTTTTAGGGCCCGCCCCGATTTTTTTTATTATTTGAAAAAAAAAAAATCTTGTTAAAACACCATTTTATCAGCATAAATATCGATATCCTGAAAATATAAAATAAAAAATAAAATTTCACCCCCCAAAAAAATGTGGATGAAAATCTAGGATTTATTTTATTATGGCCTTATATCGACCAAGGTATAATGAGATACAATCACTTAGTCAAAATAAAAGCGTGTTTCACTATATCCTAGTGTAATGGGATCGTCCTCAATATCGCGTTGCATTTATATCGACCAAGGTATAATGAGATATTTACTAAGGTGAGGTTTGTTGGTATTTACTAAGGTGAGGTTTGTTGGTATTTACTAAGGTGAGGTTTGTTGGTATTTACTAAGGTGGGGTTTGTTGGTATTTACTAAGGTGGGGTTTGTTGGTATTTACTAAGGTGAGGTTTGTTGGTATTTACTAAGGTGAGGTTGGTTGGTATTTACTAAGGTGAGGTTTGTTGGTATTTACTAAGTTGAGGTTTGTTGGTATTTACTAAGGTGAGGTTTGTTGGTATTTACTAAGGTGGGGTTTGTTGGTATTTACTAAGGTGAGGTTTGTTGATATACCGCGTTGATGTGTCGTCTGCATAACATACATGTAGACACGAAACTGTTATCATAATGTTCTCTATCATCTGTATCACTGATTAACAATTCACGATCTTTGTCACTTACAATTGTCTTTGTTTCTCAGACTTTTATTCATTGAATATTTCATGTAGCCTACACCGATTATGCAATATTTCCACCATTTCTTTATTATAACAGAAAAAGCTAACGTCCTAAACGATTAGTTCGTTTTCATGTCCATATATAGATGACTCTAATGCAAACATTCCCGAGTTAAATCAAGAAAGAGATCCAATCATTTCCCAGTTTACTGTATCTGAGCAAGATGCTATTGATGTTTTAGATAACTGTGTTTACTAGCAGTAAACAAAGCAGGTGGTCCCGTCATAAATGATAAACGACTGTTTCAAAGTCACATCTATACCATTGTGTATTTTATTTAGCAGATCGATTATCTTTATCTGTGTTCCTACTCGATGGAAATTGTTACGCCATTCTTCAAAAAAGGAGACAAATATCTACCCTCTAACAACATACCAATATCGTTAATAAGCTGTGTTGGAAAAGTAATGGAACGAGTAATGTTTATATATATATATCACCTATATTCCAATAATCTTTTATACAAGAATCAGTCAGGTTTTCCTCCTGGTCATTCCACTATCAACTTATAGATATATAACCAAATGTGTAACTCTTTTGATGAAAAAGCAACATGCATGGTATTCTGTGACATCTCTAATGATTTTGACACGACGATTTTTCTGGACGAATAGGATTTTATGTGATAATAATTAATGCTATGTATTCGTATCATAGGTATTACAATTGTCTAATTGTTTTCAGGGAACTAGTTCTAAGCTTTCACTTGTGTGCGCATAGCAATACAGGTTTGAGCTGGAATCCAGAAATGGCCAGGTCAATCTATTTACATAGTTGAAATTCTGCAACAATAATTGGTTCCCATATGATTCGCGGATGTTCTAGCAGGGGTATGGTATATACTATTAATATATACCTGTAGCCTCAGCACACTAGGTACGTCGTGAAGAGCAGTTAAACATTATATCGTGGAATATAAATGAACTAACAGGTAAATTATCGAAAATGGAAATTATCACAACAAAATGAACTGGGTTTATCAGCTAAAAATAGTATCGATATATGCGGATTGTGTTATGTGTGGCAAAACCAATCAAACATGCTTATTAATTACAATACTATAAAATCACGCATAGTAATGTATAAATGTGCGGGGATATAATTGTTAACGAACATACGAAATACCGGTGGTGACATACGCTGTTTCATCATTTCACGATTTCAATATCACGAATTCATGAAGTTGAAATCGTGATACCGTAAATTCATGGAGTTGATATTGTAAATTCATGAAGGTGAACTCGTGAATTCGTGAATATGAAGTCGCGAATTCGCGAAGATGAACTCGTGAATTCGTGACGTGTAAATCGTGAATTAGTGAAGTTGATTTCGTGATTTCGTGAAGCTGAAATCGTGAATTTGTGTAGAAATAAGGAATGTCACAACAGGTCTTTCATAGATCTATACACAACCAGAATAATTGTATTAAATAGTTCGGCAAGGTTCCATGGGTTTGTTTTTGCATGATTATCGAAGGCGGACGATTCATTCCGAATGAACATCCGGTTCCGATTGTAAACAAATGCGCGTGACCTGACAGACTCGGGACAGTACTTTCGGTTTCGAGTTTGTTTTATTGCAAAAAAAACACTGTTTACTAATTGAACATAATTATACAAATTACAATTTAAGAATGTGTTGCAACATTGCGACCCATACGTAAAATTTTAATTATTCAAATATATTTTATGTCATACGATGTAATGCTACTTTAAGTAGTTCCGCAATATGTATGACAGTAAACATACTCGAGAAAGATTCGTTCAACACTTAGACCGGTATGACAGTGCATGTATTATATGATAATATGTCGCCTCCAACACGTTGCTAATTTTACTACATGTACATTAGATAATTTATGCATAATGTAATGTCTCATTGCTATTCAGTCCGCCTCCGTGGTCGAGTGGTTAAGGTCGCTGACTTGTAACCTGTAACCTATCATCACTGTTGGTCACGGGTTCGAGCCCCGCTCAGGCCGTGTCTCATTTATATGAAAAAGTTGGCAGTTTCTTACGGAGGTTGGTGCACCCAAGTACTGGTTAACCGCTGGAGCCTGCCCAGGAAAGGTTTTGTTAGGTAAACTGCCCGCCGGTGATATAGCCCGAAATGGTGCTGATGCAGGCATAAAACCCGAAACATAACATATATATATACTCATTGCTATTCAGAATGACGAACGTGCAATACAATGTATGTGGCTCTATCATCATTTATTCCAGCAATTTAAAAATAAAAATGCTAAATGTGAATGTCTTTGGTATTACTATAAAAAAGAAATCAAAGTATACGTATGCTATTACATACGGACTGGTAATCCAGGGATCGCAGGTTCGATCCCCCGTCTGACCCTAATAAAATTAACATTCTTTCAGATGGGACTTTAAACCGAGGCCTCGTGTCGGTGCTTTACACCGTGCACGTAAAAGAACCAGAGGAGACTCTGGAATGGGTCTCTCTCTCTCTGTATCATTGCACTATCCTCCAAAAATCTAAAATGACTAATCTCTTCAGGAGGCGTCGCTCATATGGGTAACCGGTAGCGACGATAAATAAACGTAAAACACACACTATTTGGTATTAAGATTATCTACTGAGAAACGGGGCTACGGAAAGAGCCAAACGAAAAAAAGTCTATCTTATTGAACATAAGATTAAATATTTTTTCAAGTACATTAAGAATGCTAAAAATGTTTTATTTCCGTATTGAAACACCTGTGTAATTGATACTGATAGCAAATGTTTAGACATTATTCAATGAGTGTGTACGGATCAGCGGGCCTCCAGAAGTATAGTAAATTAGTAATATTATTTGTTTGAGGATAGAGTTTCAAGTTTCAAGTTTATTGGCAATACATTGCCTTTGACCATTTACATAAGTATAAACTATGGCAAAGACATACACAAATACATACATACATACATACACACCTGACTCTAATACACATCCTAGAAGTTACTAGTGTACCATCTTAAACCCACACCTAACTCTAATAAACATCTAGACTTTACTAGTGTACCATCTTAAACCCACACCTGACTCCAATAAACATCTAGACGTTACTAGTGTACCATCATAAACGCACACCTGACTCCAATAAACATCATACAAGTTACTAGTGTACCATCTGAAACCCACACCTGCCTCTAATAAACATCCTATACGTTACTAGTATACCATCATAAACCGACACCTGACTCCAATAAACATCCTAGACGTTACTAGTATACCATCATAAACCCACACCTGACTCCAATAAACATCATACAAGTTACTAGTGTACCATCTGAAACCCACACCTGCCTCTAATAAACATCTAGAAGTTACTAGTGTACCATCATAAACCCACACCTGACTCTAATAAACATCTAGAAGTCACTAGTGTACCATCTTAAACCCACACCTGACTCTAATAAACATCTAGAAGTTACTAGTGTACCATCTTAAACCCACACATGACTCTAATAAACATCTAGAAGTTACTAGTGTACCATCTTAAAACCACACCTGACTCCAATAAACATCCTATACGTTACTAGTATACCATCATAAACCGACACCTGACTCCAATAAACATCCTATACGTTACTAGTGTACCATCTTAAACCCACACCAGCTTCTAATAAACATCTAGACGTTACTAGTATACCATCTTAAACCCACACCTGACTCTAATAAACATCATACAAGTCACTAGTGTACCATCTTAAACCCACACCTGCCTCTAATAAACATCTAGACGTTACTAGTGTACCATCTTAAACCCACACCTGACTCTAATAAACATCATACAAGTCACTAGTGTACCATCTTAAACCCACACCTGCCTCTAATAAACATCTAGACGTTACTAGTGTACCATCTTAAACCCACACCTGACTCTAATAAACATCATACAAGTTACTAGTGTACCATCTTAAACCCACACCTGAATCCAATAAATATCTAGACGTTACTAGTGTACCATCTTAAATAGACTAGACCAATTTTCTGAAAATGGCCCTAGATAAAGTGCTAGGGGCAAATCGTAGTACAATTGGTAAACGAGCGGTTTTATTATAATTTGGGTATGCCGAATTCAATGCAGGTGTTTACCAAGCCGAAATATGTGTCCTTGACCTTCAAACGGTCAATTCAAAATGGTGACCCATTTTTTACTTATTGGAGTAAAAGAATATGGACAGAAAGAAGTCACTAAATTTGTAGAATAGCGATTAGCTGTCAATAAGGGGAATTTAATTTCAGAAGTTGGGATCCATGCTTCACTACGAAAACAGAATGCTGCAACATTTGCGAACCTATATTCTTTCAAGAAACCTGGCAAAGATAAAGACAAAAATACGATATTGAAGGTAGACAGGAGTGTTCT
Source organism: Archivesica marissinica (assembly GCA_014843695.1). Classification (NCBI taxonomy): domain Eukaryota; kingdom Metazoa; phylum Mollusca; class Bivalvia; order Venerida; family Vesicomyidae; genus Archivesica; species Archivesica marissinica. Next base: position 65,069,656 of record CM026404.1, read on the forward strand.
TCACCAAATGATCACAGTATATGAAGCAGGCCGACAGGTT
>CM026404.1:65070695-65152116 GCA_014843695.1 Archivesica marissinica
TACATGGTCTGTGTCACTCCCCTGATTCTACATGATGTCTACATGATCTGTGTCACTCCCCTGATTCTACAAGATGTCAACATTGTCTGTGTCACTTACCTGATTCTACAAGATGTCTACATGGTCTCATGTGCGCGCCAATGACAACTTCTAAAGTTGTTTCACATTAATTTAATACTTATTCGGCATATGAAACATTTTGCACTGTTTCCAATTAAAACCCAATCACATTTACATCATTTGAGATACATTGTAATAATAATTGAGGCCGTTTCAACTTACTGTAATCGTTCATACTTCAATCTGGCTGGAATACTGACGACACTATACCATGTCTATTCATCATTGCCGAAGGCGGACGATTCATTCCGAATGTGCATCCGGTTCCGATTGTAAACAAATGCGCGTGACCTGACCGGCTCGGAAAGTCCTACTTTCGGTTTCGAGTTTGTTTTATTGCAAAAAAAACACTGTTTCCTAATTGAACATAATTATAATTTAAGAATGTGTTGCAGCATTGCTACCCATACGTAAAATTTGAATTTTTCAAATATGTTTATGTCATACGATGTAATGCTCCTTTAAGTAATATTTATTTTGATTTCAGTGTGATTTCGATGTGATTTGATTTCAGTGTGATTTTGAAATTAAGTAATTTGATTTCAGTGTGATTTCGATGTGTTTTGATTTCAGTGTGATTTTGAAATTAAGTGATTTGATTTTGATTTTAGTGTAATTTGATGTCCATGTGATTTGAATAACAGTGTTATTTGATTTCAGTTTGATTTGAATTTCAGTGTGATTTGAATTTCAGTGTGATTTGAATTTCAGTGTGATTTGACCCATAGAGAGGTAGAGCAGGCCGAAATTGAGGAAGTCTGTAAAGAACATGACTTTGTTGGGTGGACAGAGATTTCAGTGAAGGAAGGACTTATGGTTGAAGAATCTATGAGGTAACTCCAGAATGTCTATACATGAACATAAATGAGTCAGAATATTTGATTCTACTGTATATCTGTGTTTCCAGGTTCTGTTGTATATATGTTATCTCCCAGCTGTCGTCGTACAGAATATATAGTTTAAAAATCTCCGTCTTATATGACTGTGTATAGTATTACAGTTAATGTTTAGTTTATACAAATTTATTTTAGCTCGATTGCGAAACAAGTTCTTACAACTTATATTAATCACTCTCGAGACCTCATTCCTGTTGGAATACATCGCCACGAGGGAGAGAGAAGAGACAACGCGGAATTTAAATGCCTTGCCTAAGGGCACAATCGTAACGGCTCCAGCGGTGTTCGAACTCCGGACCTTCATGTCTCTCAGGCTGCACTCTTGTTTCAACTTAATCAAGTGTGGGGGGATATGGAAACTCTCGTACTGTTCTTGTTTGTATCGTGACCATCATACCCCACCTGTTTTTTTAAATTTGGTCGCAAATCACATCAATGCTGTCATTAACTAGTGGTTGGTTTATATGATAGAAGTCCGCCTCCGTGGTCGAGTGGTTAAGGTCGCTGACTTGTATACCACTGTAACCTATCATCACTGATGGTCACGGGTTCGAGCCCCGCTCAGGCCGTGTCTCATTTATATGAAAAAGTTGGCAGTTTCTTACGGAGGTTGGTGCACCCAAGTACTGGTTAACCGCTGGAGCCTGCCCAGGAAAGGTGTTGTTAGGTTAAACTGCGATATAGCCCAAAGTGGTGCTGATGCAGGCGTAAAACCCGAAATATAACATAACATTATATGATAGACTCTAAAACTGCCAAACAGGAAAATGAGTAAAAACATAAATATTCACATTTTATTTCGAAAATATGTAAATGTTGATGTTTTCATTAGTGTCATTTACCCTAAGAATCCCTTACACAGAGATGTTTACAAAGAAATATTTATTTATTTTTGTAACGAGAGAACTCTAATGGTATAAACACATTTCTGTTACATAAAATTTGATTGGTTGTCCGAAACAAGGTCATTTTTTGATGCCATGTTATTTGAAATTGTGGTTTTATTTTAAAAGTTAAAGATGCTATGTAATCTGAGATTAGTGAAGCGCATGCAGTGTATTTTACGCGGTACAGCATAATATGTGTGTCAAGGTTATAGTGGGTTTTATAATACTAATATTTCAAGATTTGCACTTGGGGACGAGTGGATGATAAGTGCCCACTTACATTCCCTAGTGTCTGTGTGCATGTTCATCCGGATAGCATGTTTTTTGAGTTAGTCAGTTTCTACATTCTCGGAGGGAGGGAGAGAGAGAGAGAGGATAGAGAGGAAGGAGAGGCACATCTTGTTTTGCCAGTTCTTGTGTTGGAGGCGTGTACATTGTGCTCCTTCCGCCCAAATCCGCTATGGATTTTCTCCCTGAACTGTGATGGTGTTGTTTTATATGTGACTATGTTGCTCAAACATTAATTTGCAGGTTTCTGATAGAAGAAATGATGGCAAAGCATGCTACGGTAGATGAGTTCTCCGAGTCATTACGTCGGTCAATATCTATACGACCGCAGGCTAGCGATAAACCTCAAACATCACAGTGTAGTTGCTAACATAGTGTGGACATACATATAGACATATAGACGATATTTGTATGTGTCACCGAATGAACATTGAAAGCATTATTATCACGAGTAATGCTAGCCACAAGTGATAATAATAGCTTTCCATGTTTATGAGTGAAATTTTATTCTATCATTCACTTAAACAGACATATATTCTGTTTATTTTAGTCTGAAAAATGTTTTTGGGTGGGATAGAAAACGGTGCAACCGTGCACTAAATGGCACTAGAAAGTCTTGTTTAGACGACCATATATGAGTGCCTTTAAGCTGTCAGTGACGTCATTTATGACGTTTTTATGACATTTCAACATGCATCGCCTAGGTAACACACACACAAAGCAGTGAGAAATATTATAGTTTATTTATTTAACAGCACGCGTATAAATACCGGGTACTTATTTATTTAACAGCACGCGTATAAATACCGGGTACTTATTTATTTAACAGCACGCGTATAAATACCGGGTACTTATTTATTTAACAGCACGCGTATAAATACCGGGTACTTATTTATTTAACAGCACGCGTATAAATACCGGGTACTTATTTATTTAACAGCACGCGTATAAATACCGGGTACTTATTTATTTAACAGCACGCGTATAAATACCGGGTACTTATTTATTTAACAGCACGCGTATAAATACCGGGTACTTATTTATTTAACAGCACGCGTATAAATACCGGGTACTTATTTATTTAACAGCACGCGTATAAATACCGGGTACTTATTTATTTAACAGCACGCGTATAAATACCGGGTACTTATTTATTTAACAGCACGCGTATAAATACCGGGTACTTATTTATTTAACAGCACGCGTATAAATACCGGGTACTTATTTATTTTAATTTAGATGATTACAGATTGTACATTAATGACATCTTTACCTCGGATATCAGTGGCTCATTCGCATCAGATCATTCGCAATTGTTTACCAAACTAACTAAATGAATTAGTTCTATACAGTCTACATCCGCTATGTCGATGTTTGGTGCATATATACCATGGCTCAAGCTAGATCCAAATTTTTGGGAGAAAGTGCGCGATTGATTCATCGATCTTCCAATTACTTATAACGACGCACACGTGATACGACGCGAATTATGTTTTGACCTCGTTTTCAATATTCACAATATCCGGTGACGTTATTTTCATCGGCAGTGTTGGTAAACACAGGATTTCCTAGACTAATATCTGTGGAAAGTGAGAGATTACAAGGTATTTTGTATTATCATTTCATTATTATTTTATTTGTATCAGTCTGTTTTAACAACAAAATTCAAATGCATGACATTAAATAGCCTATATTTTGCAATATGCTACTGCAAACATAACAATTCTTGGTCCGTCTGCTCGGCTAAGCTCTGCATATCGGTAGGTCACGTGACACTTGTTTCACTGTTAAGAATGTATGTGTTATATACGTTATTGCTGTGATAGTAAAATAGAGAACCGGCCAACCAATACATAGTTCCCACGGCCTGTGAAAATAGTCAAAAACACTGATTAGATCTTATCTTGGCAGCCATTTTGACTGGCAAGTTTTATTAACGGCAATTTCATGATTTTACTAGTAATTCTTTAATTGCAATAACTTTATTAATTTTGGTTTCTTAATATAAAATTTGGTATGATTTTAAAGGTATTGAAATGCACTTTTTAAATATTAATTTATATTTTGACAATGATGTATGGATTATATATTATAAGAACTTAACTTGCACCTATTTTTGAATGTCTATGTTCGCAGTTGAAATATTAATATACAGGTAAATTATTATGTATTCGTTAAAGATACGAAATTTGTGAAATGATACAAAATACATGTCCATTGAGAGCCATGAGTATGAACCATGGTGATGGGATGAAAAATAAATAGTTTATGAAGAAAACAAAATTACGCTACTATATATTAAATATATTATCTGTTCAACTTTGCCAATCAAAATGGCAGCCATAGTAGGAATGATGACGTCACACGGGAACTATGTATGTTCCATTAATGTCAAACCCCTTGCGCGGACCTAGACATGTTTTCCTGGGCAGGCTTAGCCGATCTAAGTGGTTAACCAGTACTAAGCAATGTGTGTGAGGTGCCTTGCTCAATGACACTACATACGTGGCCTGACCGAGTATCGAACCCGGGACCGCTCAATTCCAAATCCGACGCTCTACCGCTGGACCACGGATGCCACACAACTATGTATACCTGTGCAGGCTCCCAAACGCAAGAATAATATACACCAACTTCAATGACCACTGCTTTACTGCATGTGCAGGAGACTGGGAGTGCTATAAGGACAACAGCATGGCATAATTTCTAGTTAAATATTATTATTTTCAAGTGTTCATAGTTACAGTTTATATACGGCAAAACAGGGTCAAGTTTCCTGTTTATTAGCATAATTCATTAAAGGCATGTTGTACACTCAGTATTGATGTAATTTAGTGATGCAGAATTTATGTTCAGGCTAGTTGAGATGGTGTAATATACATGTAATGCGCAAAGCAGATATAGTGGAGTTAATGAACTAAATTTAGAACGTAATTAGTCAACCAATGAAATGCGTCGTTATAGGTATTTCTCGACTCAGTAGAATTCCCAATAGCGGCATGAGTCGATGTGATTTTTTGACACTACATAGCTTAATAAGCATAATTGCTCAAGTTGAATATGTAGAAAAGGATCTATTTATACAGATACTACACTATTTACATGAGTTCATTCGTTTTATGTTATGTCATTGTTGATGCTTCGCATAGTTGCGTCGAAACCCGGTATTCAAGGATAATGGTATTATTTAAATCATTTCAACATATTAAATTTGATTAAAATACACGATATGACCATTAAATACAATATTTGATAAGGAGTGCAATGGCCAGTGTATCTTACTGAACAATAGTTTGCCTGAAAATTGTAAAAAAAAACAACATTATTTTTAAAAACATTTTTTAAAACATTTTTAAAAAAGATTTTATGGAGAAGTTGTGCCCCCCAGAGGACGAAGTCAGGGTCCCACGGGCGACTACTTCGCCCATGTCGCCCTCTAGAATGAGCCATGTTTTACATGTATTTGTATATGTTGGCGTAAGTCATAATGTCATAAGAGACAAAGCACAGGCTTATATCTGATTGGGCAATTAGATTTGTTACACATCCGCTCAAACTAATTCAATTGGTTGATTCGGATTATATCAGTCATCAAGGACCGATTAATAAATTCGCGATACCAGTAATGGGTTTGCCTGAAATACGAAATGGAATATTGTGTGCGAAATGGAATATTGTGTGCGAAATGGAATATTGTGTGCGAAATGGAATATTAAATTATTATAAATGCAAAATAAGAGCATGAAATGACTTATATTGCATTATATATCTAATATTAATTGTATTTAATGAACATCACAAAGGTTGCAATTAAATATATTAACATATACAAGATTTATAGCTCATATTGTAATTTATCAACGAAACGACCACTACGGAATGCAAATCTCGTGCAAAATAAGTGTATAACATTCCGTAGTGGTCGTTTCATTGAGAAATTACAATATGAGCCATAAATTTGTATATGCTAATATATTTTATTGTAACCTTTGTGAGTTTCATTAACTATAATTAATATTCGATATATAATACAATATAAGTCATTTCGTACTCTTATTTTGCATTTATATAGGATTTAATATTCAATTTCGCACACGCCAATTACATTTCGTCCATTTCGCACACAACATTCCATTTCGTATTTCAGGCGTACCGACCTGTAACATTTAGAATAATTGTTCCTTCCGTCAATGATACATAAAATGTGAATTCGACAAGCTACATGTAAACAGTCTTAGTTTAATAATATTTTATTGCATTCTTTATATTCAATGTACAATACAACTCAAATGTACAAACATGTTACGGATAAATTAAATAAGATATATGGTACAAACATTATCAGTATGTATATATATGGAGAAGCAAAAGGGTTGGGCCACAGGTCTTAACAACATTAATTTCGGCCCGCCCCGACATATATAACACCTTGCTGCAGTTTTCAACAAGGGTCAAAATGTAGGTCTACAGCGGCCAGATTTATACAGTCTATCAATATTTAGATGTTCTTAGTTAGTAACATCCGATTCCAACCAAGTGTTATACACCAACAGTTGGAACTCATTGGTTTCCTCTGTTTTTATCGTTTTTTTCCTTTGCACCATATGCTCAGTCCTACAGAAGTGGTCGATTATCTCATTATCAGAACTTACTTCCCCTGAATACCGCTAAAAATAGATTGGTCCTCTTAATTGGTTTCCTCTGTTTTTTTCATTTGCACCATATGCTATCATTTTCATCCATATTCTCATCTTATTTCTCATTATTTCTGTAAAAGATTGTTATCAATTAATTAACATGATTTTGATCACATCTTGTTATGGAACAACAGTAAAAACAAAGGAATCCATTTAAAGCGACCAATATACATTTCGGAATAAATCAGAACTTTATCTGCCAAGGGAGGTAATAGAGGAAAACCGATGCTGTCGCTCATTTTGGTTGAATAGTTTGAAGCATATCATATTTCAGTCATTAGTTTCAGTTTCACTGGGATTCTGTTACAACCATTTGTTAGTTTATACAAATATATTTTAGCTCGATTGCGAAACAAGTTCTTACAACTTATATTAATCACTCTCGAGACATCATTCCTGATAGAATCCATCGCCACGAGGGAGAGAGAAGAGACAACATGGAATTTAAATACCTTGCCTAAGGGCATAATAATACGGCTCCAGCGGGACTCGAACTCTGGGCCTTTCGCACCTGAAGTGAACACGCTACCACTGTGCTATCACGACTTCCACATTGGATGGCTTAGTTTACACACGGAGCAGCGGGTGTGGCTTTCGATCTTCAAAACAGAACGTATTGAGATATTTTAATGACTTGTGCTGGTCTACTTTGAATAGTATCTCGTTCATTCAGTATTCAATCACTGTTTATTTATAATCTGTTTCCAGATTCACTTTTTGATTTGTTCAATAAACGAGCTATTAGAGGGGTGGAACCTATGCTCGGCATAAATCCAACTTATAATGGCCAGTAAAATATGTTAATTGCACTTGCCGTATATTATTATTTTCTTTAGTTGTGAAAACAACTTTCAAAAAAACTCATGTTGACAGTTTTAACTTCATCATGTGACCGTGTTGCTCAATTCAGCTATTGCAACGGCACCCGTTTGTATGAGGAACTCAAGACAGGGCACCTATGCACGTCGTATTTATTATTTTTTATTTATGCACGAGAACTTGTTGAATATCTTATTTTGATATAGTAACATCATTGAGTAAAAACGCTTATTGGTGTTAATCAGAAATGGTAGAGAAGCTATTTTTATAGTTAGTTGTAGATTTTTAAAATTCGAATAGCGACCTGAATTGCTCATACACCGTATCAGTTTCGGTGGAAATATTCTCCCAATAATGTGTTTGTTTATATTCGTCTGCTGGACCAGTACATGACAGTTGCATCAGGCTACCGATACACGCAACGGAATGCTATTGAACAAGGCTTCAGCTCTGTCAGCGAAATTAGCCTAGAACTTAAAAAATGGACAAATATGCCACCACTCTACTTTTATTGCTCTATATAAAATTGTTATTACACGCGGCATGTTACGGCACTTCCAGTCTATCTGCAATTGACCTTTCTGCCGATTTTGATTGACAGCTGGCGTTAGCCAATCGCATCGCACCATTCGCGCACACCCCCGGCAACGGTTTATCGCCACCATCTTGTTAGACAAACAATGCATATTAGACACACTAGTAACGAGTAGACAAATTTGAAAAGGCGTGAATTTTATCGAAAATACGGGTTTAAAATTGTTTTAATGATGTTGAAAATGTGTAGCTTTGGTGTGTGGGTTAGTTATAGTACAAAATTAGTCGATACCCTGATGATCGACGTTAAATTCAACCCATTTCAAAATCCTTGGACAAATCTAAAAGTGTGTATATGAACCACAAAATACCAGACAGCTTATTTAAAAACAATGCATCTATAAAAACACCGACTGACCCCATATAGTCATTCTTTTCTCACAAACACAGCAATCAAATTTAAGCGTGTCACACTGATTATTGGGAGCAATCAACAACTTACCCACTAAGTACATCACAGAGACCGCCGAGTTATAATACACTGCTATCAAGATCAAAGTATTTCACATCGGAATTTAGCACTGATTGTGCTAATTGGTCAATTACAAAATGTGTGCACGTAATTATATAATTGATTACTACACCGAGTCATTGTTGTATCGTTATGTTAGATAAACGAGTTATGTAGTAAAATTTTAATCAAATCTGATAACGAGTGATCGTGATCTGAAATTATTTTTTGAAAAATATTTAAAATTAATTAATGTTGTCTGTCATTGACAATGGTGAAAAGATGTAGTTACGGGCTGTGTGACAGTGATGTAGATATCCAGATCGATTGATAGGTGACGTTAAATTCTTGCCATTTTCAAAAGCTAAGACAAATCTTGAAAACATGTCTAAGGTGGATTACGACCAAACGACCAGCTGAATATATCCAAAATTAATGTAAACAGATATATTTGCACAAAAGTAAGTTGAAATTAATTTATTTATGCATAATAAAATATTTCGAAACAATATATTCTGCATTAATAGATCTACCGTTCACAAGAGATATGTGAGTATAGTGGTGATTATACATGTGGTTCATACATATTATCGTGGATAGTGGACTAGGGATCAGATAGTAGTAATAGTACCCATGCATGTGCAGAGCTGTGGGGTTCCCATATTAGCTCAGTGAACGTACTGGTGTTCAGTTTTTGGGCCTAATGTTCGAGTCTTCTAGGAGGCATAGGGTCGAGTCTCTCAAAACGGTAGCATATTTCATTTCTTTTGATGTCAAAGTTGACACAATGTGGTTGTTCACTCTTCCGTTGACTGCGCAAGCATTTACCACGAAAACTTAACACGTCCTCATCCGTATATCTGTACTTTAGAGAAATAACCTTCACACCTACGTCTATTATGAGTGGGCTGTTGACAAATTAATCAATTACTGGAGAATATATTATTTTTCACACCTTGATGTGTCGGCTCAAACAATTGTGATGCTGGCTTGTATGCCCATGTTTTATCAGCTTTAGAGCTGAGCCGTGCCATATGTCCAAGCCCTTGAATCATGTATAAATATCATGCTCTTCACATCAATTTCAAATTCATTTTAAACAAAACTACATCGTTCGTTCAATTTCATTACAACCATGGCGTCTATTTTTCCATGCGTTTTTTTTTTTTGCTCTCTCACGTTTCCAGCCGTATGCATGCTCTTAGCTGCGATAAGTGCCACTGTTGGAATCATCGAAAATGCGGAATGATTTATTTATTCTCCCCCATTCACTTTAATTAATCTTGATTAGTGGCCTGAAACCTAGATAGATAGTCACTCCTGGTATGGCAAACACACAGCTACATAGTCCCATTCATAATTGTGTCTAATTACCTAAATAGCTAATAATAGCATTATTAGTGCAGTACTATATATATATATAATACGAACCTGTGATTATACGAATGCACTAGTATACGAAACTACCATTAGACGAACAAGGGATTATACGAAATCACCTGAATTCACCTAAAACCCTTGCCTTCTTGTTTTCAACGAGATATTCTTATCTGGGTGAAATAAAACCGAGAAATTCGACGGAATTTTATCTAGATTAACTCGATGCAGGTCTGCGTTAGACGCCATTTTGTTAGATAGCTTGTCTCGCGTGGTTACAGCGAACACCTGTAACTATGGGGGGCGTGCCTAAGTAGCGTTTGCAGAAAGGTCAATTGCGGTCTGTTAAGGGGCTGATGATGATGATTGCGTTTATTTATCCTCGCCTCCGGCGAACCATATGGGCGAGCGTACTAAGAGGATTATTCCTCTGTGGTGCTTATGTTGACATCCTCAGGTGGCTTCTTCTTTCTTTCCATGCCAGGGTGACAAGGCCTGGTCTGTACGTTGTCCTTTGTAGGGCCACCCTCCTCACTGTTGGTCACCCCGCAGCAGCATTTATACGGATCTGGCAGTTAGACATCTGGTCGTAGATTGTCACTCAGGGGAGCATGGATGTCACGACCGTTGCCGCTCCCTCAGGTCCGCTGTCTCGTCTATCCGCTGGAGAAGTAGAAGGAGGAGAAAGATTGAAGAAGCCAGCGAAGATATAGTGTGTATTTCAAACACTATCTAGAAGAGACGGCGGATCTGTCCTAATGTACCATAGCCGTGGGTCCACATGCTGGCGAGCCTCCCCCTTCGCAAGATCGACGACCAGAAGATCCCAGAATCCTACGCTGCTGCTGCCGGATGTGCCCCGGTCACGACGTGCACGTCGTGAGGAGATCGGCCGGGCCTGTTATGGGGCTTCCACGGACGATTGGTTACTGTCGTTACTTGGAATTGCCTTTAATGAAATTAAGAATACAAATCAAAATCAAATCAAATTTATTCACTCAGTGCATCATACATGATACAAACATGAGGTATATATATATAGTAATACGGTTTTAAACAGCGGTACATAGCAAATCTAATTTACAGAGAACAAACAGAATATATTTCGTAAAACGTAACCATCTATTGTTTACACTTTATTTAAATAATTTGACTAGATATATTTGTTTTGTCGTATTACAGATTAGAGATAGATTTCTTTATTTATAGAGGGTGACCTAATTAGTTTTGAACTAATCCTCCTTAGGGCCCTCTTCAATTTGTTAACACTATAGAATAAATGTACATACACAATAATTATAACATAGTTATGCCGTACAATATACATGCATAATGTTGTACAATGTAACTTAAACAACAGCCTAAGTAAATCAGGTACTTTGATAGAAATACAAAACGACATAAGCATATTGATTTACAATCATTATATATATATAACTGTCTAGTGTCTACCAATTAAAACGTTGTATCCATACTTTACATTTTGTCTTGAATATATTTAAAGATCTGGATGTCTTAATTTCAAATGGTAGACAATTCCATATCTTTGGACCAGAGTATTCTAATGATTTCTTATACATTTCACATCTAGGTCTTGGAATATAGAGATCCATATTTGAAACATTTCTCAATGTCATATCTGAAGTAACTGAATGGTTTGTTTTTTCCCCAGTGCGAACAGTGCAGATCATAATCAGACTCTTTTTTTCTGGTAATTGAAATTTCAGACCGTCAAAAAAGTGACATCTTTTGTCCATGAATAATAGCGTTGGGCTGTTCATTCAAATAATGGTTTTGGAAAGAAGATTAAAATTTAATTGCAACTCTATTTGAATTTTCTATGAAATTGATATGATGTGTATATCCCTTCGTAATTCACTTGTTTAGGATATATGAGTTACCAGTTGAATACTCCCTACACTCTTAATACAGTCATGATCATGTTTTGCATAGTCTAAAATCCATCATGACATTGTCATTATTTTCCCATGTAGGGTTTTATTCTTTATTTCAGTCTCATCGTTGTACAATACATATAAAATATACACAACAAATTATCGTGGCATAGTACAACACCATTCATTATAAAAGAATTATAAGAGACTAATGTAATCACAGATAATCAAACTATCACAGTCTATCGACATATTATTATATTTACATATTAAAACCGGGGAACAGTCGCTAATTGAAAATTAAATACTTACTAAAACCGGAAATTTTTAAATACTGAAATGGAAAAAAAGCACTAATGCGCAATTAAGAAATGTTTTAAAATATCAGTTATCAACCTCGATCAGATCGCGGTTGAACTAATTAGCAGCTGTTTCTCGGAATGGATAAGAGACACACAATCAATAAATCAAATGGATACATTATTTACATAAATAAAAGGATCGTCTTTGAAGAATATAAAAACAGGTTTTGGCAACAATTCTAATCAGAGGTATAGCAGTAAAAATAATTCTAAGCTGGTCGGATACAGGTTTGTTCCGAAAGTCATTTTCATATAATGAGGCTTTCTCTAAGAGAACAGCTCTCAAATCATCATACAGTGAACATTCTAATAATACATGACTCGTCTTCTAATACATTACAGAAAGGGCACTTACGTTCATCAAGTGGTAAATTCTCATACCTTCCGGTTTATATACGTAATGGAGCAACTCCACATCTAAATTTACATAATGCTGATCTGTGACGTGTGGGTAAAATCATTTTACAATATACTTCTGTTTGAAATTTAAATGTACAGTAGGTTCTAAGCTTATTGCGACCACGTCCAGAAACACCTATCACACTGTTAATAGAGGTGGACCAGTCAGTAACATATTTCTCCATTACCGCATTTTCCACACTATCTACTAAATTGTGCTTATGTATAGGTATAGATAGGTTACAGTAATCCATCAAAGTAATGTCTGCAAACTGTCTCTTGACATAATAAAACCAGTTTTTATAACTTGTAGATTTAGCATTCGCCCATAGTGCAACTCGCTTATTTAATCTGGAATTGTCGGTATTAGCTAAGCGTGCCCAAAACCCAGATCTGTGCTTCCATTGTCGCACAAATGGCGGCTGCCAACCCATTTCCCCGGAGACAGCTGCATTGGGAGAATATTTCCCAACACCAAGAAAGAAACGCATGGCACGATTGTGGATTGCATTAATGCATGAAAACGCTTTATATCCCCAAACTGGGGCGCCATAAGCAATCACAGGCCAGACAACAGAGTCATACAATTTGGAGAAAACATTATATGGTACACCCCCAACTAACTTACATTTAGCAATGAGCAGTCCCAATGCACGACTTGCACATTGAGCAACACATTTTGCAGTAACATTGAAGTCAAGGTATTCACTCAAAACAATTCCTAAATAAGTATATGTACCTATAGTTTCCAGAACATTAACACCACATTTAAAAATAGCATCAGATCTTGGCATAGAAGCAGGACGAAAATGGACAACTTTACTTTTATACCTGTTTATAAACATATCGTTTATATTGCACCAGTCATGTAAAGCATTCAATAATCTCTGCAAATCAAGTTGGTTTTCTGCTAGTAGGACAATGTCATCCGCGTACAATAGAATACCTATACAGTCATTATCGACATTAACACCGATATTTAATGATTTCAAAAATATCGTTAAATCATTAATGTACAAATTAAATAAAAGCGGCGATAGAATGCACCCCTGTCTTAAGCCACAATTAACATCAAACCAATCAGTCTTAAAAGAGTTTACCCTAATACATGACGACACAGATGAGTAGATAGACTTAACAGCTCGCCACATATTACCGGCAACTCCAATTTCATTGAGTCTTTTCCACAATTTATCTCTGTTAATAAAATCATACGCCTTACTAAAATCAATAAAGGCACAGAATGTGGCTTTTTTAACTTGTTTTCTTGTATCAATAATAGAGGTCAAAGTGGATAAGTGATCTATGGTACTACGCTTCTTTCTGAAACCGTTTTGCTCATCTGCGATCTTATCGTTATGTTCAGCCCAACAACTTAGCCTGGCGTTTAAAATATTACAATAAATCTTGTACATGGCTGAGGCCAGTGCTATGCCCCTATAAGACAGGGGATCTCTTGAATCCGTCATGGAGGGTTTTGGTATCGGGTTTATAATACATTTGCCCCAGATAGACGGGACAGTCCCATTGGAGAAGCATACATTAAACAGAGTATGCAAAAATAGCACGGACGTATCGTTCTGTAAAACTTCACTAGGGATACCGTCTATGCCACAGGCTTTTCCCTTCTTGGCACCATCAATTGCCTTCTTTACTTCAAAAATAGTAATGTTTGCATTAAAAGACAGATCTGCATAATCAGTTACATCATTCAATACATTAGAGTTCTGTGATGAATATACATAATTATCATTTTTATATAACGAGCTAAAATCATGTTTCCATTTATTTAATACCTGTGACAAATCTGTAGAGAGAGAACCATCATTTAATGTAACTTCTAGAGGTATACATTTTTTCTTAATCTGACCAACGCCGATTTTACCTACAGATTTCCAAAAGTTTGACTGGTCTACATTACATTCCTTCAGCAATTCATTTTGTAAAGAATACCAATATAAACGTTTTGCCTTCTGTACTTCACGGTCAAAATGTTTACGGACCTGAATATACTCGGACTTGAGATATACATTTCGATTTTTATTACATGCAACACAATTCAACCAATTTCGTTCTGCTGTACAAACATTATTCCAACTATCAGTTAGATCGCTACTCCACCACGGCTTTCCCGGTCTGCATTTTCTATTGCACCAACCAGAGGTAATTGTTTTATAAGGCACTGACTTGTACATATTATATTTTAAAATACTACACCAGTCCTCATAAATATAATCAATATCAGTTTGCGTTTGATGGCAATGCTCAAGTTTATCAATAGTTACGTTAACACTATTAAGGACATCTTGGTCTAATAGAAAAGTTTCAGGAACATTAGATACATCAAACTTGTCATAGCTATTATTGTATTGACTAGTAAACTGGGGAACTGCACTAATGGTGATACTCCATTTAATCATAGAATGATCTGGGATACTGGTAGGTACCAACACATTAAGGTCACCTGATTTATTAATCAAATCTGATGTACGTACAACGGTAAAATCTGAAAACAATGAAAGGTCATCGTGACTTACTATACAATAATCCACTACTGATAAACCTTTAACCGACACTGACGTGTAATCATTATTAGCGTAGTTACGACCATTTAGCATACACATATTAGCATTAATCATAAAATCAACAAATAATTCACCATATGAATTAGTTTTAAAATCAACAACATTGCGAATAGGTATATTATCAACTCCATTAATAAAATCATCTAAATCTCCACAACGACTGTTAAAGTCTCCACATATAAATACGGTTCCTTCATTCTGATTTCTGTAAATACCAGTCAAAAGATTATCATAGAACGAATTAACATCAATGCGTCTAGATGAGTTTTCCGGTGGCAAATAACAAACACATTGCATGATAACACAATTATCAGATTTACGGTACATTTTTAACCACATAATTCCTTCAAACGAACAATCTAGTACAGAAATATTGAATTCATTGCAAATAACATTTTTTATCAAAAAGCCTACGCCTCCGGAACCTGTCCGGGCATTTTTATGAATATTATCACGATTAAAACCAAACCATTGACAACCATCGACGTGTAAAACATTATCATTTAAAAGATGAGTCTCAGCTACACCTATAATATCACAATCACTATTTAAAACACAAGAAGATCTTAAAACATGACTGTCAGAATCAATGTTACAGTTCCAACCGCGGACGTTCCAAAACCCGATGTTCACTCATTTTCTGCTTTGGTTCAGTTGTCTGTAGCCACCACGCCGTCCGTTGTTGCCATTTCGTCCGCGACCTACGCGGTTCCAACTGTCACGGCTCTGAGAATGACCTCGTGTGTTGTCACGATTGGTAGATGAACGAGAGCCGGAACTATATTCGTTCGCATCACGCGTTTGATCCTCGGAACGATCCCTCGTTGAGTCGTCGCCATAATTACCACGGACAATGCGGGATCCTCTGAGTGTAAGATTATGCTGCTTAAGAGCACCCAGAATTGTTCTAAAATTATTGCTCATCACTCTATCCGCCTGAGATAAATCATGGTTAATATAAACACCAGAGAATCTGGAGTGTGATTTCAACACTTTCTTCTTTAGCATGACCTTACGTTTATCGTCGTGACATTTAAATGTAGCAATCACAACCCCTTTTCTACTATTGTTGAATGACGCCTTGCGCTCAGCATTGACACATGTAACGTCCCGGATTCGTAAGCCGTCTTTAATAAGTGAGTTTACCTTGTTCTTTACATTTTCATTAGTGGTTTCAGGTAAGTCACGGATAACAATATTTAAGGCGATATCACGGGGTGCAGATGAACCAGCCTGGTTTACATTCTGAATTTTACTGTTCAGGTCATCTAACTCAGTGTTGAGATCTGCCTTTAGCGAATCTTTGAATGTGTCCAAATGGCTATCAATATCCTTGTGAATGCGTGCCAGTTCCGAATTCACTCGCTTGTCAAGTATTTGAGCGACCTTATTGGCAATACGCTGTTCCATACCCGACTCTAACTTGTCCATTCTCTCAGTAAGAGCAGAGAACATCATATGCATGTCTGCTGAGAGTCTACCAATAAGCTGCTCAACTGAGGGATTCGAGTCTACATGTACATCTGCCGCTGTAACGACAATACTGCGGTGCTGCTCTGGCGAATCGTAGAGGGACTTTTTTGCTTTGGCGTTCACTCGCGGCTTCTTAACGACAGAGACACTGTCAATGTCAATGTTTGATGGCTCTGAGCGATGTCTCTTCCTACTACCAGTTAAAGGGGTGTCAACTCTAGTAACACGTTGGGACCCCATAACAGAATCAACAAAATCCTGCGCTTCAATAGATGCATCCGTCATCTCATGACCTGATCCGGCTTTTTTAAGTGACATATTTATCTACCGTACAGTGGATCAATGAGCGGCTCAGTCAAGCGTGACTAATTGTCTGCCGTAGGTGGTGTTATACAATGACGATTACTGATCACGAAATCCAATAATACTAAGTGTTAATACTGATACTATAAATAGCAACACAGGTGGTAAACAGCAGGTTATAAATCAGCCTATATCACTTTTCTGGATTCAAAATTCCACAATAATTCACAAATAGTTCATATAACACCTCACCAATTACTGATAAAAATATCTGTCCCGAAAAGGACTAATAAAACATCCAAATAATTGAAATAATCTCCGCAAAAAGTAAACAACAACTTATTTATCACAACCGGAAGTCTATCCCTGTGACAATATGAAGAACCGCAAATGGACTCATCCACTGCACACATCGCCCTGTGACAATATGAAGAACCGCAAATGGACTCATCCACTGCACACATCACCCTGTGACAATATGAATTTTCTATGAAATTGATATGATGTGTATATCCCTTCGTAATTCACTTGTTTAGGATATATGAGTTACCAGTTGAATACTCCCTACACTCTTAATACAGTCATGATCATGTTTTGCATAGTCTAAAATCCATCATGACATTGTCATTATTTTCCCATGTATGTCCATAATCATTACATCATTTGTCCATCCTCATCATGATTGCATATATCATAATATTGTACTATATATATTGTAAATATGTTTAAATGTTACAGACGAGAAACTGTAAAGTTTAAGTCTTAATAAAGCATTCTTCTTCTTCTTCTGTATATTTGAATTGTGTGGCTAATTGTGCGTGCTGCATGGATTTCATGCTTTTTTGTAGTTTAAGTTAAGTTAACACACAAGCTTGGACTGGCCGTTTCTGCGTGATATTATGAAGGTGTGTAACTTCAGTTCGAGTATTATGTAGGAAGTGTGAAGGATGTTGTTCTATTCTGTTCGTGATTGGATTATAAGCGTTGTGAGTTTAGTGTCATTTATATATTGTTCTTATTGTGATGTGATGCTATATATATTGAGAGAATTTTGTTCTTGTGTTGTTTAACTGTGTATTCTAATAAGTGTGTTTGGATATTATATTTGACTGGTGCGGATATTTGACATACGCAATAATGAATATGCGATTGCATTGCTGTCAGACTGGCTGCTGGTCATTTTGCGTCATTGTGTACGCTGGTAAGCAGTTTAATGTATTTATTGTTTTGAAATTAAAATATTCAAAACAGTTGATGCAGATTCGTTCATTTCCCTTAGCTCAACTACATCGCCTACTACAAATAAAACGTAACACATTACATTCCATTTTGTAATTTTATAACGGTAGCACCGTTATGACCGAATAAACACATTGTATACATGCATGGCTGATAAGTTAATTATTCATTGTAACTCATGCATAGCATTTATCATCATGAAATTATTGTACAATATTCAAACTGTACATCATGGTTCTGTTTTATACTTACGACGTTTGCATTCCACCGATTACAGGATAATATTATGATATCTTTATATATTTGTGTAACATTTGTGTTAACCGGTCAGTTTTCCAAAACACACTTTACAAATAGCACATGCAAACTTGACGCTTACTGCAACACTTACAACATCATCTTTCGGTCATTTTCCCAGAGCTGAATGATTTTCCAAAACACACTTTACAAATAACACATGCAAACTTCATGCTTACTGCATCACGTACAGCATCATCTATCGGTCGTTTTCCCAGAGCTGTGTGTGTTTTTATTGTCCGTGGCACCCTGTCTGTCTATTGTCCGTGCGCACCCTGCCTGTCTATTGTCCGTGGCACCCTGCCTGGCTATTGTCCGTGGCACCCTGCCTGCCTATTGTCCGTGGCACCCTGCCTGCCTAATGTCGGGTGGCACCCTTTATTTATCGTCGCTACCGGTTGCTCATATGGGCGACGCCTCCTGAACAGATTAGTCATTTTAGCAGATTGTGCAATACAGACAGATACCCATTCCAGAGTCTCCTCTACCCATTCCAGAGTCTCCTCTGGTTCTTTTAAGTGCACGGTGTACAGCACCGACACGAGATCTTTGTTTAAAGTCCCAACTGAAATACTGTTAATTTTATTATAGTTAGACGGGGGATCGAACCTGCGACCCCTGGATTACCAGTCCAGCATGTTACCACTGGACTACAGATACCTCTGTTTTCCCAGAGCTGAATGACTTTCCAATACACACTTGAAATATTGGAAAATAATGTCCTAATTTGTTCCTTAACCCTTTCAACACTACATGCCTCTAAATAGACTTACAAAAAGTGTAGATCCAGATGAACCGACTCGTAGCGAGCAGGATCTGCACTTTTTGCCAGTAATAATTATTACTATTTTTAGATAAAATTACCCATTTTGATAAATGAACTGGTCCAAAAGTAATTTTCTTATTAATTTATTGATCTAAAAATATCATGCACCAGTCCATGTCAGTTACTTGGGTTTGAAACGAAGAAAATTATATTTCTAGATTGGTTCACATAATTTCCACTTATTTTTGTAAGTAAGGACATTGTAAACCGACATAGTGCTGTTTAGGCGGCTGCATTTATGAAAAAAGCCACTCTACCCTAAAACAATTGCTACAAAAGGTTTCTCAACGGTTTTCTATAGTATCAGGTGTGCTTAATAACATACTAAAGTCTACCAAAATCTGACCACTAAAAAGGTATAATTTTCAAGATGGCGTCCAAGATGGCTGCTAAATCGTTAAAATCTCAATTGCGTCTTCATTATTTATCCTAGATGTGTAATTTTGGTGTCTAATCTCAGGTTTTGGGGATCTAGGAATTTTGCATACTTAAATTATAGTGAAGTGATTACACAATTGTGAAATTCAAGATGGCGGCGAATATGGCCACCAATACTATTAAAATACCCATTACTCCGTCATCATGTATCCAAGATGAGTAATTTTGGTGTCTAGCCCCATGTTTTGGCGGCCATCTTGGACGCCATCTTGAAAATTATACCTTTTTAGTGGTCAGATGTTGGTACTATGTACACACCTGATACTATCGAAAACCGTTGAGAAACCTTTTGTAGCAATGTTTTGGGGTCAAACTATATTTACAGCCACCTAGTTCTAATTTTTGGTTCTGTGATTATATTAAGGTAGTGTTTGAGGTTCAAATTATGTTTAATAAGTGCATAATATTCTAGACGTTTGGCGTTATTCTGTGTACCAGTTTCTGTGTACCAGTTTTGTTGGTATTTGTGAGTAGTTAATTAATACTGGTTGTTCAAATATAAGCAGCCACTCAAGTACATTCAAACCTGCCTTAAGCAGCCACTCAAGTACAGTCAAACCTGCCTTAAGCAGCCACTCAAGTACAGTCAAACCTGCCTTAAGCAGCCACTCAAGTACAGTAAAACCTGCCTTAAGCAGCCACTCAAATACAGTCAAACCTGCCTTAAGCAGCCACTCAAATACAGTCAAACCTGCCTTAAGCAGCCACTCAAATACAGTCAAACCTGCCTTAAGCAGCCACTCAAATACAGTCAAACCTGCCTTAAGCAGCCACTCAAGTACAGTCAAACCTGCCTTAAGCAGCCACTCAAGTACAGTCAAACCTGCCTTAAGCAGCCACTCAAGTACAGTCAAACCTGCCTTAAGCAGCCACTCAAGTACAGTCAAAATTGTCCATGTGTCCAAAAGTCTATCTCTCCATACCACTCATTGTCCATATGTCCAAAGGTCTATCTCCCCATACCACTCATTGTCCATGTGTCCAAAAGTCTATCTCTCCATACCACTCATTGTCCATGTGTCCAAAAGTCTATCTCTCCATACCACTCATTGTCCATATGTCCACAAGTCTATCTCTCCATACCACTCATTGTCCATATGTCCACAAGTCTATCTCTCCATACCACTCATTGTCCATATGTCCACAAGTCTATCTCTCCATACCACTCATTGTCAATGTGTCCAAAAGTTTTTCATTGTCTATGTCCAAAGTCTATCTCTCCATACCACTCATTGTCCATGTGTCCAAAAGTCTATCTCCCATACCACTCATTGTCCATGTGTCCAAAAGTCTATCTCCCCATACCACTCATTGTCAATGTGTCCAAAAGTATCTCTCCATACCACTCATTGTCCATGTGTCCAAAAGTCTATCTCTCCATACCACTCATTGTCCATATGTCCACAAGTCTATCTCTCCATACCACTCATTGTCCATATGTCCACAAGTCTATCTCTCCATACCACTCATTGTCCATATGTCCACAAGTCTATCTCTCCATACCACTCATTGTCCATATGTCCACAAGTCTATCTCTCCATACCACTCATTGTCCATATGTCCACAAGTCTATCTCTCCATACCACTCATTGTCCATATGTCCACAAGTCTATCTCTCCATACCACTCATTGTCCATATGTCCAAAAGTCTATCTCTCCATACCATTCATTGTACATGTGTCCAAAAGTCTACCTCTCCATACCATTCATTGTCCATGTGTCCAAAAGTATATCTCCCCATACCACTCATTGTCCATGTGTCCAAAAGTCTATCTTGCCATACCACTCATTGTCCATATGTCCAAAAGTATATCTTGCCATACCACTCATTGTCCATATGTCCAAAAGTATATCTTGCCATACCACTCATTGTCCAAAAGTATATCTTGCCATACCACTCATTGTCCATGTGTCCAAAAGTCTATCTCTCCATACCACTCATTGTCCAAAAGTCTATTTCTCCATACCACTCATTGTCCAAAAGTCTATCTCTCCATACCACTCATTGTCCACAAGTCTATCTCTCCATACCACTCATTGTCCATATGTCCAAGTCTATCTCTCCATACCACTCATTGTCCATATGTCCACAAGTCTATCTCTCCATACCACTCATTGTCCATATGTCCAAAAGTCTATCTCTCCATACCACTCATTGTCCATATGTCCACAAGTCTATCTCTCCATACCACTCATTGTCCATATGTCCAAAAGTCTATCTCTCCATACCACTCATTGTCCATGTGTCCAAAAGTCTATCTCTCCATACCACTCATTGTCCATATGTCCAAAAGTCTATCTCTCCATACCACTCATTGTCCATATGTCCAAAAGTCTATCTCTCCATACCACTCATTGTCCATGTGTCCAAAAGTCTATCTCTCCATACCACTCATTGTCCATATGTCCAAAAGTCTATCTCTCCATACCACTCATTGTCCATGTGTCCAAAAGTCTATCTCTCCATACCACTCATTGTCCATATGTCCAAAAGTCTATCTCTCCATACCACTCATTGTCCATATGTCCACAAGTCTATCTCTCCATACCACTCATTGTCCATATGTCCAAAAGTCTATCTCTCCATACCACTCATTGTCCATGTGTCCAAAAGTCTATCTCTCCATACCACTCATTGTCCATGTGTCCAAAAGTCTATCTCTCCATACCACTCATTGTCCATGTGTCCAAAAGTCTATCTCTCCATACCACTCATTGTCCATGTGTCCAAAAGTCTATCTCTCCATACCACTCATTGTCCATATGTCCACAAGTCTATCTCTCCATACCACTCATTGTCCATATGTCCACAAGTCTATCTCTCCATACCACTCATTGTCCATATGTCCAAAAGTCTATCTCTCCATACCACTCATTGTCCATGTGTCCAAAAGTCTATCTCCCTACCACTCATTGTCCATGTGTCCAAAAGTCTATCTCCCATACCACTCATTGTCCATGTGTCCAAAAGTCTATCTCCCCATACCACTCATTGTCCATGTGTCCAAAAGTATATCTCCATACCACTCATTGTCCAGTGTCAAAAGTCTATCTCTCCATACCACTCATTGTCCATATGTCCACAAGTCTATCTCTCCATACCACTCATTGTCAATGTGTCCAAAAGTCTATCTCCCCATACCACTCATTGTCCATGTGTCCAAAAGTCTATCTCCCCATACCACTCATTGTCAATGTGTCCAAAAGTATCTCTCCATACCACTCATTGTCCAAAAGTCTATCTCTCCATACCACTCATTGTCCATGTGTCCAAAAGTCTATCTCTCCATACCACTCATTGTCCATGTGTCCAAAAGTCTATCTTGCCATACCACTCATTGTCCATATGTCCAAAAGTATATCTTGCCATACCACTCATTGTCCATATGTCCAAAAGTATATCTTGCCATACCACTCATTGTACAAAAGTATATCTTGCCATACCACTCATTGTCCATGTGTCCAAAAGTCTATCTCTCCATACCACTCATTGTCCAAAAGTCTATTTCTCCATACCACTCATTGTCCAAAAGTCTATCTCTCCATACCACTCATTGTCCACAAGTCTATCTCTCCATACCACTCATTGTCCATATGTCCAAAAGTCTATCTCTCCATACCACTCATTGTCCATATGTCCACAAGTCTATCTCTCCATACCACTCATTGTCCATATGTCCAAAAGTCTATCTCTCCATACCACTCATTGTCCATGTGTCCAAAAGTCTATCTCTCCATACCACTCATTGTCCATATGTCCAAAAGTCTATCTCTCCATACCACTCATTGTCCATGTGTCCAAAAGTCTATCTCTCCATACCACTCATTGTCCATGTGTCCAAAAGTCTATCTCTCCATACCACTCATTGTCCATATGTCCAAAAGTCTATCTCTCCATACCACTCATTGTCCATATGTCCACAAGTCTATCTCTCCATACCACTCATTGTCCATATGTCCACAAGTCTATCTCTCCATACCACTCATTGTCCATATGTCCACAAGTCTATCTCTCCATACCACTCATTGTCCATATGTCCAAAAGTCTATCTCTCCATACCACTCATTGTCCATGTGTCCAAAAGTCTATCTCTCCATACCACTCATTGTCCATATGTCCAAAGTCTATCTCTCCATACCACTCATTGTCCATGTGTCCAAAAGTCTATCTCTCCATACCACTCATTGTCCATGTGTCCAAAAGTCTATCTCTCCATACCACTCATTGTCCATGTCCAAAGTCTATCTCTCCATACCACTCATTGTCCATGTCCAAAAGTCTATCTCTCCATACCACTCATTGTCCATATGTCCACAAGTCTATCTCTCCATACCACTCATTGTCCATATGTCCAAAAGTCTATCTCTCCATACCACTCATTGTCCATGTGTCCAAAAGTCTATCTCCCCATACCACTCATTGTCCATGTGTCCAAAAGTCTATCTCCCCATACCACTCATTGTCCATGTGTCCAAAAGTCTATCTCTCCATACCACTCATTGTCCATGTGTCCAAAAGTCTATCTCTCCATACCACTCATTGTCCATGTGTCCAAAAGTCTATCTCTCCATACCACTCATTGTCCATATGTCCACAAGTCTATCTCTCCATACCACTCATTGTCCATATGTCCACAAGTCTATCTCTCCATACCACTCATTGTCCATATGTCCAAAAGTCTATCTCTCCATACCACTCATTGTCCATATGTCCAAAAGTCTATCTCTCCATACCACTCATTGTCCATATGTCCAAAAGTCTATCTCTCCATACCACTCATTGTCCATATGTCCAAAAGTCTATCTCTCCATACCACTCATTGTCCATATGTCCAAAAGTCTATCTCCCCATACCACTCATTGTCCATGTGTCCAAAAGTCTATCTCTCCATACCACTCATTGTCCATGTGTCCAAAAGTCTATCTCTCCATACCACTCATTGTCCATATGTCCACAAGTCTATCTCTCCATACCACTCATTGTCCATATGTCCAAAAGTCTATCTCTCCATACCACTCATTGTCCATATGTCCACAAGTCTATCTCTCCATACCACTCATTGTCCATATGTCCACAAGTCTATCTCTCCATACCACTCATTGTCCATATGTCCACAAGTCTATCTCTCCATACCACTCATTGTCCATATGTCCACAAGTCTATCTCTCCATACCACTCATTGTCCATATGTCCACAAGTCTATCTCTCCATACCACTCATTGTCCATATGTCCAAAAGTCTATCTCTCCATACCACTCATTGTCCATGTGTCCAAAAGTCTATCTCTCCATACCACTCATTGTCCATATGTCCAAAAGTCTATCTCCCCATACCACTCATTGTCCATGTGTCCAAAAGTCTATCTCTCCATACCACTCATTGTCCATGTGTCCAAAAGTCTATCTCTCCATACCACTCATTGTCCATATGTCCACAAGTCTATCTCTCCATACCACTCATTGTCCATATGTCCACAAGTCTATCTCTCCATACCACTCATTGTCCATATGTCCACAAGTCTATCTCTCCATACCACTCATTGTCAATGTGTCCAAAAGTCTATCTCCCCATACCACTCATTGTCCATGTGTCCAAAAGTCTATCTCCCCATACCACTCATTGTCCATGTGTCCAAAAGTCTATCTCCCCATACCACTCATTGTCAATGTGTCCAAAAGTATATCTCCATACCACTCATTGTCCATGTGTCCAAAAGTCTATCTCTCCATACCACTCATTGTCCATAAGTCTATCTCTCCATACCACTCATTGTCCATATGTCCACAAGTCTATCTCTCCATACCACTCATTGTCCATATGTCCACAAGTCTATCTCTCCATACCACTCATTGTCCATATGTCCACAAGTCTATCTCTCCATACCACTCATTGTCCATATGTCCAAAAGTCTATCTCTCCATACCATTCATTGTACATGTGTCCAAAAGTCTACCTCTCCATACCATTCATTGTCCATGTGTCCAAAAGTATATCTCCCCATACCACTCATTGTCCATGTGTCCAAAAGTCTATCTTGCCATACCACTCATTGTCCATATGTCCAAAAGTATATCTTGCCATACCACTCATTGTCCATATGTCCAAAAGTATATCTTGCCATACCACTCATTGTCCAAAAGTATATCTTGCCATACCACTCATTGTCCATGTGTCCAAAAGTCTATCTCTCCATACCACTCATTGTCCAAAAGTCTATTTCTCCATACCACTCATTGTCCAAAAGTCTATCTCTCCATACCACTCATTGTCCACAAGTCTATCTCTCCATACCACTCATTGTCCATATGTCCAAGTCTATCTCTCCATACCACTCATTGTCCATATGTCCACAAGTCTATCTCTCCATACCACTCATTGTCCATATGTCCAAAAGTCTATCTCTCCATACCACTCATTGTCCATATGTCCACAAGTCTATCTCTCCATACCACTCATTGTCCATATGTCCAAAAGTCTATCTCTCCATACCACTCATTGTCCATGTGTCCAAAAGTCTATCTCTCCATACCACTCATTGTCCATGTGTCCAAAAGTCTATCTCCCCATACCACTCATTGTCCATGTGTCCAAAAGTCTATCTCCCCATACCACTCATTGTCAATGTGTCCAAAAGTATCTCTCCATACCACTCATTGTCCATGTGTCCAAAAGTCTATCTCTCCATACCACTCATTGTCCATATGTCCACAAGTCTATCTCTCCATACCACTCATTGTCCATATGTCCACAAGTCTATCTCTCCATACCACTCATTGTCCATATGTCCACAAGTCTATCTCTCCATACCACTCATTGTCCATATGTCCACAAGTCTATCTCTCCATACCACTCATTGTCCATATGTCCAAAAGTCTATCTCTCCATACCACTCATTGTCCATGTGTCCAAAAGTCTATCTCTCCATACCACTCATTGTCCATATGTCCAAAAGTCTATCTCTCCATACCACTCATTGTCCATGTGTCCAAAAGTCTATCTCTCCATACCACTCATTGTCCATGTGTCCAAAAGTCTATCTCTCCATACCACTCATTGTCCATATGTCCACAAGTCTATCTCTCCATACCACTCATTGTCCATATGTCCACAAGTCTATCTCTCCATACCACTCATTGTCCATATGTCCACAAGTCTATCTCTCCATACCACTCATTGTCAATGTGTCCAAAAGTCTATCTCCCCATACCACTCATTGTCCATGTGTCCAAAAGTCTATCTCCCCATACCACTCATTGTCAATGTGTCCAAAAGTATCTCTCCATACCACTCATTGTCCAAAAGTCTATCTCTCCATACCACTCATTGTCCAAAAGTCTATCTCTCCATACCACTCATTGTCCATATGTCCAAAAGTCTATCTCTCCATACTAGTGTTCTACATGTACACTATATTGCTGATGACTAGTGCTCTACATGTACACAATATTGCTGGTGACTAGTGTTCTACATGGACACAATAGTGCTGGTGACTAGTGTTCTACATGGACACAATATTGCTGGTGACTAGTGTTCTACATGTACACTATATTGCTGGTGACTAGTGCTCTACATGTACACAATATTGCTGGTGACTAGTGTTCTACATGTACACTATATTGCTGGTGACTAGTGTTCTACATGTACACTATATTGCTGGTGACTAGTGCTCTACATGGACACAATAGTGCTGGTGACTAGTGCTCTACATGGACACAATAGTGCTGGTGACTAGTGCATGTACACAATATTGCTGGTGACTAGTGCATGGACACAATATTGCTGGTGACTAGTGCTCTACATGGACACAATAGTGCTGGTGACTAGTGCTCTACATGGACACAATAGTGCTGGTGACTAGTGCATGTACACAATATTGCTGGTGACTAGTGCATGGACACAATATTGCTGGTGACTAGTGCTCTACATGGACACAATAGTGCTGGTGACTAGTGCTCTACATGGACACAATAGTGCTGGTGACTAGTGCATGTACACAATATTGCTGGTGACTAGTGCATGGACACAATATTGCTGGTGACTAGTGCTCTACATGGACACAATAGTGCTGGTGACTAGTGCTCTACATGGACACAATAGTGCTGGTGACTAGTGCATGTACACAATATTGCTGGTGACTAGTGCATGGACACAATATTGCTGGTGACTAGTGCTCTACATGAACACATGAAGTGTGAACATAGCAGTGACCATAACCATTTACAAGGTCAAATACTTGTAAATAATATCACTTGGCCGCTGCTATTCACAACCATTACTCGTATTAACTAGCACTTCATAGTGGCATAATTCTTTGTGTTTAAACTTCTATTTATTTTACACCGATTGCGAAACAACTTATATTAATCACAATCCTTGGCGCGGATGAAAGCGTAAATGTGGTCATTCGTGTGGGAGGAAACCGGAGTACCCGGAGAAAAACCACCTGTACGATCTGGCGACCATCTCACCGGTCTGAGGACTGAGGATCGAACCCGGGTTGCATTGGTGAGAAGCGAGCGCTCTAACCACTGCGCTAATCGGACAGCCTAAGAGGGGTTCACTGTACTTATAATATATATAAATATATATATTCCTAGTTTGGCTCGCTGGGGGGGGGGGGGGAACTGCAAGTAGACTGACTGGAAGGGGCTCGATATGGTGAGTGTAATAACAATGTAAATATTCAAGATTGAACTCGTCAGAACGTACTATCACTAGATTTACATTGCAGACTATTCATACCCTTGGGTGGTAGACTGATATGGTGCTATCATAATTCCAGTTTAGACAGCTTATGTATGTATGTATGTTCCATTAATGTCAAACCCCTTGCGGGGACCTAGACATGTTTTCCTGGGCAGGCTTAGCCGACTTAAGTGGTTAACCAGTACTAAGCAATGTGTGTGAGGTGCCTTGCTCAATGATACTATATACGTGGCCTGACCGAGTATCAAACCCGGGGCCTTTCGATTCCAAATCCGCCGCACTACCACTGGACGCCACACTTAAAAGAGAAGTGTAGGATAGATTTACTGGCAGCATTTGTTGCCATGGTTGGGCAGCATAAATTGACGGCAAACGGATTTTTGTATTCGTTAAAATCTATTTATTAACATGTACACAAGCAGGATGCACTCACTAGCTCTGCCGCGCAAGTCATATATTACTGCCAATAAATAACATACATTTATGTTAACATTAAGTAGGACATAATGAGATTATATCATTAACCCATGTGATTCTGGATACCGTTCAAACAGTATTTGCAAAGAACATAAAGCCAGATCACATGCCACGGAACGTGCTGTCTGATCAGGCTCTATGCTGTTTGCTATTGAGATGATCATGCTAAGACACTTACCTATGTAGCAAACAACATAGATCCTGATCAGCACGCAGCGTCATGCTGTGGCTGATCTGGATCTATGTTGTTTGCAAAAGCCTTTAAATGTATCCAGAATGAAATGGATTAACAATCACAAACAACACCAGAATACAACAAATCACCTTTACTGTGAAAGTTGATACAACATAAAAATAGATTAAAACAGATCAGGGTTCATTCTAGGCCAGAATTTTTGGGAGAAGTGAGAAAGCGTGCGATCGCGTCCATAAATGTTATTTAATAAATTTAAACAAAATATGGTTAAAATGCACAGTATGACCATTAAATACAACATTTGAATAGGAGTGTTTTATAATGTGCCAGTGCATTTTACTGCCCAAAATTTTGTATGAAAATTGTAAAAATATTTAAATTAATATATTTTTAGGGAGAAGTGGGCCCTTCAGAGGGCAAAG
This sequence comes from Archivesica marissinica, assembly GCA_014843695.1. Taxonomy (NCBI): domain Eukaryota; kingdom Metazoa; phylum Mollusca; class Bivalvia; order Venerida; family Vesicomyidae; genus Archivesica; species Archivesica marissinica. The sequence continues at coordinate 65,100,444 of CM026404.1, forward strand.
TCAGTGTCCCTAGGGAACTATGTTGCCGCCATCGCCATCTAATGTGGATTTGATCCTTACAGATATTTCAATCTACTTTAGCGTTAAATTACTCATAAACAAGAAGAGAAACTATACGTTGAACACCAGGCCCCGAGGTTATAAAACTTTTCTCAGATCTCAAGCTCAAATGATCTGATTGGTTGATTCTGAGTGTTACTGTCAGCTGAACCAATCAGACGCTTGAGACTGAGTTTTGAGATTGGAGAAAAGTTTTATAACCTCGGGGCCTGATTTCCATCTATAATACAGAACATATCTATATTTTTCATGACATTTGTTACTACTTATAGAATTGGTAATAAATAGATGTGTTCGTGATAAATTGCTACACAGATGGATCTGTAGTCCAGTGCTAACACTGGTAATTCAGGGATCGCGGGTTCGATCACCCCAGTCTGACCCTAATAAAATTAACATTCTTTCAGATGGGACGTTAAACCAAGGTCTTGTGTCTGTGCTTTACACTGTGCACGTAAAAGAACCAGAGGAGATTCTGAATTGGTTTTCTGTCATCATTGCACTAACCTCCAAAAATCAAAAATGACTAATCTCTTCAGGAGGCGTCGCTCATATGGGCAACCGGTAGCGACGATAAATAAGCGTAAAACACACAAATTGTTACAGACGTTCACAGACTCGAAATGTGTATATAGGGCAGTCAGTCTATTGTTCTTATTGTACATATAGACAGTCGGACACAGGTAACTCTTCAATGCTCCATAGCCATAAATGGTAGAAGCATAAATACACAATTTGTCGTATCACGATGCAAACGGTTATCAATCAATGGGATTCATGCGCCCTGTTAATATCAGTGGTTAATCCTCAATGTGACGTGTAGATTAATCCTCTAAGCTACGTGTAGAAGATCAGTGGTTAATCCTCAATGTGACGTGTAGAGGATCAGTGGTTCTCTATCCAACGTGTAGACTATCAGGTGTTAGTCCTCAATACGACGTGTAGAAGATTAGCAGTTAATCCTCTTTGTAGTGTGTAGAATAATTCTCTATGTGACATGTAGAATAATTCTCTATCTGACGCATAGAATATCAGGTGTTAGTCCTCTATACGACATGTAGAATAATTCTCTATATGACGTGTAGAATATCAGGTGTTAGTCCTCTATACGACATGTAGAATAATTCTCTATATGACGTGTAGAATATCAGGTGTTAGTCCTCTATACGACATGTAGAATAATTCTCTATCTGACGTATAGAATATTAGTCCTCAATCTTACTGTCCTCAATCTGTTTAGTGGCCGGCAAATAAACCTTGAAGCTGTAGTCTGTTCTCGGAAATGAACCCTGAAAATACATGAACAATCACATTTATACAAATGGTCAATCTGTAGTCACTGGGGGGGACAACTCCTCCCATCTTGTCCAACTCCTGAGAAGTGAATAAGCATAATTATCTTTCTTGGTGAAATGTTACAAATGGAATATTAAAATATGTTGTAGATATTATGTATAATTGTGCTTAATATATGTAATATGACATATAGATATTACTAAGAAGGAAATTGTGGAAGTCGTGATAGCGCAGTGGATGCGCGTTCGCTTCAGGTGCGAAAGGTCCGGAGTTCGAGCCCCGCTGGAGCCGTTACGCTTGTGCCCTTAGGCAAGGCATTTAAATTCCACATTGTCTCTTCTCTCCTTCATGGCGATGGATTCCATCAGGAATGAGGTCTCGAGAGTGATTAATATAAGTTTGAAAGAACTTGTTTCGCAATCGAGCTAAAATAAATTTGTATAAACTAAGAAGGAAATTCTCATATATTCACCATAAAACTAATGTTTTGTAAGAACATGTATATACCACATTATGTGTGGGCATTGTATTTACTTGTCTGTATGTTTGTGTCCTTTAATGAATACAATACAGAAAAACTAACTTAAAAAACAACATTGTATTGATAGATATAAAACTTGTGTACCCTCTATGTATAGGATATATGCCGTATACCGAAAACAATCCAATATGTAAAATATTGGACTGTGTGGGGTTATATTCATTAAAAGACACACTTATATAACAAGATCCTACTAATTAAAGTTGTTAATTTCGTACATGTACGCCACGTAGGATTTAATATAATACGCAGGCCTTTTGACAGCAGTCCAATATTAATAATAATGGACTGCAAGTACAAAGGTATGATGTCACAACAGTGTTTTAAAGGGGGATCTTCCATGCCTCTTGCCCCTGAAGAGGGACACTTCACATGTAAGGGATAGAGGGTAGTATATTCACTTTAAGGAAATGTGTACCCTCTAGAGGGGGATCTTCCATGCCTCTTGCCCCTGAAGAGGGACACTTCACATGTAATGGGACAGGGGTAGTATTGTCCAACAGTGTCATGAGGTCCATCAAGTTGTTATGCTACAAGCAAATTCACAACTTCTACAAGATATTATAGGCAAGGTTTATCATTACAAATTGTGTGTCCTGAATTTAGCTTATACAATTTATTTTAGCTCAACTGAATCCATTAGTACATCATACTGTTTCATTAATTAGTTTATGCAGCAAATTAATTTTAGTTTGACTGCGAAACAAAAGCTTACAACATTAGTTAATCGTTCTCGATACCTCATTCCTAATAGAATCCAGCTCCATGAGGGTGAACGGGGTTCGAACTTGCAACCTCTCATTTACGAGGCAGACTCACAGGCACATTGTTTTGTCCTATGGTCATACAGTAAACATTATTTACTATATGACCAAAGGGCCAAAAAAAATGTTTGTGTCTTGTACATGTGGGCATCATAACCATTTCACCAGGAAGACTCCATTTGTGTACTTGACATTATTTTTCCATGTATGTCCATAATCATTACATATCATAATATTGTACTATATATATTGTAAATATGTTTAAATGTTACAGACGAGAAACTGTAAAGTTTAAGTCTTAATAAAGCATTCTTCTTCTTCATATTTTCAGTGATATGAAATAGGTGCAGTGCAAAATGAAATGTAAACTTCAAATAATAACAACCTGACACATAATTAATATAGATAGAAGATATTTGAAGAGGATCACAGGCAACATGAATACAAAGAAGCTCCTTTCATACAGAAGCCTTTGATGTTCTGCTTGGAGGTTAATCTGATACAATAAACCAATGATAAACTAAGGGATATTCAGGTAAATATTATACCATTGGCACCACTTCACTAACCCGGCATCTAATACATGACACCTAAATACATGACACCTAATACATGACACCTATTCAAAGACACCTAAACACACGACACCTAAATACATGACACCTAAATACACGACACCTAAATACACATACACGACGCCTAAATACATGACACCTAAATAAATCCATGACACCTAAATACACAACATCTAAATACATGACACCTAAATACATGACACCTAAATACATGACACCTAATACACGACACCTAAATATATGATGCCTAAATACATGACACCTAAATACACGACACCTAATACACGACACCTAAATATATGATGCCTAAATACATGACGCCTAAATACACGACACCTAAATACACTACACCTAAATCCATGACACCTAAATACACAATACCTAAATACATAACACCTAAATAGATGACACCTAAATAGATGACTCCTAAATACATGACGTCTAAATACATGACACCTAAATACATGACGTCTAAATACATGACACCTAAATACACGACACCTAATACACAATACATAAATACACAACGCCTAAATACATGACTCCTAAATACATGACACCTAAATACATGACACCTAAATACATGACACCTAAATACATGACTCCTAAATACATGACACCTAAATATATGATGTCTAAATACATGACACCTAAATACATGACACCTAAATACATGACACTTAAATACACGACACCTAAATATATGATGCCTAAATACATGATGCCTAAATACACTACACCTAAATACATGACACCTAAATACACGACACCTAAATACACAACACCTAATACACGACACCTAAATATATGATGCCTAAATACATGACACCTAAATACATGACACCTAATACACGACACCTAAATACATGACACCTAATACACGACACCTAAATACACGACACCTAATACACAACGCCTAAATACACAACACCTAAATACACAACGCCTAAATACATGACTCCTAAATACACAACGCCTAAATACATGACACCTAAATACACGACACCTAATACACAACGCCTAAATACATGACACCTAAATACACGACACCTAATACACGACACCTAAATACATGACACCTAAATACACGACACCTAATACACAACGCCTAAATACATGACACCTAAATACACAATGCCTAAATACATGACTCCTAAATACACGACATCTAAATACATGACACCTAATACACGACACCTAAATACACGACACCTAAATACACGACACCTAAATACATGACACCTAATACACGACACCTAAATACATGACACCTAAATACACAATACCTAAATACATAACACCTAAATAGATGACACCTAAATAGATGACTCCTAAATACATGACGTCTAAATACATGACACCTAAATACATGACGTCTAAATACATGACACCTAAATACACGACACCTAATACACAATACATAAATACACAACGCCTAAATACATGACTCCTAAATACATGACACCTAAATACATGACACCTAAATACATGACACCTAAATACATGACTCCTAAATACATGACACCTAAATATATGATGTCTAAATACATGACACCTAAATACATGACACCTAAATACATGACACTTAAATACACGACACCTAAATATATGATGCCTAAATACATGATGCCTAAATACACTACACCTAAATACATGACACCTAAATACACAACACCTAATACACGACACCTAAATATATGATGCCTAAATACATGACACCTAAATACATGACACCTAATACACGACACCTAAATACATGACACCTAATACACGACACCTAAATACACGACACCTAATACACAACGCCTAAATACACAACACCTAAATACACAACGCCTAAATACATGACTCCTAAATACACAACGCCTAAATACATGACACCTAAATACACGACACCTAATACACAACGCCTAAATACACAACGCCTAAATACACGACTCCTAAATACACAACGCCTAAATACACGACACCTAAATACACGACACCTAATACACGACACCTAAATACATGACACCTAAATACACGACACCTAATACACAACGCCTAAATACATGACACCTAAATACACAATGCCTAAATACATGACTCCTAAATACACGACATCTAAATACATGACACCTAATACACGACACCTAAATACACGACACCTAAATACACGACACCTAAATACATGACACCTAATACACGACACCTAAATACACAACGCCTAAATACATGACACCTAAATACATGACTCCTAAATACATGCCACCTAAATACATGACGTCTAAATACATGACACTTAAATACATGACACATACATAAATGATACCTAAATACATGACACCTAAATCCATGACACCTAAATACATGACTCCTAAATCCATGACACCTAAATCCATGACACCTAAATACATGACACCTAAATACATGACACCTAAATACATGACACCTAAATACATGACACCTAAATACATGACACCTAAATATGATGGTCACGTGTTCGAGCTCAGGCTATGTCTCATTTATATGAAAAAGTTGGCAGTTTCTTATGGAGGTTGGTACACCCAAGTACTGGTTAACCGCTGGAGCCTGCCCAGGAAAGGTGTTGTTAGGTAAACTGCCCGCCGGCGATATAGCCCAAAATGGTGCTGATGCAGGCATAAAACCCGAAACATAAATAAATAAATATGGTGGAGGAAGACCCTGGATACCCATACAAGCAGGCACGGACAGACACCCAGGTAGAACAACCAGCCTTCTGAAAGCCAGCTGGATAGCTTCCTCACATAAAGAATTTGACACCGCCAATTGGATTCCAATCTACAGCGGTGAGGGGCAAGTGATAAAAAGTCAATGACCGTAATTCTACGCCCACGGAGGGCCCTGAATCAATTTGAGGGAGCAAGGTCAAAGAAAAGAGGGTGCGTGCCGGGATAAGAAATCTACCGCAATGATAAAACTGGCTCTAATATGATAATGCCTGCCAGAAATTCAAACTTGTTAATCCACACTCACTAATGTCAAAATAATTGTGAACGACCGACCGAACGTGTCTGTGGTATAGTTTTGGGCTAAAAATAATAACTTGTGTGTAAAATTCTGACAGGAAGGTTGTCTCGATAATTTGTAACATTATACGGGGTTCGTGAAATATTCTGAATAGCCAAAACTGTTTGAAGTAATCATGGGCGAAATGACAAGGAGACTTTCCTCAGATTTGGGTTGCGCATTACCCCACAGAGAAAATTACCCTTTTAATACAAAATTGCTACAATTAGTCAAACATACACCACAATGAACGATCAGATCTTAACTTGAGATAGCCTCTTTTTCTTGTAATGATATTTCAAATCTACTTATGACATGTTGCTCCTTGTTTGTACTCAATCGTAAAAACTTCCGGTGTTTTCGGGAGGGTTAAGTACCAAATTATTTAAGCAATTATTGGAAGTTGTGATAGCGCATTCGCTTCAGGTGTGAAAGGCCCGGAGTTCGAGCCACACTGGAGCCGTTGAGATTGTGCCCGTATGTAAGACATTTAAATTCCACGTTGCCTCTTCGCTCTCCCCCGTGGTGATGGATTGCATCAGGAATGAGGTCCCGAGAGTGATTAATATAAGTTGTAAGAATTTGTTTCGTAATCGAGGTAAAATAAATTTGTATAACCAAATTATTTAATCTTGATGCGAAGTCAACTTTTTTCTTGATAGAAAACGGACAAAATGCAGACCGAAAAATTCCATGTATCTTACTTTAAACATATTTTATTGCTTTCAAATAACATACATATACACAGACTGAACAATAATTGTTCAACAAATGAAATGTAACGAATATTATACGAGTGAAACTGTTATAATTTAGAAGCATGTATCTTGTGCTGTTTAATCAATAATTTAGTACTTTTTTCACACCCCGTCTGATCTAGATATATGATGTTTGCACAAGGAATTTTTTCTGCAGCCAGCTTGCATAGGGATAAAGCACATAATAAACAGAAACTTGAACATTCGTCTATAAATACAGGATTTGTTCTCATTAAATGGCATGAAAATAAATAGTTCACATGTAAGATGATAATAAATTACGTGTTTATAGAAGAATCGTGAATATATCCAGTTTCATTATTTTTTCTGCACATACAGATAGATGGCTGTAATATTAAGCATAATACCGTACTTACTAGCCTATAAGACGGGATTTTTATCACAGGATTACTGTCTCAAACTGGCGTCCCGTCTTATAAGCGAGTGATAAAAATTCAAAGAAATAATTTAAAATTAGTTTGTTCCAACAATTGATGACCTTTGAAATAACTGAAAGGTTGTAACAAAAGCATAGACTTTCACAGCTCTATCTGTAAACTTGTCAATAGCATAGACTTTCACAGCTCTATCTGTAAACTTGTCAATAGCATAGACTTTCACAGCTCTATCTGTAAACTTGTCAATAGCATAGACTTTCACAGCTCTATCTGTAAACTTGTCAATAGCATAGACTTTCACAGCTCTATCTGTAAACTTGTCAATAGCATAGACTTTCACAGCTCTATCTGTAAACTTGTGAATAGCATAGACTTTCACAGCTCTATCTGTAAACTTGTCAAAAGCAATTATAGCATTTTAGCAAATCAAATTTATTGTTGTGCATCAGTGCATTTTCATATGATTTGACATAATTTACAGTGTTTTTACAGTACAATTAGGGTAGTTTGATCTTTACTTCCGAGTGGTTTCCATTTTCTCAACCCATCTTATGCAAAGATAGATCCTGATCAGATGCGGCGTTACCCAGCGACCGATCTGGATCTATGCTGCAGATTCCATCCAATGTACCGGTATTCAACATTTTAAGTAAGTCATTTCTCTGGATAGCGTCCTCACATGAATGTTCGACACGACTGCTGAGATTCGACATGACTGCTGAGATTCGACACGACTGCTGAGATTCGACACGACTGCTGAGATTCGAACACACAGCGGTGAGGGGCAAGTGATTTAAAGTCACCGTTCATTGAACAAAGATTATCAAGGTTTTATAACACCTATAAACACATAGACATTAATACATTCAAGATTTGAAAGTACTAGATGTGCATAATACACTTTGCAATAGCTCTTTCCATCAAACTAGGCACATCTCAGGGTTCCCTCTGTCTGAATGTTTGTCTGTGCCATTTCTGTCGCCAATTGAAAAACACTGGAGCCAATTAAAAAAACTTGGAGCCAACTAAGAGCCATATAGTTCACAAATAAATATTTGAAGCCATGTATTTGACAAAACATGTACCCCCCCCCAAATAATTTAAAAAAAAAGGTTGCTCCAAATATTTTCGCCAATTCACAATATTTAGCGCCAATATTTGTTTTTTTGTTGCAATTGGCGACCAACAGCGGAAACCCTGCATCTATGATGTAATAAATAACAATATTCACCAACTATGATATCCCTGGTGTAGACCTTGTATAGGTTGAAACGGTGATAATTAGTATGTGTGAAAATAAAAGGTTGGGAAAGTGGGAACAAACCAGTGTGTTCCCACTTTCCCAACCTTTTATTAGTCCTATAGAAATTGAGGTAGGTGTTGGGGGAATGTATTGTTCGGTGTAACAATAGAGTTGAAAGGTGATAATTGGCGAAAATTGCTATACTGTACAGAAAATTTGTGTTTCTAAATTTGGGAAAGTTGTTCATAAATTAAGTTTCATATAGATAGATATTCTTTATTTTGAGTTATAAGCATTAAATCGAAAACATAGATATTTACATGGATAAGACAAACACATGAACATGCATAGCACATAATAGATATAAATCTTGAAATATTTTTATTGTACATATTCACTTTAATTTGACTAAGTGAGAAGCAGCATCAACATACGTCATTGGAACTTTAAATGAAGCTTATCAACATGTCCGTTGTTGGGTCGTGTATTCAACTAGCACCTACCATTTACAGTTTAAATTCTGTATAATGTCCTTATCCAAAATTACATCTAGATTAAGAATAAAAAGGCAAACATATGACATTAACCCTTAATCAGCCGAATAAATTGCATGGAATGTACAAACAATAGATCCAGATCCACAGCATCTGATCAGGATCTATGTTGTTTGCTATTCAGACAAGTGATTTAGCTCCACAATCCGAATAGCAAACAGCATAGTCTGATCAAGAACGTACCGTCTGATCTGGCTCAATGCTGTTTGCAAAAGCGCCTTTAGTCGTGATTGGCAGGTTATGGGTTAATGGAAAGCAAATGAGAAAAAGGAGTGAATAAATATTAGGGATGGGACCGAATAGCTAAATGGTATTCGAATATTCGAAAGTGGTATTCGAATAGTATTCGAATATTCGATGAATATTTCACAACAAATCCAAACTTTTTCAAACCTGACCTATTCACCGGTTCACCGGTACACGCGTGTATTTTACACGTCGTGAAATTAACTTATATTGACATGGATTTGGTTACGACTTGTGAGGTCTATATCAAGGGTTGTTTCTATTGTTTAATGAACAGAAGTATAAATGGGTGCGACATTAAACCATAAAAACGACTGGGGCTTCCGTCGCCGAGTGGTTACGGTCGTTGACTCCAAATCACTTGCCCATCACTGCTGCATGTTCGAATCTCACTGGGGGTGTCGGATTTTCATGTGAGGAAGCCAGCCAGCTTGCTTGTGGTGGTTCTACATGGTGCCTGAAATACTGCACGGAGGGGCACTCGGGGTCTTCCTCCACCAATATAAAAACGAACAACTTTGAACTACATATAGGCATATTTATTAGAATTATACGATGAAATCTTTAAAAGAATAAAAGCATCTGCAAAATTCATTGTGTACACAAAATACATAATATTTTCGTCGTATTTCAGTTCAGTCCTAGTAAAATCCTGGGTTACAGTTCACAACTTTCATAACACACATTTTCAATTACACCTTGTTCTTATTCAGAAAGATTATCTGGTCCACGATTTCGCTAGACAGGCGGTTTCGGAGTTTGTTCACAAGAAGTCCTGCTTCACGTTCAGATGGCACAGATGTCGCTGGGACCGACAGAAGCTTTCTCGCGATGATTGCCAACTTAGGATACTTGTGAGAGTTACGACGCCACCAAGTCAGTGGCTCTGCATCTGGATAAGATTTCTCACCAATATAGCACCTGAGTTCATCACAGTCTTCTTTCTCCGGGGAACCAAACACCATAAAGTCCAACTTCCTACGTTTCGATGGCATCTGGTCACACTCGTTGTGCACCGGAAGTCGCAGGGGGATCTCGTCCATACGACTCTCAAGCTGGTCTTCACATGCACGTCGCTGTTCCTTGGTAGCGAATAACAAGCGTTTGTAGCGGGGGTCGAGCAATGATGCAACCATAGGTATGGAGGTAGCGGACTCCAGTAACGTTGGCCGGAAACGACGATCCAACTGCTGGCGAAGCACGTCCTTCACTCGACTGACTGTATGAGAGTCATCAGGGTTCTGGCAGAGACTGTTCATCATAAGTCCACACACTATAGGATACACTTGGGAGCATGACACACTCTTCTCCCCACTCATATATGTTGTGACGGCAGTCACATCAGCAAGCACACTGGATAGCTCACTGATAAACTCCCACTCGTGGTTCTTTGGAAGAAGGTTGGTGTCGATCTTCTTGGTGACACGAGTGTCCAGCATGAGGTCTGTCAAAACACGACGCTGCTCTGTGAGACGCTCCAGCATCATTTGCGTTGAATTCCAACGAGTAGGTACATCCTGTACCAACTCGTGCCGTGGCTCGTCGAGAAGCTCTTGGCGTTTCCGCATCTCTGCGGACACTGTCGTGGAGTGCTTAAAGTGACCAATAAGTTTGCGACACTTAGAGACTACCTTAGAAACACTTGGTAACACAGGTTTCACACACAATTGCAGGGTATGGGCGAAGCACCCCAAATCCTCCCAATCCTCACACAGATTGCCGGCACACTCTATATTCCTTGCATTGTCATGCACACACATCACCACCTTGTCGGTAAGTCCAAACTCGGACACACAGTCCTTCATCCGCTCTGCCAGGTTCTCGCCAGTGTGACGCTCCGGCATCTCACGTGTCAGGAGAACATTGGACTGGAGGTTCCAGTCATCAGTGATATGATGTTCTGTCACTGTGATGTATGACATGTTCGCCGTTGACGTCCACGTGTCTGTGGTAATAGAGGCAGATGGCACCGACTCCAGTTCGGACAAGAGGGTCTCCTTACGATCATCGTACTGCTTGTTAATCCGAGCGCGTACGGTTTTCCTACATGGAACATTATAATCCGGAGCAACTATCTCCATCAGCTTGAGGAAACCAGCACCTTCCACAACACTAAGTGGCACGTAATCCTCAACAATCATGTTTGCAATGGCTTGTGTAATCCTCTCGTGTTCACTTTTAGACAATGTTTTCTTAGGTGTACTGACGTAGGCACTCATTGACACTTGTTTCTTAGAGTCCGACATATCGGCTGAGGGATGTTTGTTCCGTAAATGGTTGTTGAGGTTTGACGTCGTTCCGCCAGGCGTGTACGCAAACTTGTCGTTGCATAGTTGGCATGTAGCGGAAGTCTTGTCGGCAGAGCGCGTGAAGAATTTCCATACAGCTGATGGCTGACGCGGAGGCATGATGAATTTTGAATAGTAGTTATAATTATCAGACAGAATGACAATAAATGAGAAAGTTTCACATTTTTATTTCTATATATACAAATTGGTGTAAAAATGAAGATTGACTCAATATTATTGAGTAAATAATTAGTTACAAAACATCCAATGACATTTTCCGTTTTATTCGTCGGTGTCTCACTTTGAAATGGTATGTTGTTCACAAAGAGGCAATTAGCATTGTTTTTCGTTTTAGTGACCATATTGGGACCATATTGATCATTTTATTTAAATAAGGTACTGGTCGATTTGCATAATTTCCCCATTAAAAGTTGTTTGAAGCTAAGCTTCTATAACAACACCTTGTACAAAGTGTCGAGACGCCCGAGATTGGGAACAGGTGGCCAAGTTTTCGCACTTAAACAAACACACGAGGAGGTGTGAATCAGTGTACTTTATAGATTGAAATAACTAGAAATGACAAATATTAAAACAAAAATTGAAAATAGAATTATTTTATTTTTTGGTATTCGAATACCGAAATAGGATTCGAATATTCGGTCAGGTATTCGGATATTCGGATATTCGAATATTCGGTCCCATCCCTAATAAATATACATGAATAAAAAAAGAAGAGATATACATAAAAATGTTAACGTGTTTCATAATTCCACTCGCCCAACGCCCATCGCGGCTTTACGGTTAGAGGGTAAATAAACCCACATCATCCGTGTATCATGTTTGGTATAACTGTCACTCAATATATCAATTTGGATATATTGTTTTGGTGCAAACACCCGCATGTATGGACAATAACAAGTTAACATCTTAGAATTGTAATGTTTAACCTTAAACATTAGAGTACATTTCTGATGTAATAATAGCCCACATGTGTGGGAAACCCTTTAAGATGCTGATCAGGCATACGTGTAAGGAGTCCCCACACCAAATATACTTGTTTCTCTGCCAAATGTACTTGCTTCTCTTCCAACATAAACAGTCAGTACAGTTCCATGTATATGTCTTGTATAAAGATCGTATACAGCATTATTAGAAATAGATCAATACTCATGAATATGTATCATGCTATACAAACTAATTATGGAGGTAATTAATTAACATAATCAACATTTAACGACATTATGTTACAGTACAAACAGTAGGAAATGTACCAAGCATGGTGGATACTGCAAATAGATTATGCCGACATTAGAAGCGGAAAATTCTATAATAATGGTTGTTTTGTTGATAAAGCACGGAATTATTTAAGACATACCGAAACACATCGTCAACAAGCATCAATGATATACTGGGTAACCGTAACCCATCGGGTAACCGTAGCAACATCCGTAGTTCCCATAATCCCTTTCTTGTTTGATAATCGGCCTAGGTGCCACATACAGCCTGTCATTCTTATATCCTTTACCCATCAAGATTTGATGCAAAAACGTCTCCTGGGGTGGCAGGGTCTCGCACCTACAGTTCCGTGCCGCTGCTGCCGCTGCCATGTGATCCATTGAGGAATACGAGTACGGATAATATGTCCCGTATGAAAACGGTCCCATGCTGTCCTGATAAAGATACGGATAATCTTCGCTACGCGATGCTGTGCATGGCGGAGTCTGCGTCATATTGGTGGTTTCTGGGTAATATAATGCCATGTTCTCCGACACAGGATTATTTACCAGCATTATTGAGGAAGAAACCAAGTTCACTTCTTTAGAATCACCTGTGTTAGCCATGTTGGAATAATTATTTTATTGAATCACTTTTGAAACGCCAAATGTTTTTATATACATGTATCGTAGCTTTAGTTCAGTTTTCTTTATAGCATAAATTATATAAGAGATACACCAATCCACTTTTTCTTTGTATTAAATTATTACTTGCCGTCGTTACAAAATTTCAAAATATTGATTTTTAATTTACAATTTCAAAAAAACAACCTTATTCACATTGTTTTTTTTAATATTCAAAATGAACTTTAAAACATAGTTCTGTTAACTCTCTATACTCTCCATTCCAAATCAGCTATTTTAATCACTACTCTGTTTTTAACACTTTCTGAAATTATTTTGGAATTATCAAAAAAGAAAACCAATTCTTTGAAGTAAGAGAGTGTATAGATCTAGAAGGTTTATTTAACTTTGATTATTATATCTTCATTTGTGAATTATGATAGTGATACAGGTAGTGTGACAGTTAAATATTGTCCCTGATTGGACACACCAGCAGGGGAGAAATAATTACACACCAGAAATGTAATTATACAAATATTTGTCAAAACTCGAAATTCTTTCATAAATGACACTTAGACCAATTACAGGCATGCAATGTTGAAAACGTATCCTAAAGGTGAAGTTTTCACTGGTAACAGTAATCTAACACAGTGTAGTTATTGCATCAAAAACTCTTTATTGTCACATGTTTTCTCAACAGTGCAAGTAAATGCATTCTCATTGTGCATATCAATATCCTGTCTCAAATACTTTCAAATTTATAAACCTTAATACAAATATATTTAGAGCTTATCTCCCCCAAAATCTAACACCGATTGGGCTGTTAAAGGAAATATCTCAAACAGTAGAGTATAGCCTCTACCTATTTGTAGCTTAACCCTTTCAACACCGCAGACCTCTAAATTGGCTTACAAAAAAGTGTAGATCCAGATGAGCCGGCTCGTGACGAGCCGTCTCATCAGGATCTGCACTTTTTTCAAGTAATAAAACTATTTTTAGAAAAAAATTACCCATTTTGATAAATGAACTGATCCGAATGTAATTTTGTTATTAATTTATTGGTCTAAAAATATCATGGACCAGTCCATGTCAGTTACTTGGTGTTGAATGGGTTAAGGCACATAAAATTGTGACCAATGTCTAATATAGTAAAGTGTTTGTTTATTATAGTGTCACCCCTATTTAAAGGGCCAGTCATTTCTGACTTATGAGAAAACTCTTTTTATGAACATCAGTACTTCCCGAATCCTATGCTTGCATGCCGAGGCACCAGGCTGGTAGGCAATCGGTAACAATTATTTAACTAGCTGGCGGCTCACCAACCGGCCATATCAGAACGAACCCCCAATGAGATTCGAACCTTCCACCTCCCGCTCCGTAGGCGGAAGCTTTAATCACTAGGCCACGGAGACAGTCTTTGCTACCTGCAGACAGATCTGTAGTCTAGTGGTTAAATGTTGGATTGTCAATCCAGGGATCCCCAATCTGACCCTAATAAAATTAACAGTCTTTCAGATGGGACATTAAACCAAGGTCTCGTGTTGGTGCTGTACACCATGCACGTAAAAGAACAAGAGGAGACTCTGGAATGGGTCTCTGTCTGTATCATTGCACTATCCTCCAAAAATATATAATGACTAATCTCTTCAGGAGGCGGCGCTCATATGGGAAAATGGTAGCGACGATAAATAAACGTAAAACACACACATATCTAACACTGGCTTAGTTAGATACATTAAATCATTTATTTGGGAGTAGGATTTATTTTCATGAATTTCAAAGGTTCGTTCAAAAAGATGTGTGGTATATATTTACACTGCCACTTGTGTGGCGTCCGTGGTCCAATAGTAGAGCATCAGATTTGGAATCGAACGGTCCGGGTTCGATACTCAGTCCAAGGCACCTCGCACACATTGCTTAGTACTGGTTAACCACTATGGTCGGCTAAGCATGCCCAGGAAAACATGTCTAGGGCCCCGCAAGGGGTTTGACATTAATGGAACATACACTAACAATTTGCATGTAAATACATGTACTACTATAAAAGTATAAAAGTAACAAGATTAAATCAATGCATATATTATTTTATGCTTTCCAATGAAATCTAGAAATTTATTAGCGAAATAAAATATGTTATTCCAGTGGTTGAAAGCAGTAGAATAACACATTTCATTTCTCACTGGTGTGAGTACCTAGCCGTTGCATGTGAAATCTTGTCAACACGAACATTTTCAGATTCAAGCAACATTTTTGGATTCAAGCTGTCAGTGATGTCATGTATGACGTAATTTATGATAGTCTAAATGCAACATTCTAGCACCATTTAGCTCACAGATGCATCGTTTTCTATAATAAAAATACTTTTCAGCTTACCGTAAAAGGAAATGAACATAGAAAACTATTATTATCACTCGTGGCGCTCATACTTTCAATGTTCATTCGGTGAAATATACTTCGATAAATCACTGAAACAAACAAATATCCTCTTAATATCTCTTAAAATAAATGTAATGGTTTGTAAAATAAAAAACAATTTAAAATGCCATTCTATCTTTCTACGAGTAAAAAGCATGGTTTCCATAAATGGAGTGGACATCACTTTCTTCCAGTCCAACCCTCTATATATCAAAAATGTTTCATCAAAATTGTTTGAGTTATCCTGTCAACATACAGACAGACGCAACCAAAACAATCGAGGTGTCCATATATAGCATTGAATATTTACTTTAAAAGAAGACATGAAACATTCTATAAATAGCAACACTGACCAATGACAACATTCTATAAATAGCAACACTGACCAATGACAACATTCTATAAATAGCAACACTGACCAATGACATAATCGGTGCCAGAATGGATACCTTAATTGCCTTTCATTTGAGATACTCAGTTTATTACTGATATCATATACATTGTATATTAATTGTCCTATACTGATATCATATACATTGTATATTAATTGTCCAATACTGATATCATATACATTGTATATTAATTGTCCAATACTGATATCATATACATTGTATATTAATTGTCCAATACTGATATCATATACATTGTATATTAATTGTCCAATACTGATATCATATACATTGTATATTAATTGTCCAATACTGATATCATATACATTGTATATTAATCGTCTTGATATTTAATCATGTCAAAATGCTTTCACAATCCACTTTAACCCTTTCAACCCCACAGGCCTCTAAATAGGCTTATGAAAAAGTGTAGATCCAGATGAGCCGGCTCGTGACGAGCCGTCTCATCAGGATCTGCACTTTTTTGCCAGTAATAATTATTAATTTTAGACAAAATTACCCATCTTGATAAATGAACTGGTCCGAATGTAATTTTCTTATTCATTTATTGGTCTAGGAATATCATGGACCAGTCCATGTCAGTTACTTGGGGTTGAATGGGTTAAACACTGAATCACACACCCAGGTTTCAAGTTACCCCACCTATTAATTACTGTTAACTGTTTCTTTCCTTGATGTATTGTAATTTATTTTTAGCTTTCAATTAGCGACTGCTCCTCAGTTTTATAATGTGTATACGTGTATAATGCTTTGACTGCATGTAACGATATCTGTAACTGTGATAAAAGTCTCTTGTAATTAATTCTATTTATTGAATGGTTAAGTACATTGTTAATTTGATATGTTTTTCTATTCGCTGCTATGTACATAGACGCGACTGAAATAAAGATTTGAAAACTTGATGTGTCAAAGTAGTTGAGAAACTATATTTAATTAAACAGACACAGAAAAAGGTTATTTGGTAGCTCTTAATTTGACTTTATGTTTAAAACTACTGCAGATTATAAACATTATTATGCAGTAGTGAGTACAGTACATCTCTGAAATTCCAATCTAGAGCTAATAATTGTATTTTCGACTCTCCCAAGCTATTGGCTCATGTCAGTTATTTATTTATATCAGGGCTGCTAAAGCTGCCAGTCTGTAGGTTTTAGTGCGATATTCGGCGGGGTAGAACGATTCTAAAACCAAAAATTGTTTACAAATTTGGTCCCTAAAATGTTTGTTAACCCATTCAACCCCAAGTAACTGACATGGACTGATGCGTGATATTTTCAGACCAATAAATTAATAAGAAAATTACCTTTGGACCAGTTCATTTATCAAAATGGGTAATTTGATCTAAAAATAGTAATAATTATTACTGGCAAAAAAGTGCAGATCCTGATGAGACGGCTCGTCACGAGCCGGCTCATCTGGATCTACACTTTTCATAAGCCTATTTAGAGGCCTATGGGGTTGAAAGGGTTAAACCATAACCTGCCAATCACAACTAAAATCACTTTTTATCACAGCATAGAGCCAGATGAAAGAGCACTGTGCTGTCTGGTCAGGCTCTATGCTCTTTGCTATTCGGATAGTGGAGCTAAAACACTTGCCTGAATAGCAAACAACATAGATCTTGATCAGATGCGGCGTCATTACGCCGCGGCTGATCTGAATCTATGTTGTTTGCACATTCCGTCCAATTTATTCGACAGGTTTTTCAAGTGTTAATATAATAAATCGGTACGAAAATCCTTCAAACCATGCTTGATAAAACATGCTCCAATCAACTGAATCTAGTTAGTACACCTCTGCTGTACGACACAATAGCAGACGTTAATGAGAAACATTAGTCAGTTACTGCCCCTGAATACTCCTAATAGTATATTGGTCCTCTTGATTGTTTTCCTCTGTTTTTATCACTGTTTCCTTTGCACCACATGTTTTCCATTCTCATCCGTATTCTCGTCTTATAATTATGAAATTATTAAATCTCGACAGATATCCTTTAAGCATATCCAATGTATACCTTACTGTAAAAATTGGTTCAATTAATTAACACGATTTTGATAAAATTACATTTATCCGAACGCAACATCTGTTTAGACGACAACAGTAAAAACAAAGGATTCCAACTAAAAGGACCAATATACGTTTAGGGATAAATCTGACTTTGTCCATCAAGGGAGGTAATAGAAAAAGCAACAATGTCTCTCATTGGTCTTGGAAGCCATCAACTCTGCACGCTAGCGGTGAAAATAACAGTCAAATATGTCATGGAATTTCAGGGTTCATTCTAGGTCAGAATTTTTGGGAGAAGTGAGAAAGCGCTTGATCGCTTCCTTAAATGGTGTTCTTTAATATACTTCTGCAAAATAGGGTTAAAATGCACAGTACAACCATTAAATACAACATTTGAATAGAAGGAGTGCTTTATAATGGGCCAGTGTATCTTACTAGACAAAATTTTGTTTGAAAATCGTAAAAACCAAAAACATTTGTTTTAGTTTTTTTGTTTTATTAGGAAGATGTGGGGCCCCCAGAGGGCGAAGTCAGGGTCCCTAGGGCGACAATTTTGCCCACATCGCCCTCTAGAATGATCCCTGAATTTATGTCATGGTCATTAACGACACAATTCTAATGCATATTTCCAGAGTTTTCAGTTACAAATAAGAAAAACATAATGAATTTCCGTCTGCTACAATTATTTGAACTATCTATAGCTTTTATTTTACCCAGCATGCAGAGTTAAAACAAGAAAATGTCACATGTAGTAATCAGGGCTGTATTAACCAATCAAAATCAGCTTCACACCTTTTTTTAAATTTAAGTTTATTTATCATCACTACTGGCTGCACATTTGAGCGACGGGAAGTTTACCTAACACATTTCCTGGGCAGGCTCCAGCAGTTAACCAGTACCGGTACTTGGTGCACCAACCTCCGTAAGAAACTGCCAATTTGTTCATATAAAGAGACACAATCTGAGGCGGGCTCGAAACCGTGACCATCAGTGATGATAGGTTACAGTGGTATACAAGTCAGCGACCGTAACCACTCAAACATCTTATGCTCCAGACTTATATAACAGATATGGGGTAATTGCAATCTGTAGGCAGACGGATCTATAGTCCAGTGGTTAATGCGCTGGACTGGTAATCCAGGGATTGCAGGTACGATCCCCCATCTGACTGTAATAAAATTAACAGTCTTTCAGCTGGGACTTTAAACCGAGGTCTTGTGTCGGTGCTTTACACTGTGCACGTAAAAGAACCATAGCTTACTCTGTCTGTATCATTGCACTATCCTGCAAAAATCTAAAATAACTAATCTCTTCAGGAGGTGTCGCTCATATGGGCAACGATAAATAAACGTAAAACACACAAACACTAATTCCTTGCAAAAGCCACCAGTGAAAATAGCAGTCAAAAATATAAAAAAATATCAATGAACTTCTGTGACATATTCCCAGTTTTCCGCTACAAATAAGAAAAAATATATTAACGAATTGTCGTCTGCTGATGATTGAGCTTATTTATCTTCGCCGCCGGCGAACCATGTGGCGAGCGTACTAAGACGCTTAGTTAACACTTATATATTATAAACTACGGTGATTACGTTATGTGCGTAAGTAATACGATTTGAATGCTCAGCCTGGCCATAGATTAAAGCGACACTACGGTCGGTAAAAATACAAATGTTACAGAATGTAATTTGCTATTATATGGTATAATATATTTCCAAATATTTGCCTCAAAAACTAAGTATTTCAACAAATAAACAAACGTTGTATACACGGTTTGTTGACACAACAAAATAATGTAAATAGGGTCGACATTCATGTGTAATACAACTAGTGTATCCTGAATAACATGAGGTATGGTACATATTTACCGTGATATCTCACATGTGTGCCTATGCATATTTATTTGTAGACTAATCTTAGTTAAATTATCTCTAATCGAAAGTATCGCGTGTTTAGTATTGACTCCAATGACAAACAAACGTCAATTCAGGAGCACAGATGACAGTTAAATGAAATCCTACTTTGACTTTTGAAAGTTTGTATACCACAAAAACACTGTTTATTGATTCAATGTTAGTGTTCGAATGTATTCAGAAGAATGTGTAGTAGCTATTTGCTTTTTCCAAAGTAATGTTGCTTTAAGCTACAAGCACCAAAATGTATAGGAGTCACTCTATACTGTCCCACATCTCATATTCGTTGATGTGTGAATATGTTTGATGTATAATATTATTTGCATGCTCAGCCTGCCAATAACTTAGGCTACAACCACCAAAATATATTAGTGTTTCCCCCAGACTGAAAAAAGGGCAGGGCGCAGGTACAAAAAAGGGTATGTTTTCATGTTGCCTGTCCTCAAAAGGGCAGACTTGACATGGTCTTATTTATGTTATTACGAGCATGAAACATTTTGAGGACGAATCAATTTTCGAGTACGAAACATTTTGAGGACGAATCAATTTTGCAACATATTACTTATTTCAATTCAAAATATATTATAAGGCGTGACAATGGTGTAGTATTCGAGATAATTATTTAAATATAAGCCAGAAAATTACAACAATAATACATTTACATTCATTTAAATCGATATATTGTAAAATTGACATCCCATGGCGGTGCAATGGGACAATCCATATACTGTGATATGCACAGTACCCAGTAAAACTAAAAACGTGAGACTATAAGAACAAATTGGGGACTATTTAAATCGATTAGCGCCAATTATGAGATTTGCACACATGGGACAATATGTCTGTGACGACACTATAAAAAACTCGTAACTGGATGTCGCGCGCCGATAATCCTATACATTTGTTTTTACAACAATGACTCAAACGGAAATTGGGGCATAAATGTGCGAAAATTGACTGATTGGCAAGTATCATGATTACCTGTCAAATTTATTGCCTCTTCAATATACATAATCAGCAGACAACACATTAGTCTCTTGATTTATTTATGTTTTGAATTTCTATTAAATCTATATCAAGACTACGACAATTAACGTACATTCTTGCTAGGACCCATTGCATTGGCGGGAAAGATATGACGTAATCAGTTAAAACACGAGAAATAATATCTTGAGTAAAGTCAATGTTGCTCTAGGCTAGCTACACAGTGCATAGATGGACATTTCACAGCATATTGATTGTAAACCTGTATATTATAATAGTCTAACACAGGACTGGTGTTTGCTGAGAAATTTCAGGCAATATTGCAATACTTATCAAATTTTATTGAGAATTTAGGTACACAAGGGCGGGCATGTTTGGAATTTCGGGCGGCCCCAAAAAGGGGCAGGGCGGGCGGGCCGCCCTCCTATTCCTGCTTAGTGGAAACACTATATATAGCCAGTACAGGAGTCACGCTGTACTAACACGCATCTTATATTCGCTGGCGTATGAATGAGATGGGTAATATTATTTGATAACTCAGCCCAATCATAACTTAGACTACAAGCATCAAAATACATAGGGTCTGTTTACGAGTCACTCTAAACTGTCCTCGTATCTCTTGTAATTATGTCGTCTGCTACACTTATTTGAATCATTTATACTTTTTTTTACTCAGCATGGAAAGAGATAAATAGGTGTGCTAAAATTTGAAAATCAAAACTTTCCATTTAAATAGCTGAACTAAACGGTGCTTCCAAATCTGAGAATCAAACTACGGTACATTATATCTATTTTTACACCAATTAAAATAGGTTCACCCAAATCTGAGAAGCAGACTACATTGTATCTATTTTTACACCAATTAAAATAGGTTCACCCAAATCTGAGAAGCAGACTACATTGTATCTATTTTTACACCAATTAAAATAGGTTCACCCAAATCTGAGAAGCAGACTACATTGTATCTATTTTTACACCAATTAAAATAGGTTCACCCAAATCTGAGAAGCAGACTACATTGTATCTATTTTTACACCAATTAAAATAGGTTCACCCAAATCTGAGAAGCAGACTACATTGTATCTATTTTTACACCAATTAAAATAGGTTCACCCAAATCTGAGAAGCAGACTACATTGTATTTATTTTTGCACCAATTAAATAAGTGCACCCAAATCTGAGAAGCAGACTACATTGTATCTATTTTTACACCAATTAAAATAGGTTCACCCAAATCTGAGAAGCAGACTACATTGTATCTATTTTTACACCAATTAAAATAGGTTCACCCAAATCTGAGAAGCAGACTACATTGTATCTATTTTTACACCAATTAAAATAGGTTCACCCAAATCTGAGAAGCAGACTACATTGTATCTATTTTTGCACCAATTAAATAGGTGCACCCAAATCTGAGAATCAAACTACATTGTATCTATTTTTGCACCAATTAAATACTGTATATTCCTGGGCATAAGTAGACAGTTTTCTCATCTAGAAATGTGATGCAAGTAATCTGTCGACTTATGGCAGAGAAACAAAGCAGAATCACGTGAACTGTGATAATAAATCGGAAAATGTATTCAATGCTTTGTAATGGAATAAAGTCAACAAGACATCTCAAATTGAGACCAGTGTCATACAAAAATGAGAGAAAAAAACATTGTCGTGACGACTGTCATAAGTTCACAAAGTGCTCTCGACTTATTGAAGGATACAGATAAAATTCAGCTTTTTCGAGCCAAAGTTTGACCCTCGACTTATGGAATGATGCAGCTTAAAATCAGAATTTTCAAGCCAAAGTTTGCCCCTCGACTTATGGAATGATCCAGCTTAAAATCAGAATTTTCAAGCCAAAGTTTGACCCTCGACTTATGGCTGGGAATATATACGTAACACTAAAATTTGAGAATAAAACTATCTTTTTTAAGATCAAACATTTACTTACCGGATTCATGACTGTACAGTCAACGGAAGTATTGTGGAACGAGTCATGTTTGTCTGCACATATAACCACATCTGGTAATGGGTATAACCGTAGTCCACAGTCGTACGACCAGTACACGGGAGACACGTGCAGCGGGAGCGGTGTCAGGTGACCTTGGCATATCACAGTCTTTGTAAACTAGAATAGAAAATAAAGGAACTAAAGGAAATATCTCAAACAGTAGCGTATAGCCTCTACCTGTTTGTAGCTTAACCCTTTCAACACCACAGACCTCTATATAGGCTTACAAAAAGTGTAGATCCAGATGAGGATCTGCACTTTTTGCAAGTAGTATTACTAATTTTAGACAAAATTACACATCTTGATAAATGAACTGGTCCGAATGTAATTTTCTTATTCATTTATTGGTCTAAGAATATCATGGACCAGTCCATGTGAGTTACTTGGTGTTGAAAGAGTTAAAGCACATGAAATTGTGACTAATGTCTAATATATGCTACCTGCAGATGGATCTGTAGTCCAGTGGTTAACACATTGGACTGGTAATCCAGGGATCGCAGGTTCGATCCCCCGTCTGACCCTAATAAAATGAACAGTCTTTCAGATGGGACTTTAAGCTGAGGTCTCGTGTCGGTGCTTTACACCGTGCACGTAAAAGAAAAGGAGACTCTGGAATGGGTCTCTGTCTGTATCATTGCACTATTCTCCAAAAATTTAAAATGACTAATCTCTTCAGGTGTCGCTCATTTGGGCAACCGGTAGCGACGATAAATAAATGTAAAACACACAATATATGCTACCGGATATTAGAGAAAATGGATTTGTTATAAATAGATGATATTTGATTATTTCAGTGTATAATTAAATTATTTTACCGAATAACTTTACAACGATTGCGAGGCAAGTTTTAACAACTTATATTAACCGCTCTCGTTGGCACAGATGAAAAGGTAAATGTGGTCATTCGTGTGAGAGGAAACGTGTGACAATACTGCTTTCAATGTTCATTCGGTATAATCGCTCACTTCTCACCAATGCAACTCGGGGTTCGATCCTTGGACCGGGAAGACCTAATGTGTAAAGCAGTGAGACGTTATTCAAATGCGTTCAACCAGCGGAATAACACATTTCATTTCACTGTTAAATTTCTATATTTCTTAGGAAAGCATCAAAATAAAATTAAATCTCTTGCATCCATATTAAAATACTGCTCCAGACCAAAACCGTATCCCTCCGCATTTAGTACTGAAGACAAGTTGTAAATTGATTTTTGTGATTTGTTGAATCAACTTTTCAGTCAATTTGTGCTACTTGGTTGTTGCTAGGTTACATACATGTGTTGGTACATCTCCATCTTCCGGGAACTTGACACAGTTACGACACATCTTTGTCACGATGTCCTCTCGGAACACCACAATTTCCTGCGTACAGTACTGTATCCTGCACGGATTGCTGCTAAATATCGCCGATGGTACCCGTTTCCTTATCTCCTCCGTCACCGAGTTAGGTATAGCCGGTCTGAAATAGTAATAGCTAGGTATAGCCGGTCTGATATAGTAACAGCTAGGTATAGCCGGTCTGATATAGTAACAGCTAGGTATAGCCGGTCTGATATAGTAACAGCTAGGTATAGCCGGTCTGATATAGTAACAGTTAGGTATAGCCGGTCTGATATAGTAACAGCTAGGTATAGCCGGTCTGAAACAGTAACAGCTAGGTATAGCCGGTCTGATATAGTAACAGCTAGGTATAGCCGGTCTGATATAGTAACAGCTAGGTATAGCCGGTCTGATATAGTAACAGCTAGGTATAGCCGGTCTGATATAGTAACAGTTAGGTATAGCCGGTCTGATATAGTAACAGTTAGGTATAGCTGGTCTGATATAGTAACAGCTAGGTATAGCCGGTCTGATATAGTAACAGCTAGGTATAGCCGGTCTGATATAGTAATAGCTAGGTATAGCCGGTCTGATATAGTAACAGCTAGGTATAGCCGGTCTGATATAGTAACAGCTAGGTATAGCTGGTCTGATATAGTAACAGCTAGGTATAGCCGGTCTGATATAGTAACAGCTAGGTATAGCCGGTCTGATATAGTAACAGCTAGGTATAGCCGGTCTGAAATAGTAACAGCTAGGTATAGCTGGTCTGATATAGTAACAGCTAGGTATAGCTGGTCTGATATAGTAACAGCTAGGTATAGCCGGTCTGATATAGTAACAGCTAGGTATAGCCGATCTGATATAGTAATAGCTAGGTATAGCCGGTCTGAAATAGTAATAGCTAGGTATAGCCGGTCTGATATAGTAACAGCTAGGTATAGCCGGTCTGATATTGTAACAGTTAGGTATAGCCGGTCTGATATAGTAACAGCTAGGTATAGCCGGTTTGAAACAGTAACAGCCTGAAATAGTAATAGCTAGGTATAGCCGGTCTGAAATAGTAACAGCTAGGTATAGCCGGTCTGATATAGTAACAGCTAGGTATAGCTGGTCTGAAACAGTAACAGCTAGGTATAGCCGGTCTGAAATAGTAACAGCTAGGTATAGCCAGTCTGAAATAGTAACAGTTAGGTATAGCCGGTCTGAAATAGTAACAGTTAGGTATAGCCGGTCTGATATAGTAACAGCTAGGTATAGCCGGTCTGATATAGTAACAGCTAGGTATAGCCGGTCTGATATAGTAACAGCTAGGTATAGCCGGTCTGATATAGTAACAGTTAGGTATAGCCGGTCTGATATAGTAACAGTTAGGTATAGCCGGTCTGATATAGTAACAGTTAGTATAGCCGGTCTGATATAGTAACAGTTAGGTATAGCCGTCTGATATATAGTAACAGCTAGGTATAGCCGGTCTGATATAGTAACAGCTAGGTATAGCCGGTCTGATATAGTAACAGTTAGGTATAGCCGGTCTGATATAGTAACAGTTAGGTATAGCTGGTCTGATATAGTAACAGCTAGGTATAGCCGGTCTGATATATTAACAGTTAAATATAGCCAGTCTGAAACAGTAACAGCCTGAAATAGTAATAGCTAGGTATAGCCGGTCTGATATAGTAATAGCTAGGTATAGCCGGTCTGATATAGTAACAGTTAGGTATAGCCGGTCTGATATAGTAACAGTTAGGTATAACCGGTCTGATATAGTAACAGTTAGGTATAACCGGTCTGATATAGTAACAGTTAGGTATAGCTGGTCTGATATAGTAACAGTTACATATAGCCGGTCTGAAACAGTAACAGCCTGAAATAGTAATAGCTAGGTATAGCCGGTCTGATATAGTAACAGCTAGGTATAGCCGGTCTGATATAGTAACAGCTAGGTATAGCCGGTCTGATATAGTAACAGCTAGGTATAGCCGGTCTGATATAGTAACAGCTAGGTATAGCCGGTCTGATATAGTAACAGCTAGGTATAGCCGGTCTGATATAGTAACAGCTAGGTATAGCCGGTCTGAAATAGTAATAGCTAGGTATAGCCGGTCTGATATAGTAACAGCTAGGTATAGCCGGTCTGATATAGTAACAGTTAGGTATAGCCGGTCTGATATAGTAACAGCTAGGTATAGCCGGTCTGAAACAGTAACAGCCTGATATAGTAACAGCTAGGTATAGCCGGTCTGATATAGTAACAGCTAGGTATAGCCGGTCTGATATAGTAACAGCATCAGGGTTTCTGCTGCAGATGATCATCAATGCCACAGTATGTGAGATGGTACTATGGTTGCCAGATCGGACAGGTGGGATTTCTCCGGGTACTCCGGTTTCCTCCCCACACGAAGAATGACCACATTTACACTTTCATCAGCGCCAACGAGAGTGATTAATATAAGTTGTAATCGTTGTAGAATAAATAAAATCTTAAATGCCACAATTTGATAGAATGAAGAATTCTAATAATAATTTGATGTTTTTAATACAAATTTATTTTAGCTCGATTGCGAAACAAGTTCATACAACTTTTATTAATCACTCTCGAGGCCTCATTCCTGATGGAATCCATCGCAACGAGGGAGCGAGAAGAGGCAATGTGGAATTTAAATGCCTTGCCTAAGGACACAATCGTAACAGCTACAGCTGGGCTCGAACTCGGGGCCTTTCGCACATGAAGCAAACGTGCTACTATTGCACTACGACTTCCACAAAATTTCATAACTTCCATAATTTGTGTTAGTTAGGGATAATAATTGGTGCACAGTTTAATTCTCAATAAATTTATAATTTCGTTACGATTGATGGAACTTGGTTGCCCGATATGAAATTAAATTCTCTTCAATCATTTTTGCTTTCCAGCTCTCTGTGTTGCAGAAATAGCACAGGGGTCCCTCCGAATACTGTTTCAGGCATTGACTCACAGTCGAGTAGAACAACCCAACACCCAACCGTAGTGGGGCTTTCCAGCTCTCTGTGTTGCAGAAATAGCACAGGGGTCCCTCCGATTACTGTTTCAGGCATTGACTCACAGTCGAGTAGAACAACCCAACACCCAACCGTAGTGGGGCTTTCCAGCTCTCTGTGTTGCAGAAATAGCACAGGGGTCCCTCCGATTACTGTTTCAGGCATTGACTCACAGTCGAGTAGAACAACCCAACACCCAACCGTAGTGGGGCTTTCCAGCTCTCTGTGTTGCAGAAATAGCACAGGGGTCCCTCCGATTACTGTTTCAGGCATTGACTCACAGTCGAGTAGAACAACCCAACACCCAACCGTAGTGGGGCTTTCCAGCTCTCTGTGTTGCAGAAATAGCACAGGGGTCCCTCCGATTACTGTTTCAGGCATTGACTCACAGTCGAGTAGAACAACCCAACACCCAACCGTAGTGGGGCTTGAACCAGTGGACCCCGATTACTGTTTCAGGCATTGACTCACAGTCGAGTAGAACAACCCAACACCCAACAGTAGTGGGGCTTGAACCAGTAGTTTTGATAAAATTCTCTTAGCAACAATATTGCAATAGTTTATTCTTTCCGTTAACCCATTTGATTCTGGATACCGTTCAAACAGTATTTGCAAAGAACATAGAGCCAGATCAGCACCCATGGAACGTGCAGTCTGATCAGGCTCTATGCTGTTTGCTATTCAAATGATCTTGCTAAGACACTTGGCTATGTAGCAAACAACATAGATGCTGATCAGCATGCAGCGTGACGCTGCAGCTGATCTGGATCTATGTTGTTTGCAAAAGCCTTTAAATGCATCCAGAATGAAATGGGTTAATGCTATCACATCTCACTATTATTCTTCCACTGTGATGGATTACATCAGGAATGAGGCCTTGAGAGTGATTAATATAGGTTGTATGAACTTGTTTCGCAATTGAGCAAAAATAAATTTGTCTAAACTACACACACAAGTCTATTAGATCACCTAGCGGGTCACAGGTTCTGAGGCCAAAGAACAAGTCTGCTAGTTCACCTAGCGGGTCACAGGTTCTGAGGCCCAAGAACAAGTCTGCTAGTTCACCTAGCGGGTCACAGGTTCTGAGGCCCAAGAACAAGTCTGCTAGTTCACCTAGCGGGTCACAGGTTCTGAGGCCCAAGAACAAGTCTGCTAGTTCACCTAGCGGGTCACAGGTTCTGTGGCCCAGGTACAAGTTTATTAGTTCACCTAGCGGGTCACAGGTTCTGAGGCCCAGGTACAAGTCTATTAGTTCATTTAGCGGGTCGCAGGTTCTGAGGCCCAAGAACAAGTCTGCTAGTTCAACTAGCGGGTCGCAGGTTCTGAGGCCCAAGAAGTTAGTCTGTTAGTTCACCTAGAAGGTTTCGGGTTCTGCGGCCAATGTACAATTCTGTTAGTTTACCTGGGTAATATAGTCGCTGGTCCAGGGTCCTGCGGTCCTGGGACAAACAGGAATTTGCTGGCTTTGATGAGGTCTGGAAATTCACACATCATCTCAGCCAATTGGTGAAAACAATCTGGAAGTGAATTATGGTGCGAATATAAACTGGAGAACTGTATGGCAACATAAACTGGAGAACTATGGTGTCAACATAAACTGGAGAACTATGGTGTCAACATAAACAGGAGAACTATGGTGTCAACATAAACTGGAGAACTATGGTGTCAACATAAACTGGAGAACTATGGTGCCACATAAACTGGAGAACTATGGTGCCAACCTAAACTGGAGAACTATGGTGTCAACATAAACTGGAGAACTATGGTGTCAACATAAACTGGAGAACTATGGTGTCAACATAAACTGGAGAACTATGGTGTCAACATAAACTGGAGAACTATGGTGTCAACATAAACTGGAGAACTATGGTGCCACATAAACTGGAGAACTATGGTGCCACATAAACTGGAGAACTATGGTGCCACATAAACTGGAGAACTATGGTGCCACATAAACTGGAGAACTATGGTGCCACATAAACCGGAGAACTATGGTGTCAACATAAACCGGAGAACTATGGTGTCAACATAAACTGGAGAACTATGGTGCCACATAAACTGGAGAACTATGGTGTCAACATAAACCGGAGAACTATGGTGCCACATAAACTGGAGAACTATGGTGCCAACATAAACTGGAGAACTATGGTGCCACATAAACTGGAGAACTATGGTGTCAACCTAAACTGGAGAACTATGGTGTCAACATAAACTGGAGAACTATGGTGCCACATAAACTGGAGAACTATGGTGCCACATAAACTGGAGAACTATGGTGCCACATAAACTGGAGAACTATGGTGCCACATAAACCGGAGAACTATGGTGTCAACATAAACCGGAGAACTATGGTGTCAACATAAACTGGAGAACTATGGTGCCACATAAACTGGAGAACTATGGTGCCACATAAACTGGAGAACTATGGTGCCAACATAAACTGGAGAACTATGGTGCCACATAAACTGGAGAACTATGGTGTCAACATAAACTGGAGAACTATGGTGTCAACATAAACTGGAGAACTATGGTGCCACATAAACTGGAGAACTATGGTGCCACATAAACTGGAGAACTATGGTGCCAACATAAACTGGAGAACTATGGTGCCACATAAACTGGAGAACTATGGTGCCACATAAACTGGAGAACTATGGTGTCAACCTAAACTGGAGAACTATGGTGTCAACATAAACTGGAGAACTATGGTGCCACATAAACTGGAGAACCATGGTGACACTGATGAATTAATATAGCCTTTGTTAATCCTAATCAGGTGGTAGATCACAGCAATGATGAATTAAAACTTATTGGAATCAAAAATAAAAACAATTAAGGAGAAAATCTCAGATTTCTCTCTCCAAACTTACCTTTGAGAACTTTAGCATGGTTGGTTCCCAGCGGAGAGGACAAGAAGTTACCACAGAAGATAAAACAGGTGGGTGGAAATCCTGAGTAACCCGTGAATAACACTCGCAACTTCTCAATCACCTGCAATAGGAAGATCAGACGTTGATGCATTGTGAATTCTGTATCTGCCTCATGAGCCTCCGAGGCTGAGTGGTCTAGCACACCATTGTTATAACTCATCTTTTACCGCTATCCTCAAAGCCACGAGTTTGTTCCCTATATGGGACAGGTGATAAAATGATATGTGCGAAAGTTGCCGCTCGATCGTGTAGATTGGAGAGCTAGTACTTGTTTCTACCCAGGAAATGCGAGTGTTCGTCTCAGCCACAACAGACTGACTTTGTACGAGAATGCTCCAGAGTGCCCTGTACAAATATCCCTACAAGGTGCGAGATAGAAAAACAATACACTGCATTTTTTCACAAAGCTCAGGAGCAACGTCATGAAATCACAATATAGCCCGAAAGCGTAAATCGGTCACCAAAATGTAGAAAATCCGAGCAATATTATTAAATTTTAGTAGATCGTGAAGTCCTGAAGTCTTGATAAACAGTGAAAACGTTCTCTAAAGTGTGGAAAATCAGACCATTTAAATTGTCTTTGAACTTGTGGCAATCCCTACATTATAATGGAGTGTGAATGGTCCGACTGCGATATATTGCGGCAGTGTAGTAGTAACAAGTAAATCAAACAGAATGGCATCCGTCCGTGTTCTTCCATCTCATGTAGCGCGACATACTTACTCTAATCTGGTCCAGCCAGACGTCCGACAGTACGATAAACCTGGCATCCATGTTCACCTGTCTCATGCAGCTCGACATACTTACTCTAATCTGGTCCAGCCAGACGTCCGACAGTACGATAAACCTGGCATCCATGTTCACCTGTCTCGTGCAGCTTGACATACTTACTCTAATCTGGTCCAGCCAGACGTCGGACAGTACGATAAACCTGGCATCCATGTTCACCTGTCTCATGCAGCTCGACATACTTACTCTAATCTGGTCCAGCCAGACATCCAACAGTACAATAGACCTGGCATCCATGTTCACCTGTCTCATGTAGCGCGACATACTTACTCTAATCTGGTCCAGCCAGACGTCGGACAAACCTGGCATACATGTTCACCTGTCTCATGCAGCTCGACATACTTACTCTAATCTGGTCCAGCCAGACGTCGGACAGTACGACAAACCTGGCATCCATGTTCACCTGTCTCATGCAGCTCGACATACTTACTCTAATCTGGTCCAGCCAGACGTCCGACAGTACGATAAACCTGGCATCCATGTTCACCTGTCTCATGTAGCTCGACATACTTACTCTAATCTGGTCCATCCAGACGTCGGACAGTACGATAAACCTGGCATCCATGTTCACCTGTCTCTAGCAGCTCGACATACTTACTCTAATCTGGTCCAGCCAGACGTCCGACAGTACGATAAACCTGGCATCCATGTTCACCTGTCTCATGTAGCGCGACATACTTACTCTAATCTGGTCCAGCCAGACGTCCGACAGTACGATAAACCTGGCATCCATGTTCACCTGTCTCATGCAGCTGGAATACTTACTCTAATCTGGTCCAGCCAGACGTCCGACAGTACGATAAACATGGCATCCATGTTCACCTGTCTCATGTAGCTCGACATACTTACTCTAATCTGGTCCAGCCAGACGTCGGACAGTACGATAAACCTGGCATCCATGTTCACCTGTCTCTTGCAGCTTGACATACTTACTCTAATCTGGTCCAGCCAGACGTCCGACAGTACGATAAACCTGGCATCCATGTTCACCTGTCTCATGCAGCTCGACATACTTACTCTAATCTGGTCCAGCCAGACGTCCGACAGTACGATAAACCTGGCATCCATGTTCACCTGTCTCTTGCAGCTTGACATACTTACTCTAATCTGGTCCAGCCAGACGTCCAACAGTACGATAAACCTGGCATCCATGTTCACCTGTCTCATGCAGCTCGACATACTTACTCTAATCTGGTCCAGCCAGACGTCGGACAGTACGATAAACCTGGCATCCATGTTCACCTGTCTCATGTAGCGCGACATACTTACTCTAATCTGGTCCAGCTAGACGTCCGACAGTACCATAAACCTGGCATCCATGTTCACCTGTCTCATGCAGCTGGACATACTTACTCTAATCTGGTCCAGCCAGAGGTCGGACAGTACGATAAACCTGGCATCAATGTTCATCTGTCTCATGCAGCTTGACATACTTACTCTAATCTGGTCCAGCCAGACGTCCGACAGTACGATAAACCTGGCATCCATGTTCACCTGTCTCATGCAGCTCGACATACTTACTCTAATCTGGTCCAGCCAGACGTCCGACAGTATGATAAACATGGCATCTGTGTTCTCCTGCTCTATCTGCTGAAGTTTACTTGATGCTTTCACACTTGTGCTAGATGGTCCACCAAAGAAGTTCATGTTACCGAAGAATGCTCTGTAAAAAGATAACAATGACAAAACTATAAACTATAGTTATAATGGTTCCGGTGGAGGGAAGCCAAACGCATTTACATGGAAGAGTTCATACTCATATTAGCCACAGCAGAAATAAGAAGAGATTTTACCTTGTAGTTTTGGATGGTTCCGGTGGAGGGAAGCCAAATGCGTTCACATGGAAGAGTTCATCTTCGTACCAACCTTCAGCAAGAACAAAGCAGTTCTCAGTGAATAGTCCAGTGTGGAAATTCTGGTTAACAGTTAAAGAGGAAATGTAACTGAATATGGCCAAGAGACAATGAAATCCAATTACCGGTATACGTCACCATGTACCAGTATACATCACATGTACCAGTATACATCACCATATACAAGTATACATCACCATATACCGGTATACATCACCATATACCGGTATACGTCACCATATACCAGTATACATCACCATATACCAGTATACATCACCATATACCAGTATACATCACCATATACCAGTATACATCACCATATACTGGCATACATCACCATATACCAGTATACGTCACCATATACCAGTATACATCACCATATACCAGTATACATCACCATATACCAGTATACATCACCATATACCGGCATACGTCACCATATACCAGTATACATCACCATATACCAGTATACATCACCATATACTGGCATACATCACCATATACCGGTATACATCACCATATACCGGCATACGTCACCATATACCAGTATACATCACCATATACCAGTATACATCACCATATACCAGTATACATCACCATATACCAGTATACATCACCATATACCGGTATACAACACCATATACCAGTATACATCACCATATACCGGCATACATCATCATATACCTGTATACATCACCATATACCGGTATACGTCACCATATACCAGTATACATCACCATATACCAGTATACATCACCATATACTGGCATACATCACCATATACCGGTATACATCACCATATACTGGCATACATCACCATATACCGGTATACATCACCATATACTGGTATACATCACCATATACCGGCATACATCACCATATACCAGTATACATCACCATATACTGGCATACATCACCATATACCGGTATACATCACCATATACCGGTATACATCACCATATACTGGTATACATCACCATATACCGGCATACATCACCATGTACCAGTATACATCACCATATACAAGTATACATCACCATATACCGGCATACATCACCATATACCGGTATACATCACCATATACCAGTATACATCACCATATACCAGTATACATCACCATATACCAGTATACATCACCATATACCGGCATACATCACCATATACCGGCATACATCACCATATACCGGTATGCATCACCATATACCGGTATACATCACCATATACCGGCATACGTCACCATATACCAGTATACATCACCATATACCAGTATGCATCACCATATACCAGTATACATCACCATATACCAGTATACATCACCATATACCAGTATACATCACCATATACCAGTATACAACACCATATACCAGTATACATCACCATATACCAGTATGCATCACCATATACCAGTATGCATCACCATATACCAGTATACATCACCATATACCAGTATGCATCACCATATACCAGTATGCATCACCATATACCAGTATACATCACCATATACCAGTATACAACACCATATACCAGTATACATCACCATATACCAGTATACGTCACCATATACCAGTATACATCACCATATACCAGTATACATCACCATATACCAGTATACATCACCATATACCAGTATACAACACCATATACCAGTATACATCACCATATACCAGTATACGTCACCATATACCAGTATACATCACCATATACCAGTATACAACACCATATACCAGTATACATCACCATATACCGGTATACAACACCATATACCAGTATACAACACCATATACCATGGTGACATATACCGGCAAACATTACAAATATGCGGTTCTCAGTCACACGTTTGGAATGACTTCAATCGCTTTGAGAATAAGAAAACTGCTAGGTGTAATCTATGCAAATTGGATTTAACATATTCAGGTACAATATCAATCTGAATAATCAAATGAAGAAGAAACACCCTTCAACAGAAAGCAGTTCAAGTGACAACAGCTTTATTCGTGATAACGCCCATGCATGTAAAGTGGCCGATAACAATAACTGAATGAGTCGTCGTCATATTTACATGGCCTTACAGAAGATGAAAACAAAAAGTAGCTTAATTTTTTGCATGGCCTTACAGAAGATGAAAACAGTAGCTTAATTTTTTGCATGGCCTTACAGAAGATGAAAACAAAAAGTAGCTTAATTTGGCAATTTTTATAAGAGTTTGAGTGATTTTGAGTTTTTGATAAAATTATATCGAATACCTACCCGGCCGTATATTCAAATAGTAAAATCGCTATTCGTTGCCATCCCTTATTGCAATTAAATACTGTTTAAACAAAAATAAGGTGTTCTCTATTCTTGGTGGTGTTTTGCATCTAGTGTCCCCTATTATTGTAAAGGATACAGCTTTAGAGAGGTCTATCTGCACGGCACCTGTAGGGTCCTCTAAGTACCACTTGCCCTAAAAACATAATAATTGATTTTGATACATATGAAATACAAATACAGCAATAGATTCCTACATTTCTTTCTGAATTCATACAGTCCATTCAAACACCGTATGGTTTACATGTGCCAAAACAGGTGCCGTGCCGCCTCTGTGGTGTAATGTCCTACATTTCTTTCTAAATTCATACAGTCCATTCAAACACCGTATGGTTTACATGTGCCAAAACAGGTGCCGCCTCTGTGGTGTAATGAATGCGGTGGCCGCCTAGTATTTGAGGTTGTGTGTTTAAGCCCTGCCAGAACCACGGTGGTGGTGTCCCTTGGACAAGACTCGTCAATCCACATTGCCTCTTCCCTCCATCAGGAATGAGGTCTCCAGAGCGGTTATGCTAATGTTGTTAGAACTTGTTTCTTAACCCTTTCAACACCGCAGACCTCTAAATAGGCTTACAAAAAGTGTAGATCCAGATGAGCCGGCTCGTAACGAGCCGTCTCATCAGGATCTGCACTTTTTGCCAGTGATATGACTATTTTTAGACATAATTACCTGTTTTGATAAATGAACTTGTCCAAATGTGATTTTCTGATTCATTTATTGGTTTATGAATATCATGGACCAGTCCATGTGAGTTACTTGGTGTTGAATGGGTTAATCGAGCCAAAATAAAATGTAGTGTTTTTTCTAGAGCGTAATGGCAGGGCGTGCTGCCCGTTAGCCTTTTTAATGTTTTTATTTTATATACATAAGCCTCAACATGTGCGGGCAGACATATATAACTTAGAACTCGGCAGACATATATAACTTAGAACTCGGCAGACATATATAACTTAGAACTCGGCAGACATATATAACTTAGAACTCGGCAGACATATATAACTTAGAACTCGGCAGACATATATAACTTAGAACTCGGCAGACATATATAACTTAGAACTCGGCAGACATATATAACTTAGAACTCGGCAGAAATATATAACTTAGAACTCGGCAGACATCTATAACTTAGAACTCGGCAGACATATATAACTTAGAACTCGGCAGACATATATATAACTTAGAACTCGGCAGACATATATAACTTAGAACTCGGCAGAAATATATAACTTAGAACTCGGCAGACATATATAACTTAGAACTCGGCAGACATATATAACTTAGAACTCGGCAGACATATATAACTTAGAACTCGGCAGACATATATAACTTAGAACTCGGCAGCCATTTTTTCACCATTATGTACTGCCGTCTTTGATCAATCACAATAATTTAGCAAATTTTCTAGGGGCTAACCCCAAAATACCTCTCCTGCACCTCATCGCGGTTCAAAATGCACCCTGCTTCTTTTCTGACCCACCCTACCCTTTTCTGACCCACCCCCAAGTTCTGACCCACTCTGCCCATTTTCCACTCTAGAATAAACCTTAAAATTGGTATACACAAAAATGGCAATTTAGTACCTCTTTTAACTGTGTAAGCATCCCCAGCACAATGACATCTCCCAGCTTAGCTGTCGTACCAAGTAGATATTCTATAGGCTTCAACTGCAATAGCATAATGGTGTTATCCAAACAATCACAATGACTTCTCCCAGCTTAGCTGTCGTACCAAGTATATATTCTATTGGCATCAACTGCAATAGCATAATGGTGTTATACAAACAAGCACAATGACTTCTCCCAGCTTAGATATTCTATTGGCTTCAACTGCAATAGCATAATGGTATTATACAAACAAGCACAATGACTTCTCCCAGCTTAGCTGTCGTACCAAGTAGATATTCTATAGACTTCAACTGTAATAGCATAATGGTGTTATACAAACAAGCACAATGACTTCTCCCAGCTTAGATATTCTATAGGCTTCAACTGCAATAGCATAATGGTGTTATACAAACAAGCACAATGACTTCTCCCAGCTTAGATATTCTATAGGCTTCAACTGCAATAGCATAATGGTGTTATACAAACAAGCACAATGCCTTCTCCCAGCTTAGATATTCTATAGGCTTCAACTGCAATAGCATAATGGTGTTATACAAACAAGCACAATAACTTCTCCCAGCTTAGATATTCTATAGGCTTCAACTGCAATAGCATAATGGTGTTATACAAACAAGCACAATGACTTCTCCCAGCTTAGATATTCTATAGGCTTCAACTGCAATAGCATAATGGTGTTATACAAACAAGCACAATGACTTCTCCCAGCTTAGATATTCTATAGGCTTCAACTGCAATAGCATAATGGTGTTATACAAACAAGCACAATGACTTCTCCCAGCTTAGATATTCTATAGGCTTCAACTGCAATAGCATAATGGTGTTATACAAACAAGCACAAGACTTCTCCAGCTTAGATATTCTATAGGCTTCAACTGCAATAGCATAATGGGTTATACAAAAGCACAATGCCTTATCCCAGCTTAGATATTCTATAGGCTTCAACTGCAATAGCATAATGGTGTTATACAAACAAGCACAATAACTTCTCCCAGCTTAGATATTCTATAGGCTTCAACTGCAATAGCATAATGGTGTTATACAAACAAGCACAATGACTTCTCCCAGCTTAGATATTCTATAGGCTTCAACTGCAATAGCATAATGGTGTTATACAAACAAGCACAATGACTTCTCCCAGCTTAGATATTCTATAGGCTTCAACTGCAATAGCATAATGGTGTTATACAAACAAGCACAATGACTTCTCCCAGCTTAGATATTCTATAGGCTTCAACTGCAATAGCATAATGGTGTTATACAAACAAGCACAATAACTTCTCCCAGCTTAGATATTCTATAGGCTTCAACTGCAATAGCATAATGGTGTTATACAAACAAGCACAATAACTTCTCCCAGCTTAGATATTCTATAGGCTTCAACTGCAATAGCATAAATGTGCTATACAAACAAGCACAATGACTTCTCCCAACTTAGATATTCTATAGGCTTCAACTGCAATAGCATAATGGTGTTATACAAACAAGCACAATAACTTCTCCCAGCTTAGATATTCTATAGGCTTCAACTGCAATAGCATAAATGTGCTATACAAACAAGCATAATGACTTCTCCCAGCTTAGATATTCTATAGGCTTCAACTGCAATAGCATTTATAATGGTGTTATACAAACAAGCACAATGACTTCTCCCAACTTAGATATTCTATAGGCTTCAACTGCAATAGCATAATGGTGTTATACAAACAAGCACAATGACTTCTCCCAGCTTAGATATTCTATAGGCTTCAACTGTAATAGCAGGTGTCATATAAACATAATGTTTTTGAAAAAAATATATTTCTCAAGTAGCCTTGGAATTGAGCTACAGGTTTAGCAGAAGTAATCTGGACAGACTGTATGTTTCACAAATCTTCAAAGGTATGAAAGGTGTGAAATTAACTGAGTGGAACTCTTAAAGCTGATATGCACAACAATATGCTTGGTACAGATCATTCCTGTGATGTTTCGTAATAATCCAACCAAGGGTTTAGAATCTCTTATCCAGACAAATTTTGTGACAGGAGACAGCTGGACCAAAAGTACAAAATCAATATGTCACCATACCCCTCACCATATAGACATAACTAGAAAATGATATTATACAAGTTAATTGACTAGTGACTAGACAAAAGCCACCACCCCAAGGGTGTCTCGCCATGCACGATGACTGTATAAATGCTGGTTCAGTTGAAATAACAAATAAAAAATAATCAGGCGGATCTGTAGTCCAGTGGTAACACGCTGGACTGGTAATCCAGTGATCGCAGGTTCGATCCCCCGTCTGACCCTAATAAAATTAACAGTCTTTCAGATGGGATGTTAAACCGAGGTCTCGTGTCGGTGCTTTACACCGTGCACGTAAAAGAACCAGAGGAGACCCTGAAATGGGTTTCTGTCTGTATCATGGACTATCCTCCAAAATCTAAAGTGACTAATCTCTTCAGGAGGCGTCGCTCATATGGGCAACCGGTAGCGACGATAAATAAACGTAAAACACACACATAAATATTTTTATGATTTCCAACAAATTGCCACAATTCAAGTTCAAGGTCAGTGGTAGGGTCAGACTTACTGTTCCTGTTGCTAGGGACTTGCTGTTGCTAGGGACTTACTGTTGCTAGGGACTTATTGTTGGTGTTGAGAAGTAGTCGTCGGATGTGTATACAAAGCTTCAAATGATGTTGTTTTTTAGACAATAAATAATTTCTGACCATATTTACCATATTCAAGTTCACTATTGGGGGACTGGGCATTAATGTGTGTTAAGAGAATTAGTTCTCGTATACATGTGTCTGTAAGGTTTCAAAAGAATAACTTTGATGTTTTTTGAGAAATGATAATGTTTTAATAAACATAAATAATTTCTGAAATCAGATTGTTTTTGGCCAAAGACATCAAGCAGTGCTTCTTTGTAGGGACGGGTTAGCACATACCCAATATACATACAGTTAGCACATACAGATAGCACATACCCAATATACATACATTTAGCACATACCCAATATACATACAGTTAGCATACCCAATATACATACAGTTAGCACATACCCAATATACATACAGTTAGCCATACCCAATATACATACAGTTAGCACATACCCAATATACATACAGTTAGCACATACCCAATATACATACAGTTAGCACATACCCAATATACATACAGTTAGCACATACCCAATATACATACAGTTAGCACATACCCAATATACATACATTTAGCACATACCCAATATACATACAGTTAGC
The DNA here is from genome assembly GCA_014843695.1 of Archivesica marissinica. Classification (NCBI taxonomy): domain Eukaryota; kingdom Metazoa; phylum Mollusca; class Bivalvia; order Venerida; family Vesicomyidae; genus Archivesica; species Archivesica marissinica. Next base: position 65,140,869 of record CM026404.1, read on the forward strand.
ATACCCAATATACATACAGTTAGCACATACCCAATATACATACAGTTAGCACATACTCAATATACATACAGTTAGCACATACTCAATATACATACAGTTAGCACATACCCAATATACATACAGTTAGCACATACCCAATATACATACATTTAGCACATACCCAATATACATACATTTAGCACATACCCAATATACATACAGTTAGCACATACCCAATATACATACATTTAGCACATACCCAATATACATACATTTAGCACATACCCAATATACATACATTTAGCACATACCCAATATACATACATTTAGCACATACCCAATATACATACATTTAGCACATACCCAATATACATACAGTTAGCACATACCCAATATACATAGGGTTAGCACATACCCAATATACATACAGTTAGCACATACCCAATATACATACAGTTAGCACATACCCAATATACATACAGTTAGCACATACTCAATATACATACAGTTAGCACATACCCAATATACATACAGTTAGCACATACCCAATATACATACAGTTAGCACATACCCAATATACATACAGTTAGCACATACCCAATATACATACAGTTAGCACATACCCAATATACATACATTTAGCACATACCCAATATACATACATTTAGCACATACCCAATATACATACAGTTAGCACATACCCAATATATAGGGTTTCCCCTGGGTCAGTTTTAGTTTGCGCCACCAAATTCGCCAATCAGAAAAAGTTTGTGCCAATGGCTCCAATCTTGGAGCCAGCAGTCTATAGTGCCATATTCAATCAGACATCTGGTATGTTTTAGTTTAAACAATATGTTTTATTTCAATGAATATACATAGCATAATGATCACAGTAAGAAAATACATGTAGGATTGAGGAGAAAGCAACTTGCTTAAATGGTTACCTCTTTCCATCTGGTATGTGCTGATGTTAAACAAGTTATCAACTTGTGTGCATGTACTACTGCTAATTACTTGTACTTCTGGTGTAGTTGTCTACATGCACTTATGAATAAATAAATACTGTGTAACTTACTACCTACCAATCATAAAAAATCAGGTTTGGGAAATTGGAAAGTGCACTAAGACTAACCATGCATTTTCTTGCACCCACTACGTTTTAAATTCGCGTTTTGATACAGCTTTACATTTGTAGGGACTATTAGTCATATCACTAAACTGAAGGTGTTTCTGTCCTTTCATGGTTGGAAATTGTCTGGGCCGAATCATATTCTGGGGTTTCAGGATTTGCAGAATTATTCTGCTTGGAAACTAAACCTATTTCAGTAGCGGGCATTTCCCGACATATGACGGACGTACTTACTTATCTGTATCATCTGAACGCTTTTCGTTGTACATAATTGTAACAAGTAAAAGCGTCTCGTCAATGAACAAGTACTCGGTGACCATGTACATTTTATCCCTGCAGAAAGGTCCATATAATCTGCTGTCAAAATATTGTTGCGTCACAGAAAATGCATTCAATGATTCTCATTGCGTCTCTGGCCATTTCATTGCATCAAAACCGCAAGAAACGCACAGTGAGAAAACACTGCATTATCAAATTCTGGTGTACAGAAATATCTGTGCTAATGAGTTGTAGGATTAAAGACCGCCATTTAATCCAATTATCCGTAATTAAAATGTCACCAACTTCTCAACACCCCATGCAATCAAGTGCCAAACAGCTGATTTCCAATAAACAAACGCTTGTCATCATCGCACGCATGACCACACACGCAACCTCCACTTTCATGGATTTTCAGCCGATTATGTTTCTTGAACAAAGTTATTTTGCCGATATTTATGGCATGCGCCAAGGATTTTCGCCAACTGAATATTTTTGGAGCCAGATTTAATTTGTATGCGCATTTGGCGACAAATGCGACTGACAGCGGGAACCCTGATATACATACAGTTAGCACATACCCAATATACATACAGTTAGCACATACCCAATATACATACAGTTAGCACATACCCAAGATACATACAGTTAGCACATACCCAATATACATAGGGTTAGCACATACCCAATATACATAGAGATAGCACATACCCAATATACATACAGTTAGCACATACCCAATATACATACAGTTAGCACATACCCAATATACATAGTTGCACATACCAATTACATAGGGTTAGCACATACCCATATACATAGAGATAGCACATACCCAATATACATACAGTTAGCACATACCCAATATACATACAGTTAGCACATACCCAATATACATACAGTTAGCACATACCCAATATACATACAGTTAGCACATACCCAATATACATACAGTTAGCACATACCCAATATACATACAGTTAGCACATACCCAATATACATACAGTTAGCACATACCCAATATACATACAGTTAGCACATACCCAATATACATAGGGTTAGCACATACCCAATATACATACAGTTAGCACATACCCAATATACATACAGTTAGCACATACCCAATATACATACAGTTAGCACATACCCAATATACATACAGTTAGCACATACCCAATATACATACAGTTAGCACATACCCAATATACATAGGGTTAGCACATACCCAATATACATACAGTTAGCACATACCCAATATACATAGGGTTAGCACATACCCAATATTCTAGCAATACCATTAACATACAGTTATCACATACCCAATATACATACAGTTAGCACATACAGTTAGCACATACCCAATATACATACAGTTAGCACATACCCAATATACATACAGTTAGCACATACCCAATATACATACAGTTAGCACATACCCAATATACATACAGTTAATTTTAATGGGAAACACTATTACAACATGAATATGACTTACTTGAAACTTTTTACTTTCATTTGGGTTACTACCTAAAGCTGGTGGCGTAAATAAATCATGCCTCAATGTCCTCTGAAAAGAAGTAAGCACAAAGTGAAGTTGGTATAAATATAAGATAGAGGATGGGGATTTGCACGTGCATGTAGGATGAGTCACGTGCCAAAAGCATGTGATTATTGACTGCGCACGTGCAGAACACCGTGCTCCATCTTACTTGTACTGTTTTCATCAGGTTATATTGTGTAAACACTCGGGGTTTGCAACACATAACCTAACTTGCCATGGAACCTCACCAAGCTTTTCTGAAAGACAATTCTGTTATTATTTGACATGTCAAACCTATGCGGGGACATAGACATGTTTTCCTGGCCTCGAAGTTATAAAACTTGTCTCCTATCTCAAACTCAGTCTCAAGCTTCTGATTGGTTCAGCTGGCCGAATCAACCAATCAAATCATTTGAGCTTGAGTTTGAGATCTGAGAAAAGTGTTATAACCTCAGTCACTGGGCAGGTTTAGCCGATCTAAGCGATTAAGCAATGTGTGTGAGGCGCCTTGCTCAATGACACTTCATACGTGGCCTGACCGAGTATTGAACTTGGGACCGTTCGATTCCAAATCCAATGCTCTACCACTGGACCATGGACATCACACAGTTAGAGTTATGAAACTTGACAGAATCATCTTGATATGGAACTGCAGCGTTACCTTTCAAAGTAATATACATGGACATTACTGTATACGTGTAGCGTATATGGTTCAAGACATACAGCAACCATACCATAAAACATACAATATGACAATGCCAATGGCAGGGTGACTTCTCAAGTACATAGAAGTAGCTCATTAATTTTAACTTTTTTTATTTATATTACAACGATTGTGAAGCAAGTTTTAACAACTTATATTAATCACTCACGTTGACTCGAATGAAAGCATATATGTGGTCATTCATGTGGGAGGAAACCGGAGTACCTGGAGAAAACCCACCTGTCCGATCTGGCGACCATCGTACCATCTCACATACTTCCCGGTCCGAGGATCGAACCCGGGTCACATTGGTGAGAAGCGAGCGCGTTAACCACTGCGCTAATCGGACAGCTCATTAATTGTATTATCACATAACTTTGCTTGTATTCAGTGTAATAACACCAGCTCATCATTTCTTACATGTACACACGTGCAATAACATCATCTCATCATTTCTTATATGTACACACGTGCAATAACATCATCTCATCATTTCTTATATGTACACACGTGCAATAACATCATCTCATCATTTCTTATATGTACACACGTGCAATAACATCATCTCATCATTTCTTATATGTACACACGTGCAATAACATCATCTCATCATTTCTTATATGTACACACGTGCAATAACATCATCTCATCATTTCTTATATGTACACACGTGCAATAACATCATCTCATCATTTCTTATATGTACACACGTGCAATAACATCATCTCATCATTTCTTATATGTACACACGTGCAATAACATCATCTCATCATTTCTTATATGTACACACGTGCAATAACATCATCTCATCATTTCTTATATGTACACACGTGCAATAACATCATCTCATCATTTCTTATATGTACACACGTGCAATAACATCATCTCATCATTTCTTATATGTACACACATGTAATAACATCATCTCATCATTTCTTACATGTACACACGTGCAATAACATCATCTCATCATTTCTTATATGTACACACGTGCAATAACATCATCTCATCATTTCTTATATGTACACACGTGTAATAACATCATCTCATCATTTCTTATATGTACACACATGTAATAACATCATCTCATCATTTCTTACATGTACACACGTGTAATAACATCATCTCATCATTTCTTATATGTACACACGTGTAATAACACCTGGAAGGATTCCGATTGGTGGAGAGAATAATCCTGATAATTTTTAAATTAACGTTTAAAGTATGCATATTTCTATTTGAATTGGTATATAACGTTAATGGTAAGACAAGCTACGATTTAAATGAAGTCTTGACGCAATTATAACGCTGTTTAAAACTTAAATATAACGCTGCGTGAGTAGTGATGTCATGACAATTTAATGACATCATGACAATTTAATGACATCATGACAATTTAATGACATCATGACAATTTAATGACATCATGACAATTTAATGACAATTTAATGACATCATGACAATTTAATGACATCATGACAATTTAATGACATCATGACAATTTAATGACATCATGACAATTTAATGACATCATGACAATTTAATGACATCATGACAATTTAATGACATGACAATTTAATGACATCATGACAATTTAATGACTTTAATGACATCATGACAATTTAATGACATCATGACAATTTAATGACATCATGACAATTTAATGACATCATGACAATTTAATGACATCATGACAATTTAATGACATCATGACAATTTAATGACATCATGACAATTTAATGACATCATGACATTTAATGACTTTAATGACATCATGACAATTTAATGACATCATGACAATTTAATGACATCATGACAATTTGCGCCGATATCTGGCACCAAAATGAAAGTAGCAACGTTATTTATTAAAAATGAGTGCATTATGGTAAAAAGGATCTTACACTCGTGGTGATTTCATACCATATTTTAGGAAACTCGTTTTGGAATTTTGCTATTAAGCGAACCTATATAATTTTCAATCAAACATTTACACAGAAGCCAGAACAATCAAACGAACTTTGTATAAGCGAATTGTTCATCAAGAAATGTATGCAAACAATGTTTAAATTTAATACGCATGCGTGATGCAACATCGGGTGTTGAAGACATCTGTATTAGATGTTTGTTCGGATTGACGATAGAGAGCAATGTGCTCTGAAGCGAGTGTCGAATCGATTAAATGGTGTTATTTAATAAATTTCAATAAAATGGTTAAAATGCACAGTATGACCATTAAATAGAACATTTGAATAGAAGTGCTTTATAATGGGCCAGTGTATCTTACTGGAAACATTTTGTATGAAAATTGTAAAAAAAATTGGGGGGGGGGGAGAAGTGTCCAGGGGGCAAAGTCAGGGTCCCTAGAGCAACTATTTCGCCCACATCGTCATCTAGAATGATCCCTGTTAACACATGTATATAAACTGTGTCTACATACTGACCTGTTCAAGAATTGTATATCGCTCTCTGAACAAGTTGGCCTTGTCATTCGCGTTACCATGGAGACATGGTGCTGGCGATGACAATGTGGAATTACTGAAATGAAAATTATTTTTATGTATTGCAATACACACATATTTCTCTCGACAAATGGTAGAAACAGTAAATTATTTTTATGTATTGCAATACACACATATTTCTCTCGACACGTGGTAGAAACAGTAAATTATTTTTATGTACCGTATTTAGCTGTGTATAGTGCGCACATTTCTTACTGAAATCCTCATCCATTTTATCTACTGCGCATTATACACCAGTACAGACATCAGGACATTTTTTTCCGGACCAAAATTTCGTGAAAAAACTGAAATTCGACCCGAACGGCCCACAGTCATTCTATAAGTTGTTACATTCGACAATCGTTATAAACTAGCTATTAAAACCAGTTGCCGATAGTCTATATAAATAAATCAAATGAATAAGACCACAAAATTAGCATATATTTCGTTTATTTTGGCAAACTTTGATGAATTTAATTGAAAAGGTAAATGCATAAAAAATGGCGATTTGATAACATCACGTGGTTTTATCGTATGTAATATTTCCCGTACTTTTCGCGTACTTCGCCGTACAATGTACAATGCATTGCATAAAAAAACTTTTTTGGCTGCAGTATTTCAATTGATTGTAGCGATAATTAATTTCGACAAACCTTTCACAATGGGTCCCAGTTAATTAGGTAGGCTTCACGTGTTGAGAAGTTTGAGCATCTGCTGACATGTTTGAGAACGTGTTGAGATGTTTGAGAACGTGTCGAGAAATTTGAGCAGGTGTGCCCGAGTGCGTTACCGTTACTCGATGAGGTATATCTCGAGTGATTAATATAAGTTGTAAAAATCACGGAGCACAATTTTTAGCGATTCTTGAGAAATGTTAAATTTTGACTTGGAAAATTGCGTTTTTCACGTGCGCAGTATACATAGGAACTCAGTTTTTCCGCCGATTTTTCGTGCCAGATCGTGGGTGCGCACTATACACGGTAGCGCACTATACACAGCTAAATACGGTATTGCAATACACACATATTTCTCTCGACAAATGGTAGAAACAGTAAATTATTTTTATGTATTGCAATACACACATATTTCTCTCGACACGTGGTAGAAACAGTAAATTATTTTTATGTATTGCAATACACACATATTTCTCTCGACACGTGGTAGAAACAGTAAATTATTTTTATGTATTGCAATACACACATATTTCTCTCGACAAATGTTAGAAACAGTAAATTATTTATGTATATATTTATGTTGTCCAGTTAGAAGATGGTAAACTAATTTAAAGTCTAGACTCGTGTTCAAAAAGACACAATTGCACTGTAAGTAAGTAAATAAATGCATTTAGATACATATTTAAAATTCATAAAATTACAAACAAGCAATGTGTGCGCGCGTCCCGTGAAAAACTGATGTGCGCACATCAATTTCTTGCTATTATGATTTGCTACGGAAAAATGAAGCTCTGGAGAGAACCACCGGGGAGAACCACTGGAGAGAAGAGAACCACTGGAGAGAAGAGAACCACTGGAGAGAAGAGAACCACCGGGGAGAACCACTGGAGAGAAGAGAACCACTGGAGAGAAGAGAACCACTGGAGAGAAGAGAACCACTGGAGAGAAGAGAACCACCGGGGAGAACCACTGGAGAGAAGAGAACCACCGGGGAGAACCACTGGAGAGAAGAGAACCACCGGGGAGAACCACTGGAGAGAAGAGAACCACTGGAGAGAACCACTGGAGAGAACCACCGGGGAGAACCACTGGAGAGAAGAGAACCACGGGAACCACTGGGAGAGAACAACTGGAGAGAACCACCGGGGAGAACCACTGGAGAGAACCACTGGAGAGAACCACCGGGGAGAACCACTGGAGAGAAGAGAACCACCGGGGAGAACCAGACTGGAGAGAACCACCGGGGAGAACCACTGGGGAGAACCACTGGGGAGAACCACTGGAGAGAAGAGAACCACCGGGGAGAACCACTGGGGAGAACCACTGGAGAGAACCATCGGGGAGAACCACTGGGGAGAACCACTGGAGAGAACCATCGGGGAGAACCACTGGGGAGAACCACTGGGGAGAACCATCGGGGAGAACCACTGGGGAGAACCACTGGGGAGAACCACTGGGGAGAACCATCGGGGAGAACCACTGGAGAGAACCACTGGGGAGAACCACTGGAGAGAACCACCGGGAGAACCACTGGAGAGAACCATCGGGGAGAACCACCGGAGAGAACCATCGGGGAGAACCACTGGGGAGAACCACTGGGGAGAACCACTGGAGAGAACCACTGGGGAGAACCACCGGGGAGAACCACTGGGGAGAACCACTGGGGAGAACCACTGGGGAGAACCACCGGGGAGAACCACCGGGGAGAACCATCGGGGAGAACCACCGGGGAGAACCACCGGAGAGAACCATCGGGGAGAACCACTGGGGAGAACCACTGGAGAGAACCATCGGGGAGAACCACTGGGGAGAACCACTGGGGAGAACCATCGGGGAGAACCACCGGGGAGAACCACTGGAGAGAACCATCGGGGAGAACCACTGGGGAGAACCACTGGAGAGAACCATCGGGGAGAACCACTGGGGAGAACCACTGGGGAGAACCATCGGGGAGAACCACTGGGGAGAACCACTGGGGAGAACCATCGGGGAGAACCACTGGAGAGAACCACTGGGGAGAACCACTGGAGAGAACCACCAGGGAGAACCACTGGAGAGAACCATCGGGGAGAACCACTGGGGAGAGACCACTGGGGAGAACCACTGGAGAGAACCACTGGGAGAACCACGGGGGGACCATGGAGAGGGGGGGAACCACTGGGGAGAACCACTGGGGAGAACCACTGGAGAGAACCACTGGGGAGAACCACTGGGGAGAACCACTGGAGAGAACCACTGGAGAGAACCACTGGGGAGAACAACTGGAGAGAACCACTGGGGAGAACCACCGGGGAGAACCACTGGGGAGAACCATCGGGGAGAACCACCGGGGAGAACCACTGGAGAGAACCATCGGGGAGAACCACTGGGGAGAACCACTGGGACGGGGAGAACCACTGGGGAGAACCACTGGGGAGAACCACTGGGGAGAACCACTGGAGAGAACCACTGGAGAGAACTGGGGAGAACCACTGGGGAGAACCACTGGAGAGAACCACGGGAGAACCAGGAGAACCACTGGAGAGAGAGAACCACTGGGGAAACACTGGGGGGAGAACCACTGGAGAGAACCATGGGAGAACCACTGGGGAGAACCACTGGGGAACCACTGGAGAGAACCACCGGGGAGAACCACGGAGAGAACCACGGGGGAACACTGGGGAGAACCACGGGAGAACCACTGGGGAGAACCACTGGAGAGAACCACTGGGGAGAACCACTGGAGAGAACCACCGGGGAGAACCACTGGAGAGAAGAGAACCACCGGGGAGAACCACTGGAGAGAACCACTGGGGAGAACCACTGGGGAGAACCACTGGGAGAACCACTGGGAGTGGGGGGGGGGGGAGAACCACTGGGGAGAACCACTGGAGAGAACCACTGGGGAGAACCACTGGGGAGAACCACTGGAGAGAACCACTGGAGAGAACCACTGGAGAGAGGGAGAACCACTGGAGAGAACCACTGGGGAGAACCACTGGAGAGAAGAGCCACTGGGAGAACCACTGGGGAGAGGAACCACTGGAGAGAGAACCACTGGGGAGAACCACTGGAGAGAACACTGGGGAGAACCACTGGAGAGAACCACTGGGGAGAACCACTGGGGAGAACCACTGGAGAGAACCACTGGAGAGAAGAGACCACTGGGGAGAACCACTGGGGAGAACCACTGGGAGGAGAACCACTGGAGAGAACCACTGGGAGGGGTGGGGGGGGGTGGGGGGGTGGGGGGGGAGAACCACTGGGGAGAACCACTGGAGAGAACCACCGGGGAGAACCACTGGGGAGAACCACTGGGGGAGAACCACTGGGGAGAACCACTGGAGAGAACCACTGGGAGAACCACTGGGAGCCACTGGGGAACCACTGGAGAGAACCACTGGGGAGAACCACTGGGGAGAACCACTGGGAGAACCACTGGGGAGACACTGGGAGAACCACTGGAGAGGGAGAACCACTGGGGAGAACCACTGGAGAGAACACTGGGAGAACCACCGGGGAGAACCACTGGGGAGAACCACTGGGGAGAACCACTGGAGAGAACCACGGGAGAACACTGGAGAGAACCACTGGGGAGAACCACTGGGGAGAACCACTGGGGAGAACCACTGGAGAGAACCACTGGGGAGAACCACTGGGGAGAACCACTGGAGAGAACCATCGGGGGAGAACCACCGGGGAGAACCACTGGAGAGAACCATCGGGGAGAACCACTGGGAGAACCACGGGGAGACCACTGGGAGAACCACTGGAGAGAACCATTGGGGAGAACCACTGGGGAGAACCACGGGGAGAACCACTGGGGAGAACCACTGGGAGAACCACTGGGGAGAACCACTGGAGAGAACCATCGGGGAGAACCACTGGGGAGAACCACTGGAGAGAAAGGGGGGGAACCACGGGGAGAACCACTGGGGAGAACCACTGGGGGGAGAACCACTGGGGAGAACCACTGGGGAGAACCACTGGGGAGAACCACTGGAGAGGGGAGAACCACTGGAGAGGGGAGAACCACTGGGGAGAACCACTGGAGAGAACCACTGGGGAGAACCACTGGAGAGAACCATCGGGGAGAACCACTGGGGAGAACCATTGGGGAGAACCACTGGGGAGAACCACTGGGGAGAACCACTGGAGAGAACCACTGGGGAGAACCACTGGGGAGAACCACTGGGGAGAACCACTGGGGAGAACCACTGGGGAGAACCACTGGGGAGAACCACCGGGGAGAACCATTGGGGAGAACCACCGGGGAGAACCACTGGGGAGAACCACTGGGGAGAACCACTGGAGAGAACCACTGGAGAGAACCACTGGGGAGAACCACTGGGGAGAACCATTGGGGAGAACCACTGGGGAGAACCACTGGGGAGAACCACTGGAGAGAACCACTGGGGAGAACCACTGGGGAGAACCACTGGAGAGAACCACCGGGGAGAACCACTGGGGAGAACCACTGGGGAGAAC
>CM026404.1:65153116-65177504 GCA_014843695.1 Archivesica marissinica
TGGACAACATTGTATAGACAAGTATTCGTGAACAACATTTTATAGACAAGTACTCGTGGACACAACAACAAAACAAACCACACAACAACAAAACAAACCACACAACAACAAAACAAACCACACAACAACAAAAACCACACAACACAACAACATTGTATAGACAAGTACTCGTGGACAACATTGTATAGACAAGTACTCGTGGACAACATTGTATAGAAAAATACTCGGGGACAACATTGTATAGACAAGTACTCGTGGACAACATTGTATAGACAAGAACTCGTGGACAACATTGTATAGACAAGTAGTCGTGGACACAACAACATTGTATAGACAAGTACTCGTGGACAACATTGTATAGACAAGTACTCGTGGACAACATTGTATAGACAAATACTCGGGGACAACATTGTATAGACAAGTACTCGTGGACAACATTGTATAGACAAGTACTCGTGGACAACATTGTATAGACAAGTACTCGTGGACAACAACATTGTATAGACAAGTACTCGTGGACAACATTGTATAGACAAGTACTCGTGGACACAACAACATTGTATAGACAAGTACTCGTGGACAACATTGTATAGACAAGTACTCGTGGACACAACAACATTGTATAGACAAGTACTCCTGGACACAACAACATTGTATAGACAAGTACTCGTGGACAACATTGTATAGACAAATACTCGTGGACAACATTGTATAGACAAGTACTCGTGGACACAACAACATTGTATAGACAAGTACTCGTGGACAACATTGTATAGACAAGTACTCGTGGACAACATTGTATAGACAAATACTCGGGGACAACATTGTATAGACAAGTACTCGTGGACAACATTGTATAGACACGTACTCGTGGACAACATTGTATAGACAAGTACTCGTGGACAATATTGTATAGACAAATACTCGTGGACAACATTGTATAGACAAGTACTCGTGGACAACATTGTATAGACAAGTACTCGTGAACAACATTGTATAGACAAGTACTCGTGAACAACATTGTATAGACAAGTACTCGTGGACAACATTGTATAGACAAGTACTCGTGAACAACATTGTATAGACAAGTACTCGTGGACACAACAACATTGTATAGAAAAGTACTCGTGGACACAACACCATTGTATAGACAAGTACTCGTGGACACAACAACATTGTATAGACAAGTACTCGTGGACACAACAACATTGTATAGACAAGTACTCGTGGACACAACAACATTGTATAGACAAGTACTCGTGGACACAACAACATTGTATATACAAGTACTCGTGGACACAACAACATTGTATAGACAAGTACTCGTGGACAACATTGTATAGACAAGTACTCGTGGACAACATTGTATAGACAAGTACTCGTGGACAACATTGTATAGACAAATACTCGGGGACAACATTGTATAGACAAGTACTCGTGGACAACATTGTATAGACAAGTACTCGTGGACAACATTGTATAGACAAGTACTCGTGGACAACATTGTATAGACAAGTACTCGTGGACAACATTGTATAGACAAGTACTCGTGAACAACATTGTATAGACAAGTACTCGTGGACACAACAACATTGTATAGAAAAGTACTCGTGGACACAACAACATTGTATAGACAAGTACTCGTGGACACAACAACATTGTATAGACAAGTACTCGTGGACACAACAACATTGTATAGACAAGTACTCGTGGACACAACAACATTGTATAGACAAGTACTCGTGGACACAACAACATTGTATAGACAAGTACTCGTGGACACAACAACATTGTATAGACAAGTACTCGTGGACAACATTGTATAGACAAGTACTCGTGGACAACATTGTATAGACAAATACTCGGGGACAACATTGTATAGACAAGTACTCGTGGACAACATTGTATAGACAAGTACTCGGGGACAACATTGTATAGACAAGTACTCGTGGACAACATTGTATAGACAAGTACTCGGGGACAACATTGTATAGACAAGTACTCGTGGACAACATTGTATAGACAAGTACTCGTGGACACAACAACATTGTATAGACAAGTACTCCTGGACACAACAACATTGTATAGACAAGTACTCCTGGACACAACAACATTGTATAGACAAGTACTCGTGGACAACATTTTATAGACAAGTACTCTTGGACAACATTGTATAGACAAATACTCGGGGACAACATTGTATAGACAAGTACTCGTGGACAACATTGTATAGACAAGTTATGTTATGTTATATGTTATATTTCGGGTTTTACGCCTGCATCAGCACCATTTTGGGCTATATCGCCGGCGGGCAGTTTACCTAGCAACACCTTTCCTGGGCAGGCTCCAGCGGTTAACCAGTACTTGGGTGCACCAACCACCGTAAGAAACTGCCAACTTTTTCATATAAATGAGACACGGTCTGAGCGGGGCTCGAACCCGTGACCATCAGTGATGATAGGTTACAGTGGTATACAAGTCAGCGACCTTAACCACTCGACCACGGAGGCGGATGTATAGACAAGTACTCGTGGACAACATTGTATAGACAAATACTCGTGGACAACATTGTATAGACAAGTACTCGTGGACAACATTGTATAGACAAGTACTCGTGGACAACATTGTATAGACAAGTACTCGTGGACAACATTGTATAGACAAGTACTCCTGGACACAACAACATTGTATAGACAAGTACTCGTGGACAACATTGTATAGACATGTACTCCTGGACAACATTGTATAGACAAGTACTCATGGACAACATTGTATAGACAAGTACTCATGGACATCATTGTATAGACAAGTACTCATGGACAACATTGTATAGACAAGTACTCGTGGACAACATTGTATAGACAAGTACTCGTGGACAACATTGTATAGACAAGTACTCGTGGACAACATTGTATAGACAAGTACTCATGGACAATATTGTATAGACAAGTACTCGTGGACAACATTGTATAGACAAGTACTCGTGGACAACATTGTATAGACAAGTACTCGTGGACAACATTGTATAGACAAGTACTCGTGGACAACATTGTATAGACAAGTACTCATGGACAACATTGTATAGACAAGTACTCATGGACAACATTGTATAGACAAGTACTCGTGGACAACATTGTATAGACAAGTACTCGTGGACAACATTGTATAGACAAGTACTCGTGGACAACATTGTATAGACAAGAACTCATGGACAATATTGTATAGACAAGTACTCGTTGACAACATTGTATAGACAAGTACTCGTGGACAACATTGTATAGACAAGTACTCGTGGACACAACAACATTGTATATACAAGTACTCGTGGACACAACAACATTGTATAGACAAATACTCGTGGACACAACAACATTGTATAGACAAGTACTCGTGGACAACATTGTATAGACAAGTACTCGTGGACAACATTGTATAGACAAGTACTCGTGGACAACATTGTATAGACAAGTACTCGTGGACAACATTGTATAGACAAGTACTCGTGGACAACATTGTATAGACAAGTACTCGTGGACAACATTGTATAGACAAGTACTCGTGGACACAACAACATTGTATAGACAAGTACTCGTGGACACAACAACATTGTATAGACAAGTACTCGTGGACACAACAACATTGTATAGACAAGTACTCGTGGACAAACAACATTGTATAGACAAGTACTCGTGGACACAACAACATTGTATAGACAAGTACTCGTGGACACAACAACATTGTATAGACAAGTACTCGTGGACAACATTGTATAGACAAGTACTCGTGGACAACATTGTATAGACAAGTACTCGTGGACAACATTGTATAGACAAGTACTCGTGGACAACATTGTATAGACAAGTACTCGTGGACAACATTGTATAGACAAGTACTCGTGGACAACATTGTATAGACAAGTACTCGTGGACAACATTGTATAGACAAGTACTCGTGGACAACATTGTATAGACAAGTACTCGTGGACAACATTGTATAGACAAGTACTCGTGGACAACATTGTATAGACAAGTACTCGTGGACAACATTGTATAGACAAGTACTCGTGAACAACATTGTATAGACACGTACTCGGGGACAACATTGTATAGACAAGTACTCGTGGACAACATTGTATAGACAAGTACTCGTGGACACATTGTATAGACAAGTACTCGTGGACAACATTGTATAGACAAGTACTCGTGGACGACATTGTATAGACAAGTACTCGTGGACAACATTGTATGGACAAGTACTCGTGGACAACATTGTATAGACAAGTACTCGGCGACAACATTGTATAGACAAGTACTCTTGGACAACATTGTATAGACAAGTACTCGGGGACAACATTGTATAGACAAGTACTCGTGGACAACATTGCATAGACAAGTACTCGTGGACACAACAACATTGTATAGATAAGTACTCGTGGACAACATTGTGTAGAGAAGTACTCGTGGACAACATTGTATAGAGAAGTACTCGTGGACAACATTGTATAGACAAGTACTCGTGGACAACATTGCATAGACAAGTACTTATGGACAACATTAACATATAATTATGCTTCAAAGAAGATCGTCGACGTTTGAATCCACATTTTTTCCGACATCAAAATTAACATTGTGATTTCAAAATGTGACATATTTGAATCACAACGAGTTTCAAACTTTTAATTTGCTCTGCAATTTTAAAACTAATGATGACAAATGCTTGCAATGTTCACAGTGTAATTATATGAGCTTAGACAATTGTAAAACATTAAAATGTAAATTTGTGAATATAACTCATTTGTCCCCTATTTATTTTTGTCGTGTTCAATTTATATGAAAGGGATTTCCTGGAGGCAACATATCTTTTGATATATCAATCATAGTTATTCAAATATATAAAGGTGGCGATTTTCGTATTAAAAGTTGAATGAGTGAGAACATATTGTTGTGGGGTTAACTGTGATCACTTTACTGGGATATGTGTTATTGCTACACGATACGGCTTACGACTGTCTACTTTTTATTACTACTCGTAGCGGCTTACGACTGTAAAAGTTATAAAATTGTTATAACCATTTACCATAGCAGTGGATACATATACGGATACAGATGCTATTTTATCGACATGTCATATAATCAAAAAACTTACCCTATGTATAGTGTTTGCCGGACCTGTATTGATTGGTATTGTCATATTTGATGTGTTATATTTAAAGAGCGGACCAGTTGTAATGCTGATGATCCAGGTACCGATTGCTTGACCAAACAAACAGAGGAGAACATGGCACTATTTAAGTATCCTCAAACTACCCGCAAATCCCATGCAAAAATCAACACCTAGTCGAAGATAAATAATTTCATCAGGGGACGTCACTCGTACATGTCGTCAAGCGATAGCAGCAATAAATAGTGTGTGTGTTTTACGTTTATTTATCGTCGCTACCGGTTGCCCATATGAGCGACGCCTCCTGCAGAGATTAATCATTTTAGATTTTTGGAGGATAGTGCAATGATACAGACAGAGACCCATTCCTGAGTCTCCTCGGTTTAAAGTCTCATCTGAAAGACTGTTAATTGTATTAGAGTCAGACTGGGGATCGGACCTGCGATTCCTGGATTACCAGTCCAACGTGTTAACCACAGGACTACAGACCCATCTGTAGTGATAAATAAGCGCAAATACGCATGGATATATTTACTTATTTGCGCTTACACTCAGCAGAAATACTAGCATTGATAACACATCAAACTGATAATCCTGTTGTTTACCATCGCATAATTCATGACAGAAAAGTTTTCCAGTTTTTTTCCAGTTTATTTTCATATTATCAGGAAGCAGATTTGCAACAACATGAGATATTCATAACATAGCAAATATATATACAGTACATACATCGACGCGATACATGGCATTTAAATAAATACAGAATCAAACGTTTCTGAAATAAAGACAACTTGTACATGTATAAATACGTATTTTTAACTACGATAAAGAAGCATAAGTTGATATACGCGAGATGTGATTGTAGTGTAGATCACACACTTACTTTCATTGGCCTAAAGTAACACAAGTTGTAAGTTGGAATGTATTCATTTGTAATTATTGTGATTAACAGGTCATACCATTATACATGTTTAGATCCAAGAGGAGGTAACTCTTCTTCGGTTAGATCGCATAGCAATCAGTAGATACATCACTGTGTCTATCCTTTGACATTAATAAATTAGTTATATTATATATTCATGTTGTGTGATAACCTGCAGTCATAATGTATTGTATTATATGGTGGTGCGCAACTTCCGTTTATCCAACTCGTCCGAATAATTCCAGACTGTCAAATCACGAGTATGTGTCTATATTTAGTAATATGACTTATAAATATCGCATACATAACCACCGCGTGTCGTTCACACAGCTTACACGAATGCTCGTGTAATTTGTACAATGTAGTATACATAGAAAGCAGTAATATTATGCTAAACCCGTTGGGGGTGCCGTACCTACTGTATTACTCATAGAAAGTAATACTATATACAAAACTTAGCCGGTTGGATGCAGTACCTATGTTGCTCGTATGCCGTAGCATATTTTCAAAACAGACGAGTCCATTTTCAACAATAGATTATTTCATCCGGAGAGCAAGAATTACCCGTGTATTTGGCGCAACTTGACATTCACACCTCAGTAAATACAGAAGTGACCTAACAGAAAAGGTAAATATAAATACGTTTTCCAGCTTATATTTGTTTTGAAATAGTATATAGTATTGAAACATTATCCAATCGTGTGTATATATATAGTATCTATGACAGTTTGTCTAGCTGAATGCGTTCTTCGTCACTAGTTTCATTTACAAATTGATTTATCCAAGAAGCTGCTATGTTGACAAAACCTGATGCGGATCGCAAGTTGCATTTCATGCAGCGCGACATGCATGCTCATAGATTTACAGTTACCAGGGCATTTCATTATATTTTACTGCAAACCCAAGGATTTCTTGATTACAAATTTCATGTTATGTATATATGTTCCATTACTGTCAAACCCCTTGCTGGGATCTAGACATGTTTGGGCAGGCTTAGTCGACCTAAGCAATATGTGTGAGTTGCCTTGCTCAATGACGCTACATACATGGCCTGACCGAGTATCGAACCCAGTTCGAATGTGCCATTATGCAAGGCATTTAAATTCCATGTTGCATCTTCTTTCTCCCTCGTTGCGATGGATTCCATCAGGAATGAGGTATCAATCGTGATTAATATAAGTTGTTAGAACTTGTTTCGCAATCAAGCTAAAATAAATTTGTATAAACTAACCCGGGACCTTTCGATTCCAAATCTGACGCTCTACCACGGATGCCACACTATACTAATGATTTGTGTGTGTTTTACGTATATTTATCGTCGCTACCTGTTGCCCATATGAGCGACGCCTCCTGAAGACATTTTACATTTTAGATTGAACCTGCAATTCCTGGATTATCAGTCCAGCAGATCCGTCTGTTACTACTAATGATTTATCAATTATATGTTATTTTATACCCTATAGGAGTAACATGACTTCACTTACAGTTGACCAACGTCAAAACGTAATGACTAGGAACCAAACCGAAATCAGAGCAAAGGAAAACATGGCAGTCAGAAAAAAAGGTGATATTGCACAAGGACATAGCTTTGCTGACTTCAAATTTACCGAGTTCAAGAAAGACCATGGACGGAAAGAAACGGCGGTAAGATCTCATTTCTCATTTGAGCACTGAAAGCGTTTTCAGCTATCAAAAACTAATGCAATACGCAAAATGTAATCGGTTGTATCGGCTTAAGC
The DNA here is from genome assembly GCA_014843695.1 of Archivesica marissinica. Lineage (NCBI taxonomy): Eukaryota > Metazoa > Mollusca > Bivalvia > Venerida > Vesicomyidae > Archivesica > Archivesica marissinica. The sequence goes on from CM026404.1 coordinate 65,160,938, forward strand.
TAAGATTCTACATACGGTACGCGAAAATAAATGAAAAAGCATGTAATGCCATGTGTTGATTCGATATGTCCGGTTGCGGATGACAAAGTGAATTGCTCTATGTGGCGATTGTATGCATCATATAAATGGCCCTCAAAATCGTTGGCAAGAGAGACTGAAAATGCATGGGTATTCTTATTTATTGAAGAAACCAATATGCATTCAGATGAAACATGCGCTTTACGCATAGCGCGCATTATGTAATCTTACCCTTATTGCGTTCATTTGTTGATGCGTAGGATGAAACAGGCTACCCTGTATAAATACAAGTGACGTTATTTCTATTATAGCACAGACGGGTCTGTAGTCCAGTGGTAACACGCTGGACTGGTAAACCAGGGATCGCAGGTTCGATCCCCCGTCTGACCCTAATAAAATGAACAGTCTTTCAGATGGGACGCTAAACCGAGGTCTCGTGTCGGTGCTTTACACCGTGCATGTAAAAGAACCAGAGGAGATTCTGGAATGGGTCTCTGTCTGTATCATTGCACTATCCTCCAAAATCTAAAATAACTAATCTCTTCAGGAGGCGTCGCTCATATGGGACACCGGTAGCGACGATAAATAAACGTAAAAACACACTCTATTATAGCGAATGTTCTACAAACAATGTCTATGAATGTAACGTTATTGGTGTCTTTAAAATAATAAATTATATATTGATTGTTCCGAACAGGGAACTAGTAATACATATGTGGTCCTCTCTACATCCCAATTTTCTGCTTAAAAAGCCAATTGTTAATTAATTCTAATTACGAAAATGAATTAGCCGAATGATTTTTGTTTTACTTGAAAAAGGTTTTTTAAGCCGAAAATTCGATGTAGAGAGGACAACATATGTTTAAAATAATAATTTTGTTGCGTATCTTTGTAATTATTCGATGCATCTTCTGTGTGTATATAGCTACTTTTTATACATTTTAATATATCTATGTACAGTCAAACCTGTCTTATGCAGCCAGCCAAGGGAATCACAGAAAGTGGCTGCTTAGCACAGGTGGCTTCTTAATAGAGGTCAATTGTATAATAAAACAACACATTGGTAAGCTGAAAACTGGCTGCTTAATACAGGGTGGTTGCTTAATAGAGGTGACCACTAACACGGGTTTGACTGTATTTAAATTCATTACTGTCCCTAGTAATATCCATATTTTAAGAACAGAATCATCAGTCATTCTTGTTGTTACTGTAGCATATTACCACACTTAAATAAAAGTAACTGACATGGACTGGTATTTTTAGACCAATAAATTAATAAGAATTACATTTGGACTAGTTCATTTATCAAAATGGGTAATTTTGTTTAATAATAGTAATATTACTGGCCAACTGTGCAAATCCTTATGAGACGGCTCATATGGATCTACACTTTTTGTAAGTATATTTAGAGGTCTGTAGTGTTGAAAGGGTTAAAGCGCAAATATTCGCTTACTTATCTTCTGCTGCACATAGATATATTCATGATTATAACTCGGTCATATATTATTTTATATTTTCCTTTGGAGGCCTCCATAGCCGAGTGATTACGGTTGCTTACTTCAAATCACTTGCCCATCACTGTTCAAATCCCACTGGGGGTCTCAAATTCTTTCAAGTGAGGAAGCTATCCATAGGGTTTGCAGTAGGTCGGTGGTTCTAGCCGGGGCTCGTTCGTGCCAGCAATACTGTTTGGAGGGACACCCGGGGGTCTTCCTCCACCATTGATAGCTGGAATGTCGACACCTAAACTGTACACATTATTTATCGCTGCTATCGCTTGACGACATGCACAAGTGATGAAATTATTTATCTTCGTCTAGGTGTTAATTTTTGTATGGGATTTGCGGGTAGTTTGAGGATACTTAAATAGGGCCACGTTCTCCTCTGTTTGAAGATACTTAAATAGGGCCATGTTCTCCTCTGTTTGAGGATACTTAAATAGGGCCATGTTCTCCTCTGTTTGAAGATACTTAAATAGGGCCATGTTCTCCTCTGTTTGAGGATACTTAAATAGGACCATGTTCTCCTCTGTTTGAGGATACTTAAATAGGACCATGTTCTCCTCTGTTTGAAGATACTTAAATAGGGCCATGTTCTCCTCTGTTTGAAGATACTTAAATAGGGCCATGTTCTCCTCTGTTTGTTTGGTCAAGCAATCGGTACCTGGATTATCAGCATTACAACTGGTCCGCTCTTTAAACATAACACATCAAATATGACAATACCAATACAGGTCCGGCAAACACCATACATAGGGTAAGTTTTTTGGTTATATGTTATATGTGCATACCAATAAAATAACCCCAAATAAGACATATATGCATACCGATAAAATAACCCTAAATAAGACATATATGCATACCGATAAAATAACCCTAAATAAGACATATATGCATACCAATAAAATAACCCTAAATAAGACATTTATGCATACCAATAAAATAACCCTAAATAAGACATTTATGCATACCGATAAAATAACCCTAAATAAGACATATATGCATACCGATAAAATAACCCTAAATAAGACATATATGCATACCGATAAAATAACCTCAAATAAGACATATATGCATACCGATAAAATAACCTCAAATAAGACATATATGCATACCGATAAAATAACCCTAAATAAGACATTTATGCATACCAATAAAATAACCCCAAATAAGACATTTATGCATACCGATAAAATAACCCCAAATAAGACATATATGCATACCGATAAAATAACCTCAAATAAGACATATATGCATACCGATAAAATAACCCTAAATAAGACATATATGCATACCGATAAAATAACCCTAAATAAGACATATATGCATACCGATAAAATAACCCCAAATAAGACATTTATGCATACCGATAAAATAACCCCAAATAAGACATATATGCATACCGATAAAATAACCTCAAATAAGACATTTATGCATACCGATAAAATAACCCCAAATAAGACATATATGCATACCGATAAAATAACCCTAAATAAGAATCAAATAAACAACCCCTTATTTGGAATGTGCTGCATATCCAGGCTCAGCAGTGTCGTCATTACTGTTGTATAGCGTTTGTTTATTATAGTGTCACCCCTATTTAAAGGGCCAGCCATTTCTGACTTATGAGACACAGGTCAGCCGGGTGTGATATGACAATGTTGTAAATTTTGGTTCACTAAAGTTAAACTAGCACACATATGCAAATGAATTATAGTCGTATATTGTACATTTTAAGAAAATAACTCTTAAAAGAGACTAACGCGTGATATTCTTGTTTCGCATGTGAAATGTCCCTTGTAATGTTATCAGGGCACAGGGTTAACAGATGGAACAAACAATAACACGACTGGTACAAAAGTTGGTTTCATCAACAAGATCCGGAGACAACCCAGTGAGCCCAAGAAGGTCCCACTCGTGAGAACCAACAGCAAAGTCAGCTTCAAACCTGCAGGTGAGAGCTTTGACCCGTAACCTGCTAACCACCAAGTCGCATTTTCAAACATCATAGAGCCAGATCAGACGGCACAGAATGAAGAATGTCAGAATGTCTGATCAGGCTCTATGCTATTCGGATAGTGGAGCTAAAACACATGGGTGAATAGCAAACAACATAGATCCTGATCAGACAGTGTTTCTCCACTGATCTAGATCTATGTTGTTTGCATATTCCATCCAGGGTCTTCCTCCACCAGGAGAGTCAATGTATGATTGATTGGGTTTTTTTTTAAACCTCAAGAACCAAAAAACATACGGCATAATACATACTAACCGTCAAAAAGTTAGCTATGGTTAGAAAATGGCAAATATTATTTATTGGTTGCACACATTAAGAAACAAAATATTGGCTGTTCAGAGGTTTATCAAGATTTGTGCACAGGAAGCAACTGTACATGAGCGACCGGAGGTAAGGTCATTCATCCGTTGAGACTTGACCCCGACATGAACCTCTCACATCTGAAAGATATATTTTGGAGTTCCAAACAGATAAATTTGATCAAAATAGCGGGTTTTGGGCTGTGTGACTATCCATGCAATGCCCGCATATGATGTTTTATAATAATTACGTGCAGCCAATTATGAAATATGCTGCCTGTGTAATGTGATTAACCCATTCAACCCCAAGTAACTGACATGAACTAGTGCATGATATTTTTAGACTAATAAATTAATAAGAAAATTACATTTGGACCAGTTCATTTATCAAAATGGGTAATTTTGTCTAAATATAGTAATATTACTTGCAAAAAGTGCAGATCCAGATGTGACAGCTGTAAGTATATTTAGAGGTCTGTAGTGTTGAAAGGATTAAAAAGGGCAGTTAATATGAATAAAATAATGGGGGAAAACAAATATCGGGGCAAAATCATTGGAAATCATAAAAGAAAAAGAATAATTATTGTGTTTATATTTGTATAGGATTCCTTTGATGAAATAAATTCCAAAACACAAATAGCCTCTAAATCCAAAACACAAATAGCCTCTATATCATAATAAAAAAAGATTATATACATTTAAAACGTTAAAACATTTGGATTTCTTACATTAAAACGTTGGTAATTCTGGTTTTGTAATGAATTCAATTGTAGGAAAATAACTTTTTTAGATATTGTGATGGTAAGTTTAAACATTAACCCATTGCCGCGTCTGATCAGGATCTATGTTGTTTGCTAATCGGCCAAATGTTTTAGCTCCACTATCTGAATAGCAAACAGCATAGAGCCTGATCAGACGGAATATTTTGTGCCGTCTGATCTGGCTCTGATGTTTGCAAAACAGATTTTTATCTGCCGCTAGCATGCAAACGGTTAATAGTACTTCAATGTTTCATACGCCGAACAATGTGATTTATATCGATAGGAGATCGTATCTTTCGAAAAGCTCATTTTGTAATTCTTCATTGTTTCAGGGAGAAAACCGTGTGTTAACGAAAAGAAACAAGCTCGATTCACAGTTCCTGTACCACATCATGTGGTCCCCACTGATCACGGTGAGTAACATCTCTGTTCATAGTTCATGTACCATGAGATGTTTGCCTCGGTTACAACAGTAAGTAACATCTCTGTTCATAGTTCATGTACCATGAGATATTTGCCTCGGTTACAACAGTAAGTAACATCTCTGTTCATAGTTCATGTACCAGATGTTTGCCTCAGTTACAACAGTAAGTAACATCTCTGTTCACAGTTCATGTACCATGAGATGATTGCCTCGGTTACAACAGTAAGTAACATCTCTGTTCATAGTTCATGTACCAGGAGATGTTTGCCATCGGTTACAACAGTAAGTAACATCTCTGTTCATAGTTCATGTACCAGGAGATGTTTGCCTCAGTTACAACAGTAAGTAACATCTCTGTTCATAGTTCATGTACCATGAGATGTTTTCCTCGGTTACAACAGTAAGTAACATCTCTGTTCATAGTTCATGTACCAGGAGATGTTTACCTCGGTTACAACAGTAAGTAACATCTCTGTTAATAGTTCATGTACCAGGAGATGTTTACCTCGGTTACAACAGTAAGTAACATCTCTGTTAATAGTTCATGTACCATGAGACGTTTGCCTCGGTTACAACAGTAAGTAACATCTCTGTTCACAGTTCCAGTAGCATGCAAGGTTGGCCTCGGTTACAACAGTAAGTAACATCTCTGTTCACAGTTCCAGTAGCATGCAAGGTTGGCCTCGGTTACAACAGTAAGTAACATCTCTGTTCACAGTTCCAGTAGCATGCAAGGTTGGCCTCGGTTACAACAGTAAGTAACATCTCTGTTCACAGTTCCAGTAGCATGCAAGGTTGGCCTCGGTTACAACAGTAAGTAACATCTCTGTTCACAGTTCCAGTAGCATGCAAGGTTGGCCTCGGTTACAACAGTAAGTAACATCTCTGTTCACAGTTCCAGTAGCATGCAAGGTTGGCCTCGGTTACAACAGTAAGTAACATCTCTGTTCACAGTTCCAGTAGCATGCAAGGTTGGCCTCGGTTACAACAGTAAGTAACATCTCTGTTCACAGTTCCAGTAGCATGCAAGGTTGGCCTCGGTTACAACAGTAAGTAACATCTCTGTTCACAGTTCCAGTAGCATGCAAGGTTGGCCTCGGTTACAACAGTAAGTAACATCTCTGTTCACAGTTCCAGTAGCATGAAAGGTTGGCCTCGGTTACAACAGTAAGTAACATCTCTGTTCGCAGTAAGCAAGGTTTGTCTCAGTTACAACAGTAAGTAACATCTCTGTTCACAGTAAGCAAGGTTGGCCTCAGTTACAACAGTAAGTAACATCTCTGTTCACAGTAAGCAAGGTTTGCCTCGGTTACAACAGTAAGTAACATCTCTGTTCACAGTAAGCAAGGTTTGTCTCGGTTACAACAGTAAGTAACATCTCTGTTCACAGTAAGCAAGGTTTGTCTCGGTTACAACAGTAAGTAACATCTCTGTTCACAGTAAGCAAGGTTTGTCTCAGTTACAACAGTAAGTAACATCTCTGTTCACAGTAATCAAGGTTTGTCTTGGTTACAACAGTAAGTAACATCTCTGTTCACAGTAAGCAAGGTTTGTCTCGGTTACGTCTACTGTACTATATCCTGTTGTACATAACATTTCAGAACTGTCTCCTATGGAAGTGGACTCGACGATGGTCAGAATACGTAACATAATGACACGAAAACCTCGCGGTGTATTAGACATTGATGCAATCAAGGACCCACTTACTTGTTCGGAATACGCCCAGGATGTCATGGATTATCTTCAGGTATGTCTCGGTTTCAAATGTTGACAGCAGATCGTGGCTTCCTGTCTTATAAGTAGGTTCTATAGCACCCCTACCACAATCTCTAGCACCCCTACCACAATCCCTAGCACACCTAGCACAATCCCTAGCACCCCTATCACAATCCCTAGCACCCCTACCACAATCCCTAGCACACCTAGCACAATCCCTAGCACCCCTAGCACAATCCCTAGCACCCCTAGCACAATCCCCAGCACCCCTATCACAATCCCTAGCACACCTATCACAATCACCCCTACCACAATCCCTAGCACCCCTAGCACAATCCCCAGCACACCTACCACAATCCCCAGCACACCTACCACAATCCCTAACACACCTAACACAATCCTTAGCACCACTACCACAATCCCTAGCACACCCACCACAATCCCTAGCACACCTACCACAATCCCTAGCACACCTACCACAATCCCTAGCACCGCTACCACAATCCCCACACCGCTACCACAATCCCTAGCACCGCTACCACAATCCTTAGCACACCTACCACAATCTGTAGCACACTTCACAATCCCCAGCACACCTACCACCCCAGCACACCTACCACAATCCCCAGCACACCTACCACAATCCCTAGCACCCCTACCACAATCCCCAGCACCCCTACCACAATCCCCAGCACACCTACCACAATCCCTAGCACCCCTACCACAATCCCTAGCACTGCTACCACAATCCCCAGCACACCTACCACAATCTCTAGCACACCTACCACAATCCCTAGCACTGCTACCACAATCCCCAGCACACCTACCACAATCCCTAGCACCCCTACCACAATCCCTAGCACTGCTACCACAATCCCCAGCACACCGACCACAATCCCTAGCACCCCTACCACAATCCCTGGTACTGCTACCACAATCCCCAGCACACCTACCACTATCCCCAGCACACCTACCACAATCCCCAGCACACTTACCACAAACCCTAGCACACCTACCACAATCCTTAGCACCGTTACCACAATCCCTAGCACACCTACTACAATCCCTAGCACACCTACCACAATCCCTAGCACTGCTACCACAAACCCTAGCACACCTACTACCACAATCCCCAGCACACCTACCACAATCCTTAGCACACTTACCACACTCCTTAGCACACCTACCACATTCCTTAGCACACCTACCACAATCCCCATCACAACTACCACAATCTCTAGCACACCTACCATAATCCCCAGCACACCTACCACAAACCTTAGCACACTTACCACAATCCTTAGCACACCTACCACAATCCATAGCACACCTACCACAATCCCTAACACACCTAACATAATCCCTAGCACACTTACCACAATCCCTAGCACACCTACCACAATCCCCAGCACACTTACCACAATCCCTAGCACACCTACCACAATCCCTAGCACACCTAACATAATCCCTAGCACACCTACCACAATCCCTAACACACCTAACACAATTCTTAGCACCACTACAACAATCCCCAGCACACCTACCACAATCCCTAACACACCTAACACAATCCTTAGCACCACTACCACACTCCCTAGCACACCTACCACAATCCCTCACAACTACCACAACCCCCAGCACCACTACCACAATCCCTAGCACACCCACCACAATCCCTAGCACACCTACCACAATCCCTAGCACACCTACCACAATCCCTAGCAATGCTACCACAATCCCCAGCACCGCTACCCAATCCCTAGCACCGCTACCACAATCCCCAGCACCACTACCACAATCCCTAGCACACCTACCACAATCCCTAACACACCTAACACAATCCCTAGCACCGCTACCACAATCCCTAGCACCGCTACCACAATCCCCAGCACCGCTACCACAATCCCTAGCACACCTACCACAATCCCCAGCACACCTACCACAATCCCCAGCACACCTACCACAATCCCCAGCACACCTACCACAATCCCCAGCTCACCTACCACAATCCCCAGCACACCTACCACAATCCCCAGCACACCTACCACAATCCCCAGCACACCTACCACAACCCAGCACACCTACCACAATCCCTAGCACACCTACCACAATCCCTAGCACACCTACCACAATCCCCAGCACACTACCACAATCCCCAGCACACCTACCACAATCCCCAGCACACCTACCACAATCCCTAGCACACCTACCACAAACCCTAGCACACCTACCACAATCCCTAGCACACCTACCACAATCCCTAGCACACATACCACAATCCCTAGCAATCCTACCACAAACCCTAGCACACCTACCACAATCCCTAGCAATCCTACCACAAACCCTAGCACACCTACCACAATCACTAGCACACCTACCACAATCCCTAGCACCTCTACCACAGTCCCTAGCACAAACCCTAGCAAACCTACCACGATCGCTAGCACAGGTACTGCAACCAATTATTGCTACAATAATCGGTATATATGTGCATGTTGTTCCAAGAATGTCGACTTACATATTTCCAACAAGAATATATTGCAATCACCATGATCTTTTAGCCACAAAAAGATAAAGCAGTACTCCATAATACATTATATTATTTCACAAAAAAGTATACTCATTTATATATCTACTCTGTAGATGGTTGAACGTCGCTTCACGTTTCCGGAGAAGTACTTGATGCAGAAAGGCAATGACTTGACCCCTAATATGAGAACGGTTCTCATGGACTGGCTCATACAAGTTCAGGTACCGGTACATATATACAGAATGGTTCTCCAGTTTGAATATATGCAGCTTTGAAATTTCCATATACAGGTACATGTTGACTATACTATGCCATCTGTAATTGAACCCAATAACCCATTTGATTCTGGATACCGTTCAAACAGTATCTGCAAAGAACATAGAGCCAGATCATCCGCCATGGAACATGCTGTCTGATCAGGCTCTATGCTGTTTGCTATTCAGATGATCTTACTAAGACACTTGGCTATGTAGCAAACAACATAGATCCTGATCAGCATGCAGCGTCCACTGATCTGGATCTATGTTGTTAGCAAAAGCCTTTAAATGTATCCAGAATGAAATGGGCTAAGCTTCGGCAGACTGATATGAAAATCTCACTTTAAATAAAGCAGTTATGGGAATTTGAAAACATGAAAGATTGTTCAAAATGACTGCCTTTCCATTTTGGATATTTGTTGTTAGTGATATGACGAATTACATTTAAGTCCAATATTGTACTATGAAAAAGTGAATATAGATATATTACTGCAGGATATAGGTCCAAATAAATTATTGTAGTGTATGTTTTTAAGTATACAGTAGTGTGCTGTCATCTGAAAGGAAAACAAATCAACAAGAGATTATCTTAATGATAATCTTGAACAATATACACAGCTCACTAAAACATAGAATATGATGACGGTGCACTGCAAATAAAGAAGAAAATGTTTTATAAAAGGTTCCTACTTGATCCTTTGTGTTTTACATTTATTTATCGTCGCTACTGGTTACCCATATGAGTGACACCTCCTGAAGAGATTAGTCATCTTAGATTTTATGAGAATAGTGCAATGATACAGAGAGAGACACATTCCAGAGTCTCCTCTGGTTCTTTTACATGCACAGTGTAAAGCACCGAAACGAGACCTCGGTTTAAAGTCCCATCTGAAAGACTGTTAATTTTATTAGGGTCAGACGAGGGATCGAACCTGCGGTACTTGATCCTTTGCATAATGTATCGTGTATGTTGTTGTATGTTGAACATATATGGACCTATATCCTGCAGTCATATTTATCCATGCATTCATAGTACAATATTGAACTTAATGTAACCACAAGGACACTTTATATGGCAGCGTAGCGTACTGACAGGTGTATTCAAGTCATATACTTAAATGCGAAAGTAACGCAACACTTGAATGTTATTTTCTATGTACATGCTCTATATTGCAAATATTTTTCTAGCGCTACACTTTAACTGCTGATTATTACATGAAACTGTGAGAAATGGATTCTTTTAGGTGATCGTTTAGTGAATAGACTCGTTTAATGAAATTAATAATTATGTCCTGAACTTCAAAGTTGATTACCGGTATTGAAAATTCACACATACATAGGGTTGCGTTTCTTTTGCGGTGTGTAACGATTTGAGCATTTATGTATATATATATATCTTACATCGGTGATATATCTTGCATCGGTGATATATCTTGCATCGGTGATATATCTTGCATCGGTGATATATCTTACATCGGTGATATATCTTGCATCGGTGATATATCTTGCATCGGTGATATATGTTACATCGGTGATATAGGGCATTCAAATCACTTGCCCATCACCATTGTAGGTTCGAATCCCATTGACGGTGTCAAATTGTTTCATGTGAGGAAGCTATCCACCTGGCTTACGGAAGGTCAATCGTTCTACCTGTGTGCCCGTATGTGACTGAAATTATGCATGGCCAGCCAGGGCTATCCACCATCAACAATAACTGGAGAGCCACCATATAACCTAAGCATTATGCAGGGCCACCCAGGGCTATCCACCATCAACAATAACAAACCACCAAAACCAACAACACCACCCAGGGCTATCCACCATCAACAATAACTGGAGAGCCACCATATAACCTAAGCATTATGCAGGGCCACCCAGGGCTATCCACCATCAACAATAACAGGAGAGCCACCATATAACCTAAGCATTATGCAGGGCCACCCAGGGCTATCCACCATCAACAATAACTGGAGAGCCACCATATAACCTAAGCATTATGCAGGGCCACCCAGGGCTATCCACCATCAACAATAACAGGAGAGCCACCATATAACCTAAGCATTATGCAGGGCCACCCAGGGCTATCCACCATCAACAATAACTGGAGAGCCACCATATAACCTAAGCATTATGCAGGGCCACCCAGGGCTATCCACCATCAACAATAACAGGAGAGCCACCATATAACCTAAGCATTATGCAGGGCCACCCAGGGCTATCCACCATCAACAATAACTGGAGAGCCACCATATAACCTAAGCATTATGCAGGGCCACCCAGGGCTATCCACCATCAACAATAACAGGAGAGCCACCATATAACCTAAGCATTATGCAGGGCCACCCAGGGCTATCCACCATCAACAATAACTGGAGAGCCACCATATAACCTAAGCATTATGCAGGGCCACCCAGGGCTATCCACCATCAACAATAACAGGAGAGCCACCATATAACCTAAGCATTATGCAGGGCCACCCAGGGCTATCCACCATCAACAATAACTGGAGAGCCACCATATAACCTAAGCATTATGCAGGGCCACCCAGGGCTATCCACCATCAACAATAACAGGAGAGCCACCATATAACCTAAGCTGCTACTGAGATATTGACCACAAACAACAAAATACCATTGATAATAAAGTCTAAAGCATCAATGTAATGAAATCTTAAGGGTCCATTTATTTTAAAGATGTGTTGCAAAGGTTGCAAAACAAGCTACAGTCAAACCTGTCTTAAGCAGCCAGCCAAGGGAGTTAAAGAAAGTGGCTGCTTAGCACAGGTGGCTGCTTAATAGAAGTCAAATGTATAGTAAAACAACATATTTGGAATCTTGAAACTGGCTGCTTAATACAGGTTGGCTGCTTAATGGAGGTGACCACTAACACAGGTTTGACTGTATACGTATTATGTGGGCATTCGTGTGGGAGGAAACCGGAGTACCCAAAGCAGACCCACCTGGCGACCATCTTACCATCTCTCATCTTTTAGTATGATACTAATGACATAATAATAGTATGCCTTCAGTCAACCTGTCATGACTCGTTACAATAAACTGTTTGATAATGGCTACAGGTGAGATCACATTGATGGTCTAGTGGGTCATATAGTGATGGGTTTTAGTGGGTGTTCTTTATTCTATTCAGCAGTTGTATGTAGCATTTGTCTGTAGCTGTTGTCTGTAGCTGTTGTCTGTAGATGTTGTCGGTAGCTGTTGTCGGTAGCTGTTGTCGGTAGCTGTTGTCTGTAGCTGTTGTCGGTAGCAGTTGTCTGTAGCATTTGTCGGTAGCAGTTGTCTGTAGCTGTTGTCGGTAGCATTTGTCTGTAGCATTTGTTGGACTGTGTGGTTTGTTTGTTTTTGGAGTATAAAGTCACTCCAACTGCTTAGGTTGACGGATCTGTAGTCCAGTGGTTAACATGTTGGACTGGTAATCCAGGGATCACAGGTTCGATCCCCCGCCTGACCCTAATAGAATTTAACAGTCTCTCAGATGGGATTTTAAACCGAGGTCTCGTGTCAGTGCTGTACACCGTGCACGTAAAAGAACCAGAGGAGACTCTGGAATGGGTCTCTGTCTATATCATTGCATTATCCTCCAAAAATCTAAAATGACTAATCTCTTCAATGGTTGCTCATATGGGCAACTGGTAGCGACGATAAATAAACGTAAAACACACAGGTAATGTGGCGGCTCTCCAGCTATTATTGGCGGAGTTAAGACCCAAACGCCCATCTAAATTAGGGCCCGGAGGGGCACCCACAGTGAATCACTGCCATTCTGCAAGCCAACTGGATAGCTTCCTCATATTAAGGTGTTCAACACCCCCAGTGGGATTCGAACCTACAGTGAGACTGTTTAAATATACCAGTAAATGTAAGATGTAATTCTATTTATAGGTTAACCAAGAGTTGTCCCAGCATACCCTGCATTTGTGTGTGAACATGATAGACAAGTTCATATCCAAACAGAACGTCGCACTGGACACCTTACAACTCGTCGGTATTACATCACTACTCATTGCTGCTAAATATCACGAGAGGTTTCCACCGGAGGTATGTATCATCATACCCGTCTTCACATGGTTCAACCCCATATAGGGCGACCCCCGTGGCCGATTGTTGACTTCAAATCATAGGTTCGAATCCCACTGGGGATGTCGTATTCTTTCAGTGGAAGTCGTGATAGCGCAGTGGATGCGCGTTCGCTTCAGGTGCGAAAGGTCCGGAGTTCGAGCCCCGCTGGAGCCATTACGATTGTGTCCTTAGGCAAGGCATTTAAATTCCACGTTGCCTCTTCTCTCCCTCGTGGCGATGGATTCCATCAGGAATGAGGTCTCGAGAGTGATTAATATAAGTTGAAAGAACTTGTTTCGCAATCGAGCTAAAATAAATTTGTATAAACTAAACTATTCTTTCAATTTAGGAAGTTAGCCATATAGCTTACAAAATGTCGGTGGTTCTACCCGGGTGCCCGTCTGTGCCTGGAATACTTCTCAGAGGTGCCTTCCCCCCTAATAATAGTTGAAGAGTCACTTTATGACCTACTCTGTTGATGTGACTCCGAACTCCTAAACAAATAAACTGATGCAATAAATGGTATTTATTATAAAAAAGATGATAGTACTGTACACTGTGTGACATCTGTTGATATTACTGTACACTGTGTGGCATCTGCTGATGGTACTGTACACTGTGTGGCATATGCTGATAGTACTGTACACTGTGTGGCATCTGCTGATAGTACTGTACACTGTGTGGCATCTGCTGATAGTACTGTACACTGTGTGGCATCTGCTGATAGTACTGTACACTGTGTGGCATCTGCTGATAGTACTGTACACTGTGTGGCATCTGCTGATAGTACTGTACACTGTGTGGCATCTGCTGATAGTACTGTACACTGTGTGGCATCTGCTGATAGTACTGTACACTGTGTGGCATCTGCTGATAGTACTGTACACTGTGTGGCATCTGCTGATAGTACTGTACACTGTGGCATCTGCTGATAGTACTGTACACTGTGTGGCATCTGCTGATAGTACTGTACACTGTGTGGCATCTGCTGATAGTACTGTACACTGTGTGGCATCTGCTGATAGTACTGTACACTGTGTGGCATCTGCTGACAGTACTGTACACTGTGTGCCATCTGCTGATAGTACTGTACACTGTGTGCCATCTGCTGATGGTACTGTACACTGTGTGCCATCTGTTGATGGTACTGTACACTGTGTGGCATCTGCTGATAGTACTGTACACTGTGTGGCATCTGCTGATAGTATTGTACACTGTGTGGCATCTGCTGATAGTACTGTACACTGTGTGGCATCTGCTGATAGTACTGTACACTGCGTGGCATCTGCTGATAGAACTGTACACTGTGTGGGATCTGCTGATAGTACTGTACACTGTGTGGGATCTGCTGATAGTACTGTACACTGTGTGGCATCTGCTGATAGTACTGTACACTGTGTGGCATCTGCTGATAGTACTGTACACTGTGTGGCATCTGCTGATAGTACTGTACACTGTGTGGCATCTGCTGATAGTACTGTACACTGTGTGGCATCTGCTGATGGTACTGTACACTGTGTGGCATCTGCTGACAGTACTGTATACTGTGTGGCATCTGCTGACAGTACTGTACACTGTGTGCCATCTGCTGATAGTTCTGTACACTGTGTGGCATCTGTTGATGGTACTGTACACTGTGTGGCATCTGCTGATAGTACTGTACACTGTGTGGCATCTGCTGATAGTATTGTACACTGTGTGGCATCTGCTGATAGTACTGTACACTGTGTGGCATCTGCGGATAGTACTGTACACTGTGTGGCATCTGCGGATAGTACTGTACACTGTGTGACATCTGCTGATAGTACTGTACACTGTGTGGCATCTGCTGATAGTACTGTACACTGTGTGGCATCTGCTGATAGTACTGTACACTGTGTGGCATCTGCTGATAGTACTGTACACTGTGTGGCATCTGCTGATAGTACTGTACACTGTGTGGCATCTGCTGATAGTACTGTACACTGCGTGGCATCTGCTGATAGAACTGTACACTGTGTGGGATCTGCTGATAGTACTGTACACTGTGTGGCATCTGCTGATAGTACTGTACACTGTGTGGCATCTGCTGATAGTACTGTACACTGTGTGGCATCTGCTGATAGTACTGTACACTGTGTGGCATCTGCTGATGGTACTGTACACTGTGTGGCGTCTGCTGACAGTACTGTATACTGTGTGGCATCTGCTGACAGTACTGTACACTGTGTGCCATCTGCTGATAGTTCTGTACACTGTGTGGCATCTGCTGATAGTACTGTACACTGTGTGGCATCTGCTGACAGTACTGTATACTGTGTGGCATCTGTTGATAGTACTGTACACTGTGTGGCATCTGCTGATAGTACTGTACACTGTGTGGCATCTGCTGATAGTATTGTACACTGTGTGGCATCTGCTGATAGTACTGTACACTGTGTGGCATCTGCGGATAGTACTGTACACTGTGTGGCATCTGCGGATAGTACTGTACACTGTGTGGCATCTGCTGATAGTACTGTACACTGTGTGCCATCTGCTGATAGTACTGTACACTGTGTGGCATCTGCTGATAGTACTGTACACTGTGTGCATCTGCTGATAGTACTGTACACTGTGTGGCATCTGCTGATAGTACTGTACACTGTGTGGCATCTGCTGATAGTACTGTACACTGTGGCATCTGCTGACAGTACTGTACACTGTGTGGCATCTGCTGATAGTACTGTACACTGTGTGGCATCTGCTGATAGTACTGTACACTGTGTGCCATCTGCTGATGGTACTGTACACTGTGTGCCATCTGCTGATAGTACTGTACACTGTGTGCCATCTGCTGATGGTACTGTACACTGTGTGGCATCTGCTGATAGTACTGTACACTGTGTGGCATCTGCTGATAGTACTGTACACTGTGTGGCATCTGCGGATAGTACTGTACACTGTGTGGCATCTGCGGATAGTACTGTACACTGTGTAACATCTGCT
>CM026404.1:65178504-65280769 GCA_014843695.1 Archivesica marissinica
GCTGATAGTACTGTACACTGTGTGGCATCTGCTGATAGTACTGTACACTGTGTTGGATCTGCTGATAGTACTGTACACTGTGTGGGATCTGCTGATAGTACTGTACACTGTGTGGCATCTGCTGATAGTACTGTACACTGTGTGGCATCTGCTGATAGTACTGTACACTGTGTGGCATCTGCTGATAGTACTGTATACTGTGTGGCATCTGTTGATAGTACTGTACACTGTGTGGCATCTGCTGATATTACTGTACACTGTGTGGCATCTGCTGATAGTACTGTACACTGTGTGGCATCTGCTGACAGTACTGTATACTGTGTGGCATCTACTGATAGTACTGTACACTGTGTGGCATCTGCTGATAGTACTGTACACTGTGTGGCATCTGCTGATAGTACTGTACACTGTGTGGCATCTGCTGATAGTACTGTACACTGTGTGGCATCTGCTGATAGTACTGTACACTGTGTGGCATCTGCTGACAGTACTGTACACTGTGTGGGATCTGCTGATAGTACTGTACACTGTGTGGCATCTGCTGATAGTACTGTACACTGTGTGGCATCTGCTGATAGTACTGTACACTGTGTGGCATCTGCTGATAGTACTGTGCACTGTGTGGCATCTGCTGATAGTACTGTACACTGTGTGGCATCTGCTGACAGTACTGTACACTGTGTGGCATCTGCTGATAGTACTGTACACTGTGTGGCATCTGCTGATAGTACTGTACCTGTGTGGCATCTGCTGATAGTACTGTACACTGTGTGGCATCTGCTGATAGTACTGTACACTGTGTGGCATCTGCTGATAGTACTGTACACTGTGTGGCATCTGCTGATAGTACTGTACACTGTGTGGCATCTGCTGATAGTACTGTACACTGTGTGGCATCTGCTGATAGTACTGTACACTGTGTGTCATCTGCTGATAGTACTGTACACTGTGTGGCATCTGCTGATAGTACTGTACACTGTGTGCCATCTGCTGATAGTACTGATCAATGCGTGGCATCTGCTGATAGTACTGTACACTGTGTGCCATCTGCTGATAGTACTGTACACTATGTGCCATCTGCTGATAGTACTGTACACTGTGTGGCATCTGCTGATAGTACTGTACACTGTGTGGCATCTGCTGATAGTACTGTACACTGTGGCATCTGCTGACAGTACTGTACACTGTGTGGCATCTGCTGATAGTAATGTACACTGTATGGCATCTGCTGATAGTACTGTACACTGTGTGCCATCTGCTGATGGTACTGTACACTGTGTGCCATCTGCTGATGGTACTGTACACTGTGTCGCATCTGCTGATAGTACTGTACACTGTGTGGCATCTGCTGACAGTACTGTATACTGTGTGGCATCTGCTGACAGTACTGTACACTGTGTGCCATCTGCTGATAGTTCTGTACACTGTGTGGCATCTGCTGATAGTACTGTACACTGTGTGACATCTGCTGACAGTACTGTATACTGTGTGGCATCTGTTGATAGTACTGTACACTGTGTGGCATCTGTTGATGGTACTGTACACTGTGTGGCATCTGCTGATAGTACTGTACACTGTGTGGCATCTGCTGATAGTATTGTACACTGTGTGGCATCTGCTGATAGTACTGTACACTGTGTGGCATCTGCGGATAGTACTGTACACTGTGTGGCATCTGCGGATAGTACTGTACACTGTGTAACATCTGCTGATAGTACTGTACACTGTGTGGCATCTGCTGATAGTACTGTACACTGAGTGGCATCTGCTGATAGTACTGTACACTGTGTGGCATCTGCTGATAGTACTGTACACTGTGTGGCATCTGCTGATAGTACTGTACACTGTGTGGCATCTGCTGATAGTACTGTACACTGTGTGGCATCTGCTGATAGAACTGTACACTGTGTTGGATCTGCTGATAGTACTGTACACTGTGTGGGATCTGCTGATAGTACTGTACACTGTGTGGCATCTGCTGATAGTACTGTACACTGTGTGGCATCTGCTGATAGTACTGTACACTGTGTGGCATCTGCTGATAGTACTGTACACTGTGTGGCATCTGCTGATAGTACTGTACAGTGTGTGGCATCTACTGATATTACTGTACACTGTGTGGCATCTGCTGATAGTACTGTACACTGTGTGGCATCTGCTGACAGTACTGTACACTGTGTGGCATCTGCTGACAGTACTGTACACTATGTGGCATCTGCGGATAGTACTGTACACTGTGTGGCATCTGCGGATAGTACTGTACACTGTGTAACATCTGCTGATAGTACTGTACACTGTGTGGCATCTGCTGATAGTACTGTACACTGTGTGGCATCTGCTGATAGTACTGTACACTGTGTGGCATCTGCTGATAGTACTGTACACTGTGTGGCATCTGCTGATAGTACTGTACACTGTGTGGCATCTGCTGATAGTACTGTACACTGCGTGGCATCTGCTGATAGAACTGTACACTGTGTGGGATCTGCTGATAGTACTGTACACTGTGTGGGATCTGCTGATAGTACTGTACACTGTGTGGCATCTGCTGATAGTACTGTACACTGTGTGGCATCTGCTGATAGTACTGTATACTGTGTGGCATATGTTGATAGTACTGTACACTGTGTGGCATCTGCTGATAGCACTGTATACTGTGTGGCATCTGTTGATAGTACTGTACACTGTGTGGCATTTGCTGATAGTACTGTACACTGTGTGGCATCTGCTGATAGTATTGTACACTGTGTGGCATCTGCTGATAGTACTGTACACTGTGTGGCATCTGCGGATAGTACTGTACACTGTGTGGCATCTGCGGATAGTACTGTACACTGTGTGGCATCTGCTGACAGTACTGTACACTGTGTGCCATCTGCTGATAGTACTGTACACTGTGTGGCATCTGCTGATAGTACTGTACACTGTGTGGCATCTGCTGATAGTACTGTACACTGTGGCATCTGCTGACAGTACTGTACACTGTGTGGCATCTGCTGATAGTACTGTACACTGTATGGCATCTGCTGATAGTACTGTACACTGTGTGCCATCTGCTGATGGTACTGTACACTGTGTGCCATCTGCTGATGGTACTGTACACTGTTTGGCATCTGCGGATAGTACTGTACACTGTGTGGCATCTGCGGATAGTACTGTACACTGTGTAACATCTGCTGATAGTACTGTACACTGTGTGGCATCTGCTGATAGTACTGTACACTGCGTGGCATCTGCTGATAGTACTGTACACTGTGTGGCATCTGCTGATAGTACTGTACACTGTGTGGGATCTGCTGATAGTACTGTACACTGTGTGGCATCTGCTGATAGTACTGTACACTGTGTGGCATCTGCTGATAGTACTGTACACTGTGTGGCATCTGCTGATAGTACTGTACACTGTGTGGCATCTGCTGATAGTACTGTACACTGTGTGGCATCTGCTGATAGTACTGTACACTGTGTGGCATCTGCTGATGGTACTGTACACTGTGTGGCGTCTGCTGAGAGTACTGTATACTGTGTGGCATCTGCTGACAGTACTGTACACTGTGTGCCATCTGCTGATAGTTCTGTACACTGTGTGGCATCTGTTGATGGTACTGTACACTGTGTGGCATCTGCTGATAGTACTGTACACTGTGTGGCATCTGCTGATAGTAATGTACACTGTGTGGCATCTGCTGATAGTACTGTACACTGTGTGGCATCTGCGGATAGTACTGTACACTGTGTGGCATCTGCTGATATTACTGTACACTGTGTGGCATCTGCTGATAGTACTGTACACTGTGTGGCATCTGCTGATAGTACTGTACACTGTGTGGCATCTGCTGATAGTACTGTACACTGTGTGGCATCTGCTGATAGTACTGTACACTGTGTGGCATCTGCGGATAGTACTGTACACTGTGTGGCATCTGCGGATAGTACTGTACACTGTGTAACATCTGCTGATAGTACTGTACACTGTGTGGCATCTGCTGATAGTACTGTACACTGTGTGGCATCTGCTGATAGTACTGTACACTGTGTGGCATCTGCTGATAGTACTGTACACTGTGTGGCATCTGCTGATAGTACTGTACACTGTGTGGCATCTGCTGCTGATAGTACTGTACACTGCGTGGCATCTGCTGATAGTACTGTACACTGTGTGGATCTGCTGATAGTACTGTACACTGTGTGGATCTGCTGATAGTACTGTACACTGTGTGGCATCTGCTGATAGTACTGTACACTGTGTGGCATCTGCTGATAGTACTGTACACTGTGTGGCATCTGCTGATAGTACTGTACACTGTGTGGCATCTGCTGATAGTACTGTACATTGTGTGGCATCTACTGATATTACTGTACACTGTGTGGCATCTGCTGATAGTACTGTACACTGTGTGGCATCTGCTGACAGTACTGTACACTGTGTGGCATCTGCTGATAGTACTGTACACTGTGTGGCATCTGCTGATAGTACTGTACATTGTGTGGCATCTTCTGATATTACTGTACACTGTGTGGCATCTGCTGATAGTACTGTACACTGTGTGGCATCTGCTGACAGTACTGTACACTGTGTGGCATCTGCTGACAGTACTGTACACTATGTGGCATCTGCTGATAGTACTGTACACTGGGTGGCATCTGCTGATAGTACTGTACATTGTGTGGCATCTACTGATATTACTGTACACTGTGTGGCATCTGCTGATAGTACTGTACACTGTGTGGCATCTGCTGACAGTAATGTACACTGTGTGGCATCTGCTGACAGTACTGTACACTATGTGGCATCTGCTGATAGTACTGTACACTGTGTGGCATCTGCTGATAGTACTGTACACTGTGTGGCATCTGCTGATAGTACTGTACACTGTGTCGCATCTGCTGATAGTACTGTACATTGTGTGGCATCTGCTGATAGTACTGTACACTGTGTGGCATCTGCTGATAGTACTGTACACTGTGTGGCATCTGCTGATAGTACTGTACACTGTGTGCCATCTGCTGATAGTACTGTACACTGTGTGTCATCTGCTGATAGTACTGTACACTGTGTGTCATCTGCTGATAGTACTGTACACTGTGTGCCATCTGCTGATAGTACTGTACACTGTGTGCCATCTGCTGATAGTACTGATCAATGCGTGGCATCTGCTGATAGTACTGTACACTGTGTGCCATCTGCTGATAGTACTGATCAATGCGTGGCATCTGCTGATAGTACTGTACACTGTGTGCCATCTGCTGATAGTACTGTACACTATGTGCCATCTGCTGATAGTACTGTACACTGTGTGCCATCTGCTGATAGTACTGATCAATGCGTGGCAACTGCGAAGCCCAATTTATGTAAACTAGATCAATTTATCAATGAACTTTACTTTTGAATATTATGTGTTCATCCTCTGCCATTGATGATACTGTTGTGTACCAATTCATGTGAATTTGACGATGTACATGTATATTTGACGATGTACATGTATATTTGACGATGTACATGTATATTTGACGATGTACATGTATATTTGACGATGTACATGTATATTTGACGATGTACATGTATATTTGACGATGTACATGTATATTTGACGATGTACATGTATATTTGACGATGTACATGTATATTTGACGATGTACATGTATATTTGACGATGTACATGTATATTTGACGATGTACATGTATATTTGACGATGTACTGGTCACCATGGAATCACTCTCCACTAATGCAAACTAAATGACCAAAGCTATAAAATTAACATATCAGTTTTATTTCAGATCTCCGAATTGTGTCATCTGACTGACGGTACATATGAAGCAGGCCAGGTTCTGAAAATGGAGCGCTACATACTAAAGAAATTAGAGTTTGACTTGAACATACCGGGACCCGTCATCTTCCTCGAACGCTTTATGCTTGTACACCAATGTGACAAGAAAATGCTGGTATGTGTTATTTTTCATTGAATGGCTAGCCCCATATTTCAGGGGCATTACATATTTTGTTGGCCTTTTTAAGGCGACGTAGGTTGTTGCATATCCAGTACTATTTTAACCTTTAGCATGCTGTAGGGATGTGATGTAGGTTGTTACATATATCCAGTACTATTTTAACCTTTAGCATGCTGTAGGGATGTGACGTAGGTTGTTACATATATCCAGTACTATTTTAACCTTTAGCATGCTGTAGGGATGTGACGTAGGTTGTTACATATATCCAGTACTATTTTAACCTTTAGCATGCTGTAGGGATGTGGCGTAGGTTGTTACATATATCCAGTACTATTTTAACCTTTAGCATGCTGTAGGGATGTGGCGTAGGTTGTTACATATATCCAGTACTATTTTAACCTTTAGCACGCTGTAGGGATGTGGCGTAGGTTGTTACATATATCCAGTACTATTTTAACCTTTAGCACGCTGTAGGGATGTGGCGTAGGTTGTTACATATATCCAGTACTATTTTAACCTTTAGCATGCTGTAGGGATGTTACGTAGGTTGTTACATATATCCAGTACTATTTTAACCTTTAGCATGCTGTAGGGATGTGACGTAGGTTGTTGCTATATCCAGTACTATTTTAACCTTTAGCATGCTGTAGGGATGTGACGTAGGTTGTTACATATATCCAGTACTATTTTAACCTTTAGCATGCTGTAGGGATGTGACGTAGGTTGTTACATATATCCAGTACTATTTTAACCTTTAGCATGCTGTAGGGATGTGGCTTAGGTTGATACATATATCCAGTACTATTTTAACCTTTAGCATGCTGTAGGGATGTGACGTAGGTTGTTACATATCCAGTACTATTTTAACCTTTAGCATGCTGTAGGGATGTGACGTAGGTTGTTACATATCCAGTACTATTTTAACCTTTAGCATGCTGTAGGGATGTGGCGTAGGTTGTTACATATATCCAGTACTATTTTAACCTTTAGCATGCTGTAGGGATGTGACGTAGGTTGTTACATATCCAGTACTATTTTAACCTTTAGCATGCTGTAGGGATGTGACGTAGGTTGTTACATATCCAGTACTATTTTAACCTTTAGCATGCTGTAGGGATGTGACGTAGGTTGTTACATATATCCAGTACTATTTTAACCTTTAGCATGCTGTAGGGATGTGACGTAGGTTGTTACATATATCCAGTACTATTTTAACCTTTAGCATGCTGTAGGGATGTGGCTTAGGTTGATACATATATCCAGTACTATTTTAACCTTTAGCATGCTGTAGGGATGTGACGTAGGTTGTTACATATATCCAGTACTATTTTAACCTTTAGCATGCTGTAGGGATGTGACGTAGGTTGTTGCTATATCCAGTACTATTTTAACCTTTAGCATGCTGTAGGGATGTGACGTAGGTTGTTACATATATCCACTACTATTTTAACCTTTAGCACGCTGTAGGGATGTGACGTAGGTTGTTGCATATATCTAGTACTATTTTAACCTTTAGCATGCTGTAGGGATGTGACATAGGTTGTTACATATATCCAGTACTATTTTAACCTTTAGCATGCTGTAGGGATGTGACGTAGGTTGTTGCTATATCCAGTACTATTTTAACGTTTAGCATGCTGTAGGGATGTGACGTAGGTTGTTACATATATCCAGTACTATTTTAACCTTTAGCACGCTGTAGGGATGTGACGTAGGTTGTTACATATATCCAGTACTATTTTAACCTTTAGCACGCTGTAGGGATGTGACGTAGGTACATATATCCAGTACTATTTTAACCTTTAGCACACTGTAGTGATGGGACGATTTGAATGAAATGTCACAAGCTGTACTTTCTAAGAAAACTATTACACGTTTGTTACCTGCTTATTTTGCCTACAGCACGCTAAAGGTTAAAATGTTGAGCTTCAATGTCCAAGTGATTTAGCGTGCCAACACGGCTGTGAGTTCGCTCCCCTGTCATAGATGAGTGAAAAAATGATATATGAGAAAGTTGGCCGTTGCTTACACATGTTACTTGTTTTTGGGGTTTTAAGTTGCATCAACAATTCAGGTGAAATGCTGACTCTCCCAGCTGGTTGTAAGACCCCGGATGCCTCTCCGAGATGCATTTCAGGCGCGGACAGGCACCTGGGTAGAACCACCAAACTTTCGCAAGCTGAATCGCTTCCTCACACAAAACTATTTGACAGCTCCAATGGGATTCGAACCTGCAGTTGTGAGGGGCAAGTGATTTGGAAAAAACTCAAACATTATCATTATTATTCTTAAAAGATTTAAACGTTATTACCTAGAAACTGTCCATACACATCCGAGGACTAATTTAAGTAAGTCACTGCCCCACAAGAGTGACCTTGAACTTATAATAGAATAATATGTTTCTGAAATTAGTGAACATTTGCCTATACATCCGAGGAATAATTATATCTACAACCACAGTATGTTAGTCTCCATATCGCAAGAGTGACCTTGAACTTGAAAAATAGTACAATTTCAGAAAGTAATGAAACCTCGCATACACATCTGAGGAATAATTTAAGTCGCCGCCCCGCAAGAGTGACCTTGAACTTATATAGTATGATTCAGAAATTAGTGAAAATTCGCATATACATCCGAGGAATAATTATATCACAGTATGTTAGTCTCCATATCGCAAGTGTGACCTTGAACTTGAAAAATAGTACAATTTCAGAAAGTAATGAAACCTCGCATACACATCTGAGGAATAATTATATCACAGTATGTTAGTCTCCATATCGCAAGAGTGACCTTGAACTTGAAAAATAGTATGATTTCAGAAACCTCGCATACACATCCGAGGAATAATTTTGAACACCAACAGTAAGTCCCCTCTATCCACTGAGATTGAACTTGAAATTTGGCCATTCGTAAATAGACAGTTTACCGCTGTAGGTTCAAACTCCTATTTGGGCTGTCAAGAGACTTTATGCGAGTAAGACATTGAGCTAGTTTGTGAAAGGTCGGTTGTTCTACCCCAGTGCCCGTCCCTTCCAAAAATACTGCTCGCAGGGAGGGGCACCCATGTCTTCCTCCACCAATAATAGCTGGAGAGTCACCATATGACCTAAGCTTCCTCCACCAATAATAGCTGGAGAGTCACCATATGACCTAAGCTTCCTCCACCAATAATAGCTGGAGAGTCACCATATGACCTAAGCTTCCTCCACCAATAATAGCTGGAGAGTCACCATATGACCTAAGCTTCCTCCACCAATAATAGCTGGAGAGTCACCATATGACCTAAGCTTCCTCCACCAATAATAGCTGGAGAGTCACCATATGACCTAAGCTTCCTCCACCAATAATAGCTGGAGAGTCACCATATGACCTAAGCTTCCTCCACCAATAATAGCTGGAGAGTCACCATATGACCTAAGCTTCCTCCACCAATAATAGCTGGAGAGTCACCATATGACCTAAGCTTCCTCCACCAATAATAGCTGGAGAGTCACCATATGACCTAAGCTACCTCCACCAATAATAGCTGGAGAGTCACCATATGACCTAAGCTACCTCCACCAATAATAGCTGGAGAGTCACATTATGACCTAAGCTTCCTCGACCAATAATAGCTGGAGAGTCACCATATGACCTAAGCTTCCTCCACCAATAATAGCTGGAGAGTCACCATATGACCTAAGCTACCTCCACCAATAATAGCTGGAGAGTCACCATATGACCTAAGCTTCCTCCACCAATAATAGCTGGAGAGTTATCATATGACCTAAGCTTCCTCCACCAATAATAGCTGGAAAGTCACCATATGACCTGAGCTACCTCCACCAATAATAGCTGGAGAGTCACCTTATGACCTAAGCTTCTTCCACCAATAATAGCTGGAGAGTCACCATATGACCTAAGCTACCTCCACCAATAATAGCTGGAGAGTCACCATATGACCTAAGCTACCTCCACCAATAATAGCTGGAGAGTCACCATATGACCTAAGCTACCTCCACCAATAATAGCTGGAGAGTCACCATATGACCTAAGCTACCTCCACCAATAATAGCTGGAGAGTCACCTTATGACCTAAGCTTCCTCCACCAATAATAACGAGAGTCACCTTATGACCCAAGCTTCTTCCACCAATAATAGCTGGAGAGTCACCATATGACCTAAGCTTCCTCCACCAATAATAGCTGGAGAGTCACCATATGACCTAAGCTTCCTCCACCAATAATAGCTGGAGAGTCACCATATGACCTAAGCTACCTCCACCAATAATAGCTGGAGAGTCACCTTATGACCTAAGCTTCTTCCACCAATAATAGCTGGAGAGTCGCCATATGACCTAAGCTGTTGGTGCGACTTAAAACATAAACAAAAACCAATAAAAGACATTTTTTATTTTGATGAATCAGCATTCTTACAGTCGATTATGGTGAAACACTCTTGCGGTGGTGGCCTTGTTTCCCATCAAACCATTATGGGTGCATGTTAAGCCGTTCTGAGAGACCAACTGTCAATAAAGGCCACCTTTTGCCATAACAATTACTGCCTCCATGGTGAAATGGTGTGCACAGTAAGGTTGCGAGTTTGAACCCCCACCAAAACCACGGTGGTTGTGTCCTTAGGCAAGACACTTAAATCAACGTAGCCTATTGTCATCACTCCCGTATGGGGATGGATTCCTCTTGTCATCACTCCCGTATGGGGATGGATTCCATCAAGAATGAGGTCTCGAGAATGATTAAACTTATGTTTTAAGAAATTGATTTCGCAATTGAGTTAAAATAGATTTGCATAGCTTAATATACAGTCAAACCTGTGTTAAGCAGCCAGTCAAGGGAATCACGGAAAGCGGCTGGTTAACACAGGTGGCTGCTTAATAGAGGTCAAATGTATAATAAAACAACATATGGGAAGCTGGAAACTGGCTGCTTAATGGAGGAGACCACTAACACAGGTTTGACTGTATTAGTAATATTATTGAACAGGCTATAATACATATGTTACTATAAATAGTAACAAAATCTATGGTGTTTTCGGCGATTACAGCCCTTGCCAGGGCATTATAATGTAATTGGCCCTCTGAATCAAATCATGCGATGCAAACAGTTATCTTTGACTTCATCACTTGACCACTATGGCCTCTTCTGAACTGCTATTTTTGACTTCATCACTTGACCACTATGGCCTCTTCTGAACTGTTATTTTTGACTTCATCACTTGACCACTATGGCCGCTTCTGAACGGTTATCTTTGACTTCATCACTTGACCACTCTGGCCTCTTCTGAACGGTTTTCTTTGACTTCATCACTTGACCACTATGGCCGCTTATGAACGAGGTTAGAATGCATTCCTAGAAATGACCAGAAATAAAGATACAATAGGGAGTAGTTCAACACTAGCAGTCGCAAAACTTATAACTCCTATATATAATAATGTATGTACTACTGAATGGGAGGTCGAAGGTTCGAATCTCAACAGGGGTTCGTTCTGATACGGCCGGTTGGTGAGCCGCCAGCTAGTTAAATAATGGTTACCGATTGCCTACCAGCCTGGTGCCTGGCATACATGCATAGGATTCTGGAAGTACTGATGTTCATAAAAAGAGGTGTCTCACAAGTCAGAAATGGCTGGCCCTTTAAATAGGGGCGACACTATAATAAGACGTTAATACACTTCACAGCAGTGCCGAGTCGTGATAATCGGCCCTAGGTCACATAATGGATAGTTCCTGCGGGCCGATTATCACGACTCGGCCCTGTTTAGCCGTGTATTATCCTCTAAATAATGATATATAATGCTACATATAATATAATAGTGGATTATTATTTCAGGTACAGAGTATGTCCATGTATTTGCTAGATTTGACTGTTACGGAGGTGGCCTTTGTGCACTATTACTCGTCCCTCTTGGCTGCTAGTGCTATATACGTGTCCAGGGAGCTGCTAGGCTGTGATGTGGTCTGGGACAATGCTTTCTCTCACTATACCAAATATTCCGAGAACGATCTCTCCGAATGTATCAAGGCAATAAAACGGTCTCTCGCCAAACAAATCAAATCAAAGTTCACAGTAAGTATTTGTTCATGATATTTCCGGGAATGCCGATTCCAGAATACTCGTATATCGATATATGTATACAGTCAATACAATGTAGGTTAACCATTCAACCCCAAGTAACTGACATGGACTGGTCCATGGTATTTTTAGACCAATAAATTAATAACAAAATTACATTTGGATCAGTTCATTTATCAAAATGGGTAAAAACAATTCTAAAAATAGTTATATTACTTGAAAAAAGTGCAGATCCTGATGAGACGGCTCGTCACGAGCCGGCTCATCTGGATCTACACTTTTTTGTAAGCCAATTTAGAGGTCTGTGGTGTTGAAAGGGTTAATGGGGAATTCCTTGCCCAGCGTCGCGGGGATATCGAATTATTTCACGTGAGGAAGCTATCCAGTTGGCTTGCAGTAGGTTGGTGGTTCTACCCCGGTGCCTTCCATGCGTGCAATACAGGGCACCCAGGGTCTTCCTCTACAAATAATAGCTGGTAAAAACAAAGAAAAGGAAACCATGCGTGTCAATCTATCAACTATAAAGCGGACTAAAACATTTATAAAATATGGTGAAAGAAATTTGAAAATTGTACTGCGAACAAAGTTCTGCCAGTTGATTATGTTAAAAAAATATATTCTGGATTAACCAAATATTTTGTTTTTTAAAAATCCAATTACTGTCTACATCCATTATGTCAAAGTCGGTTATGTCCGATTCTCCGGTTATCTCGAAGTCGGATCAGAGTCCCGTTTCAGACACTATCATTTTACATATAACTTGATCTGTTTATATCGAATTGTTAAATCAAACTTCGGTTATGTGGAAGTACTTTGTTCGGTGCAACGGAATTCGGCATAACGGATGTAGACTGTATATGTGGAAGTACTTTGTTCGGTGCGACGGAATTCGGCATAACGGATGTAGACTGTATATGTTGAAGTACTTTGTTCGGTGCGACGGAATTCGGCATAACAGATGTAGACTGTATATGTTGAAGTACTTTGTTCGGTGTGATGGAATTCGGCATAACGGATGTAGACTGTATATCATTTTCTCACTACACATATTTATTTTTAGCATTTCTATTATACACTCCGCCTCCGTGGTCGAGTGGTTAAGGTCGCTGACTTGTATACCACTGTAACCTATCATCACTGATGGTCACGGGTTCGAGCCCCGCTCAGGCCGTGTCTCATTTATATGAAAAAGTTGGCAGTTTCTTACGGAGGTTGGTGCACCCAAGTACTGGTTAACCGCTGGAGCCTGCCCAGGAAAGGTGTTGTTAAGTAAACTGCCCGCCGGCGATATAGCCCAAAATGGTGCTGATGCAGGCGTAAAACCCGAAATATAACATAACATAATCTATTATACACACAATATTAATATAAGTTGTTAAAGCTTGTTTCGCAATCATTGTAAAATAAATAAAGTTTAAACTAATGATCATGATACAAGCTAAATCTATTGAATATATCGGGCAAATTTTATTCCATTTCAATAAAGAATGTGTCGATTAATTGGGATCTTGTTATATTTCCTCAGGGCGCCAAGCAGAAATATTCTCACACCGAGTTTCACAGCATTAGCAAACATAGAGTGCTCATCCCAGCAGAGCTGTGGCCCGACCACGAGGATAATGAAATCACAAAACCAAAGAGCCAGGAGACTCTGATTATATAAACAAGGAAATGCTGTGTGTATGACGTGCGTGATTAAAGGTAAAAAGGAAAGTGCAACGCCAAATAACCAGGAAACATTGATTGTGTAAACAAGGAAAAGTTATGTGATCAATGCGTTTGATACAAAGGTAAAAGGAAAGCGCAACGCCAAATAACCAGGAAACATTGATTGTGTAAACAAGGAAAAGTTTGGTGAACGATGCGTGTGATACAAGGTAAAAGGAAAGCGCAATGCCAAATAACCAGGGAACATTGATTGTGTAAACAAGGAAAAGTTAGGTATACGATGCGTGTGATACAAAGGTAAAAGGAAAGGGCAACGTCAAATAACCAGGAAACATTGATTGTGTAAACAAGGAAAAGTTTGGTATGCGATGCGTGTGATACAAGATAAAAGGAAAGCGCAACGCCAAATAAACAGGGAACATTGATTGTGTAAACAAGGAAATGTTATGTGAACGATGCTTGTGATACAAAGGTAAAAGGAAAGCGCAACGCCAAATAACCAGGAAACATTGATTGTGTAAACAAGGAAAAGTTTGGTATGCGATGCGTGTGATACAAGATAAAAGGAAAGCGCAACGCCAAATAAACAGGGAACATTGATTGTGTAAACAAGGAAATGTTATGTGAACGATGCTTGTGATACAAAGGTAAAAGGAAAGCGCAACGCCAAATAACCAGGAAACATTGATTGTGTAAACAAGGAAAAGTTATGTGAACGATGCGTGTGATACAAGGTAAAAGGAAAGCGCAACGCCAAATAACCAGGAAACATTGATTGTGTAAACAAGGAAAAGTTATGTGAACGATGCGTGTGATACAAGGTAAAAGGAAAGCGCAACGCCAAATAACCAGGATACTTTGATTGTGTAAACAAGGAAAAGTTAGGTATACGATGCGTGTGATACAAGGTAAAAGGAAAGCGCAACGCCAAATAACCAGGAAACTTTGATTGTGTAAACAAGGAAAAGTTAGGTATACGATGCGTGTGATACAAGGTAAAAGGAAAGGGCAACGCCAAATAACCAGGAAACATTGATTGTGTAAACAAGGAAAAGTTAGGTATACGATGCGTGTGATACAAGGTAAAAGGAAAGGGCAATGCCAAATAACCAGGAAACATTGATTGTGTAAATAAGGATAAGTTAGGTATACGATGCGTGTGATACAAGGTAAAAGGAAAGGGCAACGCCAAATAACCAGGAAACATTGATTGTGTAAACAAGGATAAGTTAGGTATACGATGCGTGTGATACAAGGTAAAAGGAAAGGGCAACGCCAAATAACCAGGAAACATTGATTGTGTAAACAAGGAAAAGTTAGGTATACGATGCGTGTGATACAAGGTAAAAGGAAAGGGCAACGCCAAATAACCAGGAAACATTTATTGTGTAAACAAGGATAAGTTATGTGTATGACGTGTGTGTGATATGTGGCCCTGTTACAAGGAAAAAAGCAACGGCAGATAGCTAGGAAATGTCGATTATGTAAACAAGGAAAAGGTATGTGTACGACACGCGCGATTTGTGGTCCCATCCAGGAGGACAAAAAGCCAAAATAACTAGGGATACATATGGAACATATCTATTATAACAGAATCGGTAACGAAATATGTTCTAAGTCTTAAGTCGTGTATAAATAATTATGAATAAATAATTATGCAGGATGCATACGCATGGCTATCACATATCGGGTCTCGACAGCGTTTCAGTTTGGTGTATGCAATAAACATTGAATATCTTGCCATGCATTATTCTAATTGCTATTTAAAAGTTAGTAAATCATTAATGTTATAAATAGATATATTACATTATTCAATAAACTGGCCATCGTTCCATCATTTACACAAAATAGTAACGATAAGACTAATTTAAAATGTGTTTATATTGTGAAGAAAAGAATACATTTGTTCATTCATTTTGTTCGTATATAATACCGGTATGTAGAAAGCGTTGATGTTTTGGTTACTTTTGACATCTTAGTCATGTGCTTTGTGTCTTCAGTCATGCTCATCATCTTGAACACATCTGTCTCTCCGTCTCTCTCTCTCTCCATCTGTCTGTCTATCTGTTCATCTGTCCATCCATCTTTATGTCTATATGTTTGTCTCTCCATCCGTCTGTCTTTCTGTCTGTCTGTCTCTGTCTGTCTGTCTGTCTGTCTGTTTGTCCATCTGTCCATCCATCTTTATGTCTGTCTCTCCTGTCTGTCTGTCCATATGTTTGTCTGTCCATCTCTCCATCCATTTTTATGTATGTCTGTCGTAGAACACATCTGTCTCTACCGTCTGTCTATCCATATGTCTGTCTGTCCATGTGTTTGTCTGTCCGTCTCTCCAACCATCTTTATGTCGGTCTGTCGTTGAACACATCTGTCTCCACCGTCTGTCCATATGTTTGTCTGTCCGTCTCTCCATCCATCTTTGTCTGTCTGTCGTTGAACACATCTCTCTCTCTACCATCTGTCGTCTGTCCGTCTCTCCATCCATCTTTGTCTGTCTGTCATTGAACACATCTGTCTCTCTCTACCATCTGTCGTATGTCCATATGTTTGTCTGTCCGTCTCTCCATCCATCTTTGTCTGTCTGTCGTTGAACAATTCTCTCTCTACCATCTGTCGTCTGTCCATATGTTTGTCTGTCTGTCTCTCCATCCATCTTTGTCTGTCTGTCGTTGAACACATCTCTCTCTCTACCATCTGTCGTCTGTCTATCAATATGTCTGTCTGTCTGTCCATATGTTTGTCTGTCCGTCTCTCCATCCATCTTTGTCTGTCTGTCATTGAACACATCTGTCTCTACCTACTGTCTGTCTATCCATATGTCTGTCTGTCTGTCCATATGTTTGTCTGTCCGTCTCTCCATCCATCTTTGTCTGTCTGTCTGTCGTCTACTTGTTCCGTCTCCTTCCACTCACTTGTATACTTCTTTACAATTTCCAAATAATGTATACAATTCATATACATATTTAAACTTCACAATTGTTAATATACATAATATTATATACTTAATTTATTTACATAATTTACATATTGCTTTTTTGCAATAAAGTTTTCCAAAGCTATGTAGTTAGTTATTGAAGATTGTGTTACTACTGTAGAATTTACCGAAATCAATATTATACAATCAGAATTCTAGACTCGGCATTTTGTCTATATATTATGCAATGAAGGAAGCTGCAATAAAACATTGTTAAACGTGATGTCATTTTACTAGCATTTTTGTAATTTTTTACTAGCATTTTTGACGTCACTTACTAAACACCAATTATATTTGCGTTTTTTGCCTATTTTGGTCATCGAAATAATATTTATTTAATTTTATATATAAAATTAATTTTGATATTTGTATTTGCGTTATTTATAGACGAATAAAACATGGTTTGTCACTTAGGCCTATGGCCTGCGTGGTTAATTCCTACGCGTCAGGACTCCGAACCAAGTCTTATTCGCCAATAAATAACTGAAAGACAAATATTAAATTAATTTTTAATTAGCATAATGAATATAAGGAATTCATGGCGTTGATATCAAGGTTATTGGTGGCATAGGAAGTAAATATAAAATGTGTTGTATTTAGAAATTCAAAAGGAGTCTAAGCCAAATACAGGATACATATTTGTACCAAGAACTTTCCAAGCTATTGGCCTTTGCGAATATTTCAATGGAATTCAAGGGCAATACGTCTAATTGTGGAGAATGTTTAGAATCTATTTTGCAATATGCCAGCCAGCAGGGTTGTACATGTGCCAAATATAATTAGATTCCATGCAAACATGTGAACGATTTGACTCGGACATACAACCATGTGTAACAACGTAAAAGGTTAGGGAATTACACAACATGATTAACCCCTGCCAAACAAATAGGATGGAATGTGCAAACAACATAGATCCTGATCAGCTGCGGTGTAACGCCAAGTGTGATCAGGATCTATGTTTGCTATTCAGACAAGTGTTTTAGCTCCACTATCCGAATAGCAAACAGCATAGAACCTGATCAGATATCGTGTGCTGTGCCATTTGATCAGGCTCGATGCTGTTGGCAAGGGTGACTTTAACTGTGATTGGCAGGTTATGGGTTAACCCATTCAACCCCAAGTAACTGACATGGACTGGTGCATGCTATTTTTAGACCAATAAATTAATAAGAAAATTACCTTTGGACCAGTTCATTTATCAAAATGGGTAATTTTATCTAAAAATAGTAATAATTATTACTGGCAAAAAAGTGCAGATCCTGATGAGATGGCTCGTTACGAGCCGGCTCATCTGGATCTACACTTTTCATAAGCCTATTTAGAGGCCTGTGGGGTTGAAAGGGTTAAAGCCAGTATGTGGATAGATAATCTTACCAAATATTAAGTTCCATCCGATCATTCGATGGACTGGACAGACATTTTTTGCTTCCCACAACATCATTGGCTTTGACGACGGCATTGTAGATATTGTATCTACAGGATATCCACTGTTGGTCGACAATGGCGCCAATTGCGACAAAAAAACAAATATTGGCGCTAAATTTTGTGAATTGGTGAAAATATATGGATGAACTTTTTTTTGTGCACACATTTGGTCAAGTCTGTGATCTATATGGCTTAGTTGGCTCCAAGTTTTTCAAATTGGCTCCTGTTTTTTTCAATTGGCGACAGAAGTGGCGCAGACAAATTCAGACAGAGGGAACCATGGATACACTATTTAAGACGGCATATCTTTTAGAAACTTAGCATTTCAGTTTCAGTACAAACCAAACTACACATACAATTATACGGTCCGAGATGTCAATAAATTAATTTTGAGAATAATGATGGCATAGGATAATCCTGAATTATACCATTATGTTAGGGACATTGAGGTGACTATTCGTGTGAGAATAAACATTTGTTTGAATGAAAATTTCAGTTTTGTTACTCTACATACTTTTGTGGTTAGCATCTCATTATTTTGCGATGATGCTAATGCGACGATAACCAATAAACACGTATATGTAGGTAGGCAGTACTTTGCCAATATTAATTAACCCTTTCAACACTACAGACCTCTAATTAGGCTTACAAAAAGTGTTGACCCTGATAAGCCGGCTGGTCAGGATCTGCACTTTTTGCCAGTAATACTACTATTTTTAGACAAAATTACCCATTTTGATAAATGAACTGATCCAAATGTAATTTTCTTATAATTTATTGGTCTAAAAATATCATGCACCAGTCCATGTTACTTGGTGTCCAATATGTTAATTACGCTATGGAGTGGCATTTACTTAAATTTGATGCCTAATCCTAACGGGCCTAATGGGATGTTGTTGAACAATCCAAAAACAAACGTGGCAGATTGACTTTCAATGAAGTTACTTTGCATCCCTAAGTTCTTGACAAGCATCAATGAGTCGTAATGCCGTACTGTGGAGATGTCGATAGGATTGACACTATCTGGTTGAATACAAACCAATGGATGCATATCTATGCAAAATATAATTAATGTCCATCGATTTTCAAACTGCTCTGGTCGAACGGTCAGATAAACAGACGATAAACCAATACTGCCTGCCTGTTGGTGCATGGTGGTGGGTAACGGTCAGCCGGACGCCGGACGAACAATGTCAAACCAATAACGCCCGTCTGTTGGCGAATGGTGGTGGGTAATGGTCAGACGGACACCGGACAATGTCAAACCAATGAGGCGCATGGTGGTGGGTAACGGTCAGACGGACGCCGGACAATGTCAAACCAATAACGCCCGCCTGTTGGCGCGTGGTGGGTAACAAAGAATATTAATTGTTGATGATATTATGCATATTTATTGATAGTTTGATATTAAGAAACTGTACGGCACACATAATGTTTGGTGCTCTTGTCTTCTGTACCATACTGGAAGCTTCTGTAGACCATTCTCCCATGCAGTGGGCAAATTGGCCGGAAGTTGTTCATCAGACGACGTCTCGGTAACCGCTGACGGTCTATAAATACAGTTCATTTTCAAGATATAAATACAATACATTATTACTTATTACACATTATTTCATGTGAGGAAGCTATCCAGCGGGCTTGAAGTAAGTCGGTGGCTCTACCCAGTTGTCCGTTCCGGCATGAATAGCCAGATTAACTAAGAAACAAACAATATCTACAATGTATTTTACAAAGCTGGCATACTGACGCATTTAGAATTTGGCGAATTACAATTGTCACAGGTGAGTGTCACGAAATTAAGTTTAAATATAACTTATGGATTGGTTACCTCATTATATCGCTCTATAACAGTGTTCACCTTTCTACGTGTGTGTGGTGTGCGTGCGTGCGTGCGTGCGTGCGTGTGTTTTACGTTTATGTATCGTCTCTACTGGTTGCCCATATGAGCGATGTCTCCTGAAGAAATTAGTCATTTTAGATGTTTGGAAGATAGTGCAATGATACAGACAGAGACCCATTCCAGAGTCTCCTCTGTGGTTTTTACGTACACGGTGTAAAGCACCGACACGAGACATTGGTTTAAAGTTCCATCTGAAAGACTTGATCACCCAAATCCTTTGAGTCAACGGATTCGGAAAATTAAAGTATCCCCAACTAAAGAAGTAATTTCTTGCTGGATTCCCAGTCACATAAATATCATAGGTAATGAAGAAGCAGATAGAGAAGCAAAAAGTGCAATAAATAAATGTGTAACAAATGTAAAAATTCCATATACAGACTACAAATCCCAAATCCACAAATATGTCAATACACAATGTCAAAATTTATGGAACAATAACCCAAACAACAAATTATATCAAATTAAACCTTCTTTTTCCGAAAATTATCGGTATCCTCCAAATAGAAAAGAACAAGTTGTTTTGACCCGATGTCGTATTGGACACTCTTATCTTACTCATTCCTTTATTCTGAACTATACAAGGATCCACCAGAATGTATCCCTTGCCAAGAACATTTTACAATCAAACATATATTGACTGAATGTATCGATGTGAATGAGATTATATCTCGCTACTATATAGAAAATTCTATGAAAAATAGTTTTAATAATGTAGAACCAAAGTTGATTTTATCATTTTTAAAGGAAATAAATATTTTTAACAAATTATAATTAAATATATTTTAACATGTATAAATCTGTATATTGAAATGGTGTAAAATTTAATCAAAGTTTACATATTGTACCATACAAATATTTTATCAGACGCGCCATGACCCTTTTCGGTTGAGACGTCTATACATAAAAAAATTAATCAGCAATCTTTCTTAAATCTAGGGCATTTAGGGCAAACAAGTAAAAATGGTATTCGCTTTCAACAGCGTTCATGTTACATGATTTACAAAGTCTTTGCTCTCTAGGTGTTCCATCATATCTACCTGATTCAATAAAAAGAGCATGGGAGCTAGCCCTAAATCGAGATCAAGTTGTTATTCACTTCATGGTGAAAGTTGTAACGTTGTCCCCGCCTAATCGCCCGTTTGCTATGAGTAAGCCGGTAGTTTGGCATATATTAAGTAAGCGCCGCCCATTATGGTCTACCACGGGAGTGTCGCAGTTACTGCGTTGCGGTATATGCGGTATATCAGTGTTCTGTATTTATAACTGGGTAATCTTGATCTAAATATTTGTCTTTAAATAATTTAAATCGTTACATGTTCTAGCGTAGGCATCACCGCGTACATATATTTGTCCTAGAGAGTCATATTTTAATATATCTAGTTCCATTTGATCGAACAAATCGGCATCCCTTCTATGCAATACATTAGAGTATTACGGGGAACATTTGCCTGGGAACAGGCGTCGATATATTTTGCCTGGTCAGTCAAATAAATCTATTTTAACACCGAAACTATGTCATTTTGCCAGAAGTTAAAAAGTGAAAAATCGACAGACTGGCACCCAGGCTAGGGGAACATATACATGACATATATACACATCTTGATAACGAGGCAACCTGCAACATGTGCACAATAGTCGTGTCTGTAACTCGAATCGCATAGATTAGGCATGGGAGGTCAACTTTGAGTCAAACTGCCGATATTGTATTTTTCACATAGTTTTACATAAACAATTATTATTGGCATTATGATTAATCAACGAATCACATATAAGAAGAGAACATATGTAACGATTACCTTGCCGTAGAAAGTTTGATCTGTGATCGTCGTGTGTCAGCAATCGACGAAAATAACGTAACTGAAATAAGAAATGAGGTTTGACGTGTTACTTTCAAATAAACTCTACGTTGTTCTTGGTATATTACTATTGGAATAGCCATAAGGAGGGAGGGAGGGAGGTTGTAACCTGTGTAATTTAAATGTCTTGCCTAAGGGCACACGTATGAACAAACATGCAATGAACTACGTGGAAAACGATACGAAGTAGACTCTTGTTTGTCTAGCCCGCTTCATCTCTACTATAGTTGGACCTCAGTTTCTTCTCAGTGTATTGTTCCTGTCAGACTGTCGTCTAGCGTTCATACTGGTAATGTATACATCTCAGTGTAGAGTTCCTGTCAGACTGTCGTCTAGCGTTCATACTTGTAATGTATACATATCAGTGTATTGTTCCTGTCAGACTGTCGTCTAGCGTTCATACTGGTAATGTATACATCTCAGTGTATTGTTCCTGTCAGACTGTCGTCTAGCGTTCATACTGGTAATGTATACATCTCAGTGTAGTGTTCCTGTCAGACTGTCGTCTAG
Source organism: Archivesica marissinica (assembly GCA_014843695.1). Taxonomy (NCBI): domain Eukaryota; kingdom Metazoa; phylum Mollusca; class Bivalvia; order Venerida; family Vesicomyidae; genus Archivesica; species Archivesica marissinica. Next base: position 65,200,860 of record CM026404.1, read on the forward strand.
CGTTCATACTGGTAATGTATACATCTCAGTGTATTGTTCCTGTCAGACTGTCGTCTAGCGTTCATACTGGTAATGTATACATCTCAGTGTAGAGTTCCTGTCAGACTGTCGTCTAGCGTTCATACTGGTGATGTATACATCTCAGTGTAGAGTTCCTGTCAGACTGTCGTCTAGCGTTCATACTGGTAATGTATACATCTCAGTGTAGAGTTCCTGTCAAACTGTCGTCTAGCGTTCATACTGGTGATGTATTCATCTCAGTGTAGAGTTCCTGTCAGACTGTCGTCTAGCGTTCATACTGGTAATGTATACATCTCAGTGTAGAGTTCCTGTCAGACTGTCGTCTAGCGTTCATACTGGTAATGTATTCATCTCAGTGTAGAGTTCCTGTCAGACTGTCGTCTAGCGTTCATACTGGTAATTGATTTAACCATATTTGATTGCATATGCATATTAAACAGTACAGTTGACATACATGCATGATACAGAATAGAAATTAACAATGTATAAGATGCATACATACATACATTTGTGTAACATTGCAAAAGGGTCGGGCCACAAGTTATAACCAACATTAGAAAACGGCCCTTCCCAATAATCAAACTTTATTAAACAAAAGGTGCGATATCATCTCAGTACTGTCAATTTTACTCTATGTTGATATGTATAAATGGAAAAAAACATTATTAATATAAACAGAAATTTTGGAATTTAGATAGACATACATATGATGGAAACAATAATGTATGGACGCAAAATAGAAATTGAATCAAACAAAAAACAATCTTGAGAAGGAAAACTATTTTCATAAATCCATCAACACTTCAAAGAAAAGAAGATACTAATAATTAAACAAAAAGGAAAAACAAAAATTCCCACGCTGTCTTAACCCAGTCCTAGCCCCCTCTAGCCCCCCACCCGAGATCCGAAATAGTAGTGTATATATAATGATATGGTGTGTCAGCCAGATTCTAAATTAGCGATCAGTTGCAGGTACAAAGCGCTTTGTGGCTTTTATGTATGAGTGTACATGTTTGAAAAGTGTGCTATTTTCTTCATTGCTTAGACTATTTATACCAAACAGTAGTTTCTCTACACTTAAGGGATGGTATCGCCTGGTAATTAGGAAAAGTTGTCTTCTATGCATATTGTATTGCGTGCATCGAAAGAAATAATGTTAAATATCCACAATTGCCTATTGAGTCTTGACGTAAATGATTGTAAAATAAGTCACTATTGAGATTGCTACATCTGTTTCTTATTCGGGCATGGTGGACTTGGATAAATATATCTCCATCGAGAAAAAATGAGGGAACATGGTCAGGTTTGAACAATTTTGTAATCTTATGTTTAAAAGAAACTAATGAGTCAGAATCACGGGTATCAGTGTCTAACTCGTTCCATAATTTAATAGATGACGGTATGACGGAGGAAGCATATATTTTAAGGCGACGTGCCACCGTAGCATAGTCTAGATTATTTCTCAAGAAGTATGGGTTTGAGTCCGAAACAGTATTTGGGAAAAGTCCACTTAAATGATTTGGAAGTTCACCGTTCTTGTATTTGTACACAAGGGTTAATTGTTGAATGTCTCTCCTTATTGATAAGTCCACCCAGCCAACCTCTTTTAGAAGGTTAGCTATTGATACAGATCTAGTTAGACCAGTGACAATACGCGCAGCATCGATCTGTATTTTTTCAAGCATTTCCTTTTCATAAGTAGTACAATTGTCCCAAACAATGGATGCGTATTCCAGGATATGTCTCATGTATGAAATATATATTTGGTTTAACGTTGTCCTCTTTAATTTGAATTTTAACATACGCATTGTACCTAAGACTTTAGACGCAGATGCTGCTATGTTTAAAATATGATTATGCCAAGTACCATCGTCGCTAAGTGTAACACCAAGGTGTTTATGAGTTTGAACACAATTAAGATGTGTGTTCAGAAAATAAAGAGTAGGGATTATGTGATTATTTTTGCTAAGAGACATGAACATAACTTCTGTTTTAGCCGGATTAAATTGAACCAACCATCGCCTTGCCCAAGTGGCAATAATATCAAGATCCTGGTTAATGATTTCTTGTATGTGTAGATTATCATTGGAACTGACTGCAATGGAACTATCATCGGCGAACAGTCTAGTAATGCTATTAAGTGAGTCAGCAATATCATTTACGTAGATAAAAAATAATAGAGGTCCAAGAACCGAGCCCTGGGGAACTCCAGCATTTACAATTTTCTCCTCTGAAAAAGAAGAATTTACGCACACCCTTTGTGTTCTATTCTTTAAAGCAGCATTACATCGTATGAAATAAAAGATAGTTGAAAAATTCAAATTTTACGTATGGGTAGCAATGCTGCTACACATTATAACATTATACTTTGTATGCTTATGTTCATTTGGTAAACAGTGTTTTTTGGCGATAAAACAAACTCGAAACCGAAAGAGGGACTTTCCGAGTCGATCGGTCACGTACTTGTTTACAACCGGAACGCATCGTCCGCACTTGTTTACATTCGGAATGCATCGTCCCCATTTGTCCCACGTTGTCTTTTTAATTAAATTACTTGATATGTTGATTCATACCTCTGTTAGCTAAGTATTTTAGGGACATTTTCACATCCCCGCTTTGGGTTAGACATTAGAGGAAGATAGATAGTCTTTCATGTTCAAACTATATACGTTGTTCTCTACATCCTCTGTTGTGTCACGCATGCGCGCTGTGCGTGTTTACATTTCGTGTGTTGATCAACAAATTCGCGTATACGACGGTTTAAATTTATTGGAATTTTATCGTTTCTGAGCGACTATTTCGATTTTTGTAAACACACACACATTAGTATTTATATTTTACCCAAAACATCCTTATTACGATGTAATGCTGCTTTAAGTAATTTGACAACCATTTGATTATATCTTCAGAAACACCATATGGTCTAAGCTTAAATAGTAGACCTTTGTGCCACACCCTATCGAATGCTTTACTTATATCGCAAAAAACAATGCAGGTGGATTTTCTCTCATCGAAGGCTTTACATATCTGGTTATAAATGTCAATAAGTTGATAAATAGTTGAGTGTCCTGGTAAAAACCCGGATTGATTCACGTATATAAGTTCATTTTCGTGTAAATAATTATAAATATGTTTGAACATAATTCTTTCCAACACTGCCTACACAACTAATCAAAGAAATAGGTCTATAATTTGAAGATAAAGATTTGTCTCCCTTTTTAAAAAGAGGCATTACGATTGCTGATTTCCAACACTCCGGATATTGAGATAAAATGACTGATCTATTAAACAGCATTGATAAAGGTAGACTAATCGAAAGGCGTGTTTCTTTTAACATTCTATGACTGATTTGGTCCGGCCCACTTGCCTTATTGATAACCAAGTTTGACAAAATATCGATTACGTCTTGTTCAGATATATTAAACTGATTGAATGAATTGCTTGATTTAAGCGTGAACAAGGGTAAATATGCATTTGAATCATCTATGGTCGATATAGAGACAAAACAATCATTAAGTACATTGGCCTTATCTTCGTCTGTGAACGCTAACGAATATGTACTATTCAACAGAGGTGGGATGGACTCGCAACTTGTTGAATTTTCTTTGACTAGTAATTTCACGATTTTCCAGTACTCACGCGGGTTGTTTGACTTCGCATCATTTAGTGTAAACTCAATATTATAAAAGAAAATTTCTTTTGCATGTTTTTTCATATTGTTGACTGTTGCGAAGTGACTTGTAGGAAATCCAATCCTTTAATTTTCCGCTAGATGTAGCTATTTTCTTTTGCCTGTCACGTTGTCTAGATGATCTCCTTATTTCGGAATTATACCACGGTTGATCATTTGGTCTTACAATAACTAATTTTGAAGGAATACATGATTTGCATAACTCAATGAATGTGTTAGTAAAATTTGACGCGGCTATGTTAATGTCCTCCTGATTTATGAATGACCAGTCAGTTGTGTGAACTTTTTCATTTAGTTCAACAACATTTTCTCTTTTGTAATTCCAAACTCTGCGTGTAAACGGGGCATTAGGTCGAAGGTTTATTTGAATGAATATATATGTTCCGTAGTGGTCACTGGTATTTGCATCTGTTTTAAACACTCCTGAATGAAGGCATTGGATATTATTAGAGACAGCAATTGGATCAATCAAGGTACTCAAATGCGGACTCACGCGTGTTGGTTCAGTGATTACATTACACATATTGTATACTGGTAATGTATTCATCTCGGTGTAGAGTTCCTGTCAGACTGTCGTCTAGTGTTCATATTGGTAATGTATTCATATCGGTGTATTGTTCCTGTCAGACTGTCGTCTAGCGTTCATACTGGTAATGTATTCATATCAGTGTATTGTTCCTGTCAGACTGTCGTCTAGCGTTCATACTGGTAATGTATTCATCTCAGTGTAGAGTTCCTGTCAGACTGTCGTCTAGCGTTCATACTTGTAATGTATTCATCTCAGTGTAGAGTTCCTGTCAGACTGTCGTCTAGCGTTCATACTGGTAATGTATACATCTCAGTGTATTGTTCCTGTCAGACTGTCGTCTAGCGTTCATACTGGTAATGTATTCATATCAGTGTATTGTTCCTGTCAGACTGTCGTCTAGCGTTCATACTGGTAATGTATTCATCTCAGTGTAGAGTTCCTGTCAGACTGTCGTCTAGCGTTCATACTTGTAATGTATTCATCTCAGTGTAGAGTTCCTGTCAGACTGTCGTCTAGCGTTCATACTGGTAATGTATACATCTCAGTGTATTGTTCCTGTCAGACTGTCGTCTAGCGTTCATACTGGTAATGTATTCATATCAGTGTATTGTTCCTGTCAGACTGTCGTCTAGCGTTCATACTGGTAATGTATTCATCTCAGTGTATTGTTCGTGTCAGACTGTCGTCTAGCGTTCATACTGGTAAGTTTTCAGTAGTTCTGTCAGACTGTCGTCTACGTTCATACTGGTAATGTATACATCTCAGTGTAGAGTTCCTGTCAGACTGTCGTCTAGTGTTCATACGGTAATGACAGACAGACAGACAGACAGACAGACAGACAGACAGACAGACAGACAGACAGACAGACAGACAGACAGACAGACAGACAGACAGACAGACAGACAGACAGACAGACAGACAGACAGACAGACAGACAGACAGACAGACAGACAGACAGACAGACAGACAGACAGACAGACAGACAGACAGACAGACAGACAGACAGACAGACAGACAGACAGACAGACAGACAGACAGACAGACAGACAGACAGACAGACAGACAGACAGACAGACAGACAGACAGACAGACAGACAGACAGACAGACAGACAGACAGACAGACAGACAGACAGACAGACAGACAGACAGACAGACAGACAGACAGACAGACAGACAGACAGACAGACAGACAGACAGACAGACAGACAGACAGACAGACAGACAGACAGACAGACAGACAGACAGACAGACAGACAGACAGACAGACAGACAGACAGACAGACAGACAGACAGACAGACAGACAGACAGACAGACAGACAGACAGACAGACAGACAGACAGACAGACAGACAGACGACAGACAGACAGACAGACAGACAGACAGACGACAGACAGACAGACAGACAGACAGACAGACAGACAGACAGACAGACAGACAGACAGACGACAGACAGACAGACAGACAGACAGACAGACAGACAGACAGCAGACGACAGACAGACAGACAGACAGACAGACAGACAGACAGACAGACAGACAGACAGACAGACAGACAGACAGACAGACAGACAGACAGACAGACAGACAGACAGACAGACAGACAGACAGACAGACAGACAGACAGACGACAGACAGACAGACAGACAGACAGACAGACAGACAGACAGACAGACAGACAGACAGACAGACAGACAGACAGACAGACAGACGACAGACAGACAGACAGACAGACAGACAGACAGACAGACAGACAGACAGACAGACAGACAGACAGACAGACAGACAGACAGACAGACAGACAGACAGACAGACAGACAGACAGACAGACAGACAGACAGACAGACAGACAGACAGACAGACGACAGACAGACAGACAGACAGACAGACAGACAGACAGACAGACAGACAGACAGACAGACAGACAGACAGACAGACAGACAGACAGACAGACCGACAGACAGACAGACAGACAGACAGACAGACAGACAGACAGACAGACAGACAGACAGACAGACAGACAGACAGACAGACAGACAGACAGACAGACAGACAGACAGACAGACAGACAGACAGACAGACAGACAGACAGACAGACAGACAGACAGACAGACAGACCAGACAGACAGACAGACAGACAGACAGACAGACAGACAGACAGACAGACAGACAGACAGACAGACAGACAGACAGACAGACAGACAGACAGACAGACAGACAGACAGACAGACAGACAGACAGACAGACAGACAGACAGACAGACAGACAGACAGACAGACAGACAGACAGACAGACAGACAGACAGACAGACAGACAGACAGACAGACAGACAGACAGACAGACAGACAGACAGACAGACAGACAGACAGACAGACAGACAGACAGACAGACAGACAGACAGACAGACAGACAGACAGACAGACAGACAGACAGACAGACAGACAGACAGACAGACAGACAGACAGACAGACAGACAGACAGACAGACAGACAGACAGACAGACAGACAGACAGACAGACAGACAGACAGACAGACAGACAGACAGACAGACAGACAGACAGACAGACAGACAGACAGACAGACAGACGACAGACAGACAGACAGACAGACAGACAGACAGACAGCAGGACAGACAGACAGCAGACAGACAGACAGGACAGGACAGACAGACAGACAGACAGACAGACAGACAGACAGACAGACCAGACAGACAGACAGACAGACAGACAGACAGACAGACAGAACAGACAGACAGACAGACAGACAGAATACAGACAGACAGACAGACAGACAGACAGACAGACAGACAGACAGACAGACAGACAGACAGACAGACAGACAGACAGACAGACAGACAGACAGACAGACAGACAGACAGACAGACAGACAGACAGACAGACAGACAGACAAGACAGACAGACAGACAGACAGACAGACAGACAGACAGACAGACAGACAGACAGACAGACAGACAGACAGACAGACAGACAGACAGACAGACAGACAGACAGACAGACAGACAGACAGACAGACAGACAGACAGACAGACAGACAGACAGACAGACAGACAGACAGACAGACAGACAGACAGACAGACAGACAGACAGACAGACAGACAGACAGACAGACAGACAGACAGACAGATGATTGATTTAAGTCTCACCATTATACAGTAAATGAGCAATAATTTAAATACCTAAACGTAATTAATGATACAAAGTAAGAGGCTTAAATAGGACTTAAGACAGTTTCTATATCCCATTCATTTATTAATTGTACTAACCAGAAAAAAGAAGAAGGTTTATCAAATAAAACGTATTAAATTCTAAAAGAATTTGACTTTTAAAAAAAGACATAATAATTACATAAAACAATTTACAAATTACAACATAAGAGCCATAAATATTAAAAATATGGGGCAGTCATATCATTATTGTGTATATCATTATCTATATAGAAGATCTCTTCTGGTAAGTAAAATATCATTGCAGGCTTTGGCACAGTATTTTATGGTATTACAATTTGATAAAATATAATTAAACTTTGTACAATTGTCATAGGTTGGAAATTCTGAATCTACACCACCTATTTTAATAAACAGATCGACTCTGATATTGGCATATAATGGACAGTGTAGTAAAACATGGATTTCATCTTCAATTTCGGTTACACAGGTTGAAACAAGTACGCTCATTTACATCTAATGACTGGTATCTGCCCGTTTCTATTTTCAGAGGCGCAACACCGCACCTAAACTTTGCTAATGCACTTCTATGTTTTCTGGAAATAATGTTCAGATTTACATAGTTTTCCGTACTATATTCACGTTTGAAGAGTTTATACTTTCTAAGTTAGTTTCCACCGTGTGACCCCTGAGTTGCGTTTACAGTTTCTAACCACCTCAACTTATGCACTTCAGTTAGTTTATGTTCTAGTGATTTAATGATCACACCCTGCCTCGATTTTGTATAATAGTCATTAATACATACTGTAATGTTGAGATTATTCAATAGAGTTTGAGCTATACGGTAGCACCAGTTTTTGGCAGAAGTTCTTATCGTATGAGTCCATTTGAACACTTTATGATTAAGTCTGTCATGATCCATATTGTTAAGTCTGAAGAAATGATTTAGCACTGGCTTCCACTGTTTTATAGGTGCTGGGACCCAACCCATATCACCATTTACCGCTGCGTTGGGTGTATATCGTCCGACTCCCAGGAAGAACCGGCAAGCTCTATTTTGTACCGCGTTGATTGCAGAGTATTCCTTAGTAGCCCATATAGATGCCCCATAACTTATACTGATGGGCCACACCATACTGTCATATAGTTTAGAAAATACCTTATGGGTCATTCCGCCTATTTTCCTATACTTGGAGATTAATAGTCCTAATGTATACATCTCAGTGTATTGTTCCTGTCAGACTGTCGTCTAGCGTTCATACTGGTAATGTATACATCTCAGTGTAGAGTTCCTGACAGACTGTCGTCTAGCGTTCATACTGGTAATGTATACATCTCAGTGTAGAGTTCCTGTCAGACTGTCGTCTAGCGTTCATACTGGTAATGTATACATCTCAGTGTATTGTTCCTGTCAGACTGTCGTCTAGCGTTCATACTGGTAATGTATTCATCTCAGTGTATTGTTCCTGTCAGACTGACGTCTAGCGTTCATACTGGTAATGTATACATCTCAGTGTATTGTTCCTGTCAGACTGTCGTCTAGTGCTCATACTGGTAATGTATACATCTCAGTGTATTGTTCCTGTCAGACTGTCGTCTAGTGCTCATACTGGTAATGTATTCATCTCAGTGTATTGTTCCTGTCAGACTGTCGTCTAGTGTTCATACTGGTAATGTATACATCTCAGTGTAGAGTTCATGTCAGACTGTCGTCTAGCGTTCATACTGGTAATGTATACATCTCGGTGTAGAGTCCCTGTCAGACTGTCGTCTAGCGTTCATACTTGTAATGTATACATCTCGGTGTAGAGTCCCTGTCATACTGTCGTCTAGCATTCATACTGGTAATGTATACATCTATCTCAGTGTATTGTTCCTGTCAGACTGTCGTCTTGCGTTCATACTTGTAATGTATACATCTATCTCAGTGTATTGTTCCTGTCAGACTGTCGTCTTGCGTTCATACTTGTAATGTATACATCTATCTCAGTGTATTGTTCCTGTCAGACTGTCGTCTAGGGTTCATACTTGTAATGTATACATCTATCTCAGTGTATTGTTCCTGTCAGACTGTCGTCTAGCGTTCATACTGGTAATGTATACAATCTCTGATTCCCGACATTGAAATTGTACGCCGTAAAAAGCATATATTAATGTGAGGTTTACCGAGATTATTAAAGACCCACTTCTTTCTTTGCTTAAAATGTGCTGCATACTGAGTGAGATATGCTAAGGAACGGATTGTTAGAAATTCGGGTCACTAATTTTCACTGAATAATGAGTTATTCAGAGTTTAGTATATTTTGAAAATCGGACTAAATCTGAAATTTTTAAAAATACCTAGTATTCGTAAATGACTTCCCTTAATGGATTTTTTTATAACATCGCCAATAACTTTGTATATGACAATTAATAAATGTTGAGGAGAATAATTATATAAGACTGTCCTTCATTCTAATCCTTTTTCTGTATGTTGATATGTGTAATGTATGCATTGTTTAAAATGTATTTAATTGGGAAATAAAATATGTTTAAACTAAGAAGACAACACACATACTGGTGTTAAACAGTTTGGCTGTACAAGGACCGGTGCTGGTGACATTCACTATTTTATCATTTCTACTATACACGAGTTCACGATTCCCACTTCTTGCACAAATTCACAATTTCAACTCTACGAATTCACGATTTCAACATTCACGAGTTCACCTGCAGGAAATCACGAGTTCAACATCACGAGTTCACCTTCAGGTAATCACGAGTTCAACATTCACTAGTTCACCTTCAGGAAATCACGAGTTCAACATTCACGAGTTCACCTACAGGAAATCACGATTTCAACTTTCATAAATTCATTGTTTCGCGATTTCATCTGCACAAATTCACGAAATCAGCTTCATGAATTCATGATCTCACGATTTCAACTTAAAAATGCCTGATTTCACGATGTCATCTACACGAATTCACAAAATTAGTCTCGTGAATTCATGATTTCACGATTTCATCTTCATGATTTCCTCTTTACGATTTCATCTTCATGATTTCACGATTTCATCTTCATGATTTCATCTTCATGATTTCACGATTTCATCTTCATGATTTCATCTTCATAAATTCATGGTGTTACGACTTCATCTTCACGAAGATAAAATCGTGAAGTAATTCGTGATTTTGAAATCGTGAAATGATGAAATAGCAATATTCACCACCGGTCTGCCATATGTAAATACCTACCTGTCTTTCAGATATAGTCTGTTTCTGTTCGAATATCGTCCAAATTACGGTTTCATGGCAACGGGGTGTGGTCAGAGACCCTATGTATCGATAGTATCTACCGGGCATTCTAGGGAGTAAATGTTTCATTGATATAGCGGGCACCTTTATCAGTCTGTGTCTGTCTGCAAAAATAATAATGATGGTACAGTGTAATCAATTATAATACTGCATTATTAATCAGATTAAATCATTGATGTTACAATGTAACCAATTATAATAATGCATTATTAATCAGATTAAATCATTGATGTTACAATGTAATCAATTATAATAATGCATTATTAATCAGATTAAATCAGTATTATGTTACAATGTAACCAATTATAATACTGCATTATTAATCAGATTAAATCATTGATGTTACAATGTAACCAATAATAATAATGCATTATTAATCAGATTAAATCATTGATGTTACAATGTAACCAATTATAATAATGCATTATTAATCAGATTAAATCATTGATGTTACAATGTAATCAATTATAATAATGCATTATTAATCAGATTAAATCAGTATTATGTTACAATGTAACCAATTATAATACTGCATTATTAATCAGATTAAATCATTGATGTTACAATGTAACCAATAATAATAATGCATTATTAATCAGATTAAATCATTGATGTTACAATGTAACCAATTATAATAATGCATTATTAATCAGATTAAATCATTGATGTTACAATGTAATCAATTATAATAATGCATTATTAATCAGATTAAATCAGTATTATGTTACAATGTAACCAATTATAATAATGCATCATTAATCAGATTAAATCAGTATTATGTTACAATGTAACCTATTATAATACTGCATTATTAATCAGATTAAATCATTATTATGTTACAATGTAACCAATTATAATACTACATTATTAATCAGATTAAATCAGTATTATGTTACAATGTAACCAATTATAATACTGCATTATTAATCAGATTAAATCATTATTATGCTATAATGTAACCAATTATAATACTGCATTATTAATCGTCGCTACCTGTTGCCCATAATTATAAGCGACGCCTCTTGAAGATATTAATCATCTTAGATTTTTGGAGGATAGTGCAATGATACAGACAGAGGCCCATTCCAGAGTCTCCTCTGGTTCTCTTACGTGCACGGTGTAAAGCACCGACACGAGACCTCGGTTTAAAGTCCCATTTGACTTTATTAGGGTCAGACGGGGGATCGAACCTGCGATCACTGGATTACCAGTCCAGCGTGTTACCACTGGACTACAGATCCGTCTGTACAGTGGGGTGGAGATGGGATTGAAAGTGCATGTGTGTGGGGGAGGGTAGTGTGGACCTACCTGGATCTCTAACATGTGGCAACACGTTGATGATTGTGTGTGGGGGAGGGTAGTGTGGACCTACCTGGATCTCTAACATGTGGCAACACGTTGATGATTGTGTGTGGGGGAGGGTAGTGTGGACCTACCTGGATCTCTAACATGTGGCAACACGTTGATGATTGTGTGTGGGGGAGGGTAGTGTGGACCTACCTGGATCTCTAACATGTGGCAACACGTTGATGATGTGTGGGGGGGGGGGTAGTGTGGACCTACCTGGATCTCTAACATGTGGCAACACGTTGATGATTGTGTGGGGGGGGGGTAGTGTGGACCTACCTGGATCTCTAACATGTGGCAACACGTTGATGATTGTGTGTGGGGGAGGGTAGTGTGGACCTACCTGGATCTCTAACATGTGGCAACACGTTGATGATTGTGTGGGGGGGGGTAGTGTGGACCTACCTGGATCTCTAACATGTGGCAACACGTTGCTGATTGTGTGTGGGGAGGGTAGTGTGGACCTACCTGGATCTCTAACATGTGGCAACACGTTGATGATTGTGTGGGGGGGGTAGTGTGGACCTACCTGGATCTCTAACATGTGGCAACACTTTGATGATTGTGTGGGGGGGGGGAGGGTAGTGTGGACCTACCTGGATCTCTAACATGTGGCAACACTTTGATGAGTGTGTGTGGGGGAGGGTAGTGTGGACCTACCTGGATCTCTAACATGTGGCAACACTTTGATGATTGTGTGTGGGGGAGGGTAGTGTGGACCTACCTGGATCTCTAACACGTGGCAACACTTTGATGATCGATTCCAGTATAGGATTGTCGAACGGTGATAGTTCAAACAGAACTCCGAACACTGACAGACCTCCAGGTTGCTTCGATGCTTCCGTAAAATTGTGAAACCTGTTACTCCAGTTCACAATGTGCATCTGAAATGAATGGATGTTGCATTTATGTCCAGGTTTAAAGCGACACTACATCGGTGAAAACGCAAATGTCTGCCGAATGTAATTTGTTATTATAAAATTATGGTAATATTGTTTCCAAATATTTGCCTCAAAAACTGAGTATTTCAACAAATAAACAAACGTCGTATAGGCGGTTTGTTGACATAATAAAATAATGTAAATAGGGTCGACATTCATGCGTAATACAATGCGTGTATCCTGAATAACACGAGGTATGTTACATATTTACCGTGATATCCCAAATGTTTGCCCAATCTTAGTTAAATTATCTCTAAATGAAAGTATCGCGTGTTTAGTATTGACTCCAATGACAAGCAAATGTCAATTCAGGAGCGTGGATGTCCGTTATATGAAATCCTACTAACTAGCACTTTTGAAGTTTTGTATACCACAAACACACTGTTTATTGATTCAATGTTAGCGTTTGAATTTATTCTGAAGAATTTGTAGTAGCCATGTATTATATTTCCTTTTTGCAATGTAATGTCGCTTTAAGTGTTTGAATGACAAGTTATACAAGATTACTCTCATATGGATACAACGATGATGATTGAGCTTATTTACCCTCGCCGCCGGCGAACCATATGGGCGAGCTAGTGGATACAACATTGATTCTTGACCAGTATGTAGGCGCCAACAATCAAATTATAATTATGTTCATGTTCCAATGAAACTGCAAATATCTTTTATAATGATGAATGTTATTTTATTTTTTTTAAAATTGATGTTCCTGTAAAATATGTTTGTTTAATCCTTTAATAATTTTTATACGTATATTAGTTTTACCAATTAAGTCATTGATTTACTAGGCCAGATACAGACACATACGTAGTCCAGTCGTTAACACGTTGGACTGATAATACAGGGATCGCAGGTTCAATCCCCCATCTGACCCTAATACTAATTTGACCTTTCTGCCGATTTTGATTGACAGCTGGCGTTAGCCAATCGCATCGCACCATTCGCGCACACCCCCGGCAACGGTTTATCGCCGCCATCTTGTTAGACAAACAATGCATATTAGACACACTAGTAACGAGTAGACACATTTGAAAAGGCGTGAATTTGATCGAAAATACGGGTTTAAAATTGTTTTAATGATGTTGAAAATGTGTAGCTTTGGTGTGTGGGTTAGTTATAGTACACAATTAGTCGATATCCTGGTGATCGACGTTAAATTCAACCCATTTCAAAATCCTTGGACAAATCTAAAAGTGTGTATATGAACCACAAAATACCAGACAGCTGCTTTAAAAACAATGCATCTATAAAAACACCGACTGACCCCATATAGTCATTCTTTTCTCACAAACACAGCAATCAAATTTAAGCGTGTCACACTGTTTATTGGGAGCAATCAACAACTTACCCACTAACGGTACATCACAGAGACCGCCGAGTTATAATACCCGATAGGGGCCACTGCTATCAAGATCAAAGTATTTCACATCGGAATTTAGCACTGATTGTGCTAATTGGTCAATTATAAAATGTGTGCACATAATTATATAATTGATTACTACACCGAGTCATTGTTTTATCGTTCTGTTAGATAAACGAGTTATGTAGTAACATTTTAATCAAATCTGATAACGAGTGATCGTGATCTGAAATTATTTTTTGAGAAATATTTAAAATTAATTAATGCTGTCTGTCATTGACAATGGTGAAAAGATGTAGTTACGGGCTGTGTGACAGTGATGTAGATATCCAGATCGATTGATAGGTGACGTTAAATTCGTGCCATTTTCAAAACCTAAGACAAATCTTGAAAACATGTCTATGGTGGATTAAGTTGTGTGAACGACCAAACGACCAGCTGAATACATCCAAAATTAATGCAAACAGATATATTTGCACAAAAGTAAGTTGAAATTAATTTATTTATGCATAATAAAATATTTCGAAAAAATATATTCTGCATTAATAGATCTACCGTTCACAAGAGATATGTGAGTATAGTGGTGATTATACATGTGGTTCATACATATTGTCGTGGATGGTGGACTAGGGATCAGATAGTAGTAATAGTACCCATGCATGTGCAGAGCTGTGGGATTCCCATATTAGCTCAGTGAACGTACTGGTGTTCAGTTTTTGGGCCTAATGTTCGAGTCTTCTAGGAGGCATAGGGTCGAGTCTCTCAAGACGGTGGCATATTTCATTTCTTGTGATGTCAAAGTTGACACGATGTGGTTGTTCACTCTTCCGTTGATTGCGCAAGCATTTACCACGAACACTTAACACGTCCTCATCCGTATATCTGTACTTTAGAGAAATAACATTCACACCTACGTCTATTATGAGGTGGGCTGTTGACAAATTAATCAATTACTGGAGAATATATTATTTTTCACACCTTCATTGGTCGGCTCAAACATTTGTGATGCTGGCTTGTATGCCAATGTTTTATCAGCTTTAGAGCTGAGCCGTGCCATATGTCCAAGCCCTTGAATCATGTATAAATATCATGCTCTTCACATCAATTTCATTACAACCATGGCGTCTATTTTTCCATGCGTTTTTTGCTCTCGTCACGTTTCCAGCCGTATGCATGCTCTTAGCTGCGATAAGTGCCACCGTTGGAATCATCGAAAATGCGGAAAGATTTATTTATTCTCCCCCATTCACTTTAATTAATCTTGATTAGTGGCCTGAAACCTAGATAGATAATCACTCCTGGTATGGCAAACACACGGCTACATAGTCCCATTCATAATTGTGTCTAATTACCTAAATAGCTAATAATAGCATTATTATAATGGGCCTGTATAGTGCAGTACTATATATATATATTTAAATACGAACCTGTGATTATACGAATGCACTAGTATACGAAACTACCATTAGACGAACAAGGGATTATACGAAATCACCTGAATTCACCTAAAACCCTTGCCTTCTTGCTTTCAACGAGATATTCTTATCTGGGTGAAATAAAACCCGAGACATTCGACGGAATTTTATCTAGATTAACTCGATGCAGGTCTGCGTTAGACGCCATTTTGTTAGATAGCTTGTCTCGCGTGGTTACAGCGAGCACCTGTAACTATGGGGGGCGTGCCTAAGTAGCGTTTGCAGAAAGGTCAAACTCTTTCAGTTGGGACTTTAAACCGAGGTCTCATGTCGGTGCTTTACACCATGCACGTAAAAGAACCATAGGGGACTCTGGAATGGGTCTCTTTCTGTATCATTGCACTATCCTCCAACAATCTAAAATGACTAATCTCTTCAAGAAGCGTCGCTCATATGGGCAACTGGTAGCGACGATACATAAACGTAAAACACACACACTCACGATTTACCTATCATCACTGATGGTCACTGGTTCGAGCCCCGCTCAGACCGTGTCTGATCGGAATACCATGTCTCTTTATATGAAAAAGTTGACAGATTATTACGGAAGCTGGTGCACCAAGTACTGGTTAACCGCTCGAGCCTGCACATGAAATGTGTTGTTAGGTAAACTGTCCGTCGCTCAAATGGGCAGCCGGTAGCGACGATAAATAAACTTAAAAGAGACAGAGCCAGACTATGTACCTCAAGTGGTGCTCGCTGTCCGTTGATTGCATGTTCACAGCCATGATCACTTCTATCTCCCCAGTGAAAATGAAATTGTCCTGTACTGTATATATTGTTCAGTCCTCCATTCGCCACATAGAATTCTCCCTCAGTATTCACTTCCACTGCAATAAGCACATTTGCTTAATTTATTATTTTATTTCACATATCATGATATACACAACTTACGACACTCCAGCTATTAGTTGGTGGAGGAAGACCCCGGATGCCCCTCCAAGCAGTATTGAAGACCCCCGGATGCCCCTCCAAGCAGTATTGAAGACCCCCGGATGCCCCTCCGAGCAGTATTGAAGACCCACGGATGCCCCTCCGAGCAGTATTGAAGACCCCCGGATGCCCCTCCGAGCAGTATTGAAGACCCCCGGATGCGCCTCCGAGCAGTATTGAAGACCCCCCGGATGCCCCTCCGAGCAGTATTGAAGATCCCGGATGCCCCTCCGAGCAGTATTGAAGACCCCGGATGCCCTCCGAGCAGTATTGAAGACCCCGGATGCCCCTCCGAGCAGTATTGAAGACCCCCGGATGCCCCTCCGAGCAGTATTGAAGATCCCGGATGCGCCTCCGAGCAGTATTGAAGATCCCGGATGCCCATCCGAGCAGTATTGAAGACCCCGGATGCCCCTCCGAGCAGTATCGAAGATCCCGGATGCCCCTCCGAGCAGTATTGAAGACCCGGATGCCCCTCCGAGCAGTATTGAAGACCCCGGATGCCCCTCCGAGCAGTATTGAAGACCCCGGATGCCCCTCCGAGCAGTATTGAAGATCCCGGATGCCCCTCCGAGCAGTATTGAAGACCCCGGATGCCCCTCCGAGCAGTATTGAAGCCCCTCCGAGCAGTATTGAAGATCCCGGATGCCCCTCCGAGCAGTATTGAAGACCCCGGATGCCCCTCCGAGCAGTATTGAAGACCCCGGATGCCCCTCCGAGCAGTATTGAAGACCCCGGATGCCCCTCCGAGCAGTATTGAAGACCCCGGATGCCCCTCCGAGCAGTATTGAAGACCCCGGATGCCCCTCCGAGCAGTATTGAAGACCCCGGATGCCCCTCCGAGCAGTATTGAAGACCGCCGGATGCCCCGTCGAGCAGTATTGAAGACCGCCGGATGCCCCTCCGAGCAGTATTGAAGACCCCCGGATGCCCCTCCGAGCAGTATTGAAGACCGCCGGATGCCCCTCCAAGCAGTATTGAAGACCGCCGGATGCCCCTCCGAGCAGTATTGAAGACCGCCGGATGCCCCTCTGAGCAGTATTGAAGACCGCCGGATGCCCCTCCGAGCAGTATTGAAGACCCTGGATGCCCATCCGAGCAGTATTGAAGACCCCGGATGCCCCCCGAGCAATATTGAAGACCCCGGATGCCCCTCCGAGCAGTATTGAAGACCCCGGATGCCCCCCGAGAAATATTGAAGACCCCGGATGCCCCCCGAGCAATATTGAAGACCCCGGATGCCGCCCGAGCAATATTGAAGACCCCGGATGCCCCTCCGAGCAGTATTGAAGACCCCGGATGCCCCCGAGCAGTATTGAAGACGCCGGATGCCCCTCCGAGCAATATTGAAGACCCTGGATGCCCCTCCGAGCAGTATTGAAGACCCCGGATGCCCCTCCGAGCAGTATTGAAGACCCCGGATGCCCCCGAGCAATATTGAAGACCCCGGATGCCCCTCCGAGCAGTATTGAAGATCCTGGATGCCCCTCCGAGCAGTATTGAAGATCCCGGATGCCCCTCCGAGCAGTATTGAAGACGCCGGATGCCCCTCCGAGCAATATTGAAGACCCTGGATGCCCCTCCGAGCAGTATTGAAGACCCCGGATGCCCCCTGGCAATATTGAAGACCCCGGATGCCCCTCCGAGCAGTATTGAAGACCCCGGATGCCCCCCGAGCAATATTGAAGACCCCGGATGCCCCTCCGAGCAGTATTGAAGACCCCGGATGCCCCCCGAGCAATATTGAAGACCCCGGATGCCCCTCCGAACAGTATTGAAGACCCCGGATGCCCCTCCGAGCAGTATTGCATGCACGTGCAGGCACAGGGGTAGAACCACCGATCTATCGCAAGCTAACTGGATGGATATCTTCCTCACTTGAAATAATGCGACACCCCAAGTTGGATTCGAATCTACAGTGGTGATGGGAAAGTGATTTGATGTCAACGGCCGTAACCACCCGGCTACGATCATATGTAATATATTATGTAATATGTTTCATTCGCCATCATCGATCTCTTCTTCAATCGCATCATCTGCAGCAATACACGTAGCTTTAGGTACGTTTATTTAGAGATTCAGTGTTTGCATGACAGCTGAAGAACACTGAATTAACACGAAAGCTGACCCACAGAACAGCTGCATCTTGCTGTGGAACTACTCGTACGGTCTGGAAGACGAACATCCACACGTTATCAGTTTCAGTACATCAATTGGTGCAGGAGACACACCAGGAGGTAGATAATCAGGTACAAGAGTACCGTGCTGTACCGTAAGACAACCCAACGTATACTGAATTGAGATAGGGTGGGTCAACATACAACGTGAGCATTCTCTATAGTAGGTTGCAGATGTACACAGATTACATGTTCTACGAACGCTTCATATGTAGGTGGAAGCGTGTTCAACTCAGGTGCCGAGCTTAACTTGGGATTCTACATCTTTGTTGACCATACCGAGTATCTTATTGAAGTCATGTTTGGTGAACCATAGCAGGCAGCAACACAACTGATAGTTTCAGCAATTATATCGGCCATATTGCCTAACTTTGCTAAGTGTTGTCCAAATGCCAACACCATCATATTGTGAAGCTATCATAGCTGGGATAATGTCTGTGTTCATACTACTAGTATCTCTAACTGTGATATCTACAGTTGTTCTACAGTGACCTGTCCCAGCCATCGCAACATTGCATGTCATCTGTTAAAACAGATGTAAGAGCTATGCGTCGGAGTCATCAATTCCTATTGCTGCCAATTGAATCGCTTGCTGGGTGATCACAACATCTGCTTCTTCGTGTGTGTGATACCGAGATATTTGTTAATCGAATATCTGAACATGAGTGGGGTCTGGTCCTGTGATTGCCGGAATTCTGCGACAGCACATCTGCGTTGTCCCTGAAATACGTGCATGCTAATTGTATCGGTTGTGCTTTGTTCGACGAAATTGTTAGTGTAAGCGTCTAAGGTGGCCGTTGTGTACCCAGTAGCAATTGGTGTTGTCTGTTTTCATAGTATCCAACTCTAGAATTACATGTTGCAGATTTCATATTGCTGGAATAGTATATGTCGTAGGCGGCACACTCCTTTAGACACTCGGAGAGGTATCCAACTCTAGAATTACATGTTGCAGATTTCATATTGTTGGAATAGTATATGTCGTAGGTGGCACACTCCTTTAGACACTCGGGGAGGTATCTAAGTATATTTCTGATGCAATCCTCTACCATCCAATGCGTTCGCTAATTGATGATTCATAGCACTACACCCATCAGGTATCATACAAATTGAGGGATCACATTGCCTGTCAGATACACAACCTATAGCATTTTCTTCATGGTTTATTTGGACGTAGTTACCCGCATGTCACCATCAGACATGGATGTGTGGATACAGGTGCCACTTCATTCATAACAACAGTCTTCAGATCAACCTCTGACCTTCTGTAGACCTAGCACACGTGATTATATCAATCTGGTACGTATATAAGACTGGACCTGACCGACTTTTGGCTGCTTTCGCGATGCTGACATTGTGAAGAGTTGTCATGCAGAGGGTCTTAATGAAACTGGCTGACCAACGTTCTTCGTAGTCTCTCGTCTGTTGCTTGCCTATCTGCTTACCAGTGACACTATTGATGAGGCCTTTTGGATGACCATTTGGCGTGTGAGGATCAATATACATGCTCTCGTATATACTGTATATCAACTGAAAATCTGCCTGGTTCCTCTTCTTTGTGGGCAGTTACTGTTGTCTGATCATCAACATCTCCCTCTCTGATGGCTGCTACATTCGTCGTCAACTTGCTGCATATATGTAGACCAAGATCCCAACGGTTAAGGATGTTGGCTTGGAGTCATTATAATCATCCTACCTGATCAATGACAATATCTCATCAATGTTGATTAGATATTCATGTCACTACAGATGCCATTCGAGATACATGGCTGATGCCGCATTATCAAACAAACAATATAACATATGAAGTAGGTTAAACATGACCATTGATCAAATATGGTATAATAGTGCAGTTATTTCGGCGGTGGTCTTAATAGTTAAACACGTAATATTTAATAATAATAATACTATATGCACTGGAATTTATTTTTTAAACCTGAAAGTATATTGAGATGTACATGTATTTATTTAATAATATTTAACTTTTTCTATAATGATGAATACAATTTACAAATCACAATAACATTACTGTCACATTAATAACATGCATACAACCTGATAATATCCATATACATGTATATGACATTTTCAATGTGCAAAAGGATTGGGCTACACGTTTTGAAAACATTAGCAACAGCCAAATCAAAAGGTCAAATCAATTTAAGAGAATACTAAAAATGAACAAGAAGAATTGAATTATTTTTAATAGCTGCCCTAATAAGCTGATTGACTGCCTCTCATCGAAACCCCCAACCTTAAAACAATGTTGGTCAAGTTAAAAAGGTCGATTAATTGTAGTATACGTTTCTTTAAACTCAATCATGCCACGTGGACATATATAGCATATTGGTCTGTTAGTTAAATACGTCCAGGGACATCAAGTTGTACGAAGATACGGTGTTCCGTTAAAGCCATGGCGATATAATAAAGAATTCAGGAAGGCGATGGTACACTGCTGCAATGGTACGATAACGGTGGTGTTGAAAGAAGGAGGATGATCGGGCCAACGTAGTCTGGGAACAGGCGTCGATATATTTTGCCTGGTCAGTCAAATAACTATATTTTTACCACCGAGACTATTAATTGGGCCGTATTGAGTTTCTGATCATATCAACAATGTAATATGAAAAATCGACAGACTGGCACCCAGGCTAGGGCCATCGTTATGTACACTAGTACCTTATACAATGTCCGTGGTATAAAGTGAATGTCCGTTGCTATGTATGTGGTATAAATAGCATGCTTACGTGAATGTCCGTTGCTATGTATGTGGTATAAATAGCATGCTTACGTGAATGTCCGTTCTTATGTATGTGGTATAAATAGCATGCTTACGTGAATGTCCGTTGCTATATATGTGGTATAAATAGCATGCTTACGTGAATGTCCGTTGCTATGTATGTGGTATAAATAGCATGCTTACGTGAATGTCCGTTGCTATGTATGTGGTATAAATAGCATGCTTACGTGAATGTCCGTTGTTATGTATGTGGTATAAATAGCATGCTTACGTGAATGTCCGTTGCTATGTATGTGGTATAAATAGCATGTTTACATGAATGTCCGTTGGTATGTATGTGGTATAAATAGCATGCTTACGTGAATGTCCGTTGCTATGTATGTGGTATAAATAGCATGCTTACGTGAATGTCCGTTGTTATGTATGTGGTATAAATAGCATGCTTACGTGAATGTCCGTTCTTATGTATGTGGTATAAATAACATGCTTACGTGAATGTCCGTTGCTATGTATGTGGTATAAATAGCATGCTTACGTGAATGTCCGTTGCTATGTATGTGGTATAAATAGCATGCTTACGTGAATGTCCGTTGCTATGTATGTGGTATAAATAACATGCTTACGTGAATGTCCGTTGCTATGTATGTGGTATAAATAGCATGCTTACGTGAATGTCCGTTGCTATGTATGTGGTATAAATAGCATGCTTACGTGAATGTCCGTTGCTATGTATGTGGTATAAATAGCATGCTTACGTGAATGTCCGTTGCTATGTATGTGGTATAAATAGCATGCTTACGTGAATGTCCGTTGCTATGTATGTGGTATAAATAGCATGCTTACGTGAATGTCCGTTGCTATGTATGTGGTATAAATAGCATGCTTACGTGCATGTCCGTTGTTATGCACTTCAAAGCTTGAGCCAGGTAGTGGTGGGTCGTAGAATATCGCAAACTCTTTTAATGATGGATCATAAATTGTATGATGCGAAGGAATGTCTATAGGTGATTGATATCTTCCAGAACATGAGTTTGGAAACAGTTCTGGCCACTGGGCTGGACCTGGAAAGTAATCATTTGTGTGTTGCAGAACAGTACATAACATAACAGAACAGAAGTTTATCAAAACGTATACATATAGTACATAGTCATAATTGTTTACATATTATTCTTACTATTTACACGTGGTCAATGTAATAGAAACCAAGTTAAAATAATCATGCTGTTTTGTAGACATTTTAGAATAGAATTAGAACAGATATATATATATATTGTTTTTATAGGCGTTCTCTACAATTTTGTAAAAAGAGTTTACAATAATAGAATGTGTTCATACTTGGTCCATCACTAGTACTATTTATTACTAACCAAAATATGAAATAAAATTGATATGCTAATGACTTTTTTTTATAATTTTTTTTTATAACATGCCTATTTTCCATTTCGTCTAATAATTTCTCATTTTGACGACAAAATAAAATTAAAAAATATTTGCAATATATATACTGAGCCAAAAAAGAAAGTATCCACTCTATGTCTCTATCGATATATAGAAAAGGAGTACACATCCGAATTTCTAATTTGCATTGAAATAAAGAAGAAACCTTTTTTGATATCCTGTTAAATTTTGAAGCAGTTGCTATACGCATTTCATCGAAAAAACTTGATCGATATTACATAGGGGTCGATTTCCGAAATAACAACCGTTTCGATAAATCTGCATTAGCTATCGGGAAAGTTAAAAATTCCATTTAATGGGATTTTTCTCCAGTGAAAGTGTGATGTTGGTGGCAGTGAAAGAGCTAATATCTCATGTGTCCGCCGTATTGCCCAATGCACGTCAATATCCGCCGTCGCATGCTGTCGACGTAACGTTGTATGTAATGTGCCGGTAGGTTGTTCCATTCAGCCTGCAATGCTGCTGAAAGGTCATGTACCGTGTTGATTACATAATGTGTTCTAACACGACGTCCTAACTCGTCCCAAATATGCTCGATGGGATTTAAGTCGGGACTAATTGCCGGCCAGTCTAAAACGTTCACGTTATTATTCGCCAAGAAGCGTCGAGTAAGTGCTGCTGTATGGGGCCGGGCATTGCCATGCATAAGTGTGACGTTATGTCCATTACGCTGAATAAACGGAAGCACTTCTGCTTGAAGAACATTATTGACGTAGGTCTGGGCATTAATGTTTCCGTGAATAACGATTAGACAAGTCTTTTGATCATTCATTATTCCGCCCCAGACTAAAACTGAACCTCCCCCAAAACGGTCTCTTTCAATGACGCACGCATCAGCGTAACGCTCTCCCCGACGGCGATAAACTCGTTCACGTCCGTCGGCATGGCTCAAATTAAATCGCGATTCATCCGAAAATAACACTGATCTCCATTCAGCACGTCGGAAACGCCGGTGACGTCGGCACCAATCACGTCTCACAGCCCTATGACGCCTTGTTAAAATTTGGCCAAAGTAGGGTATATACGGACGAATCGGGTCATTATTTTGCCGAAGTCGGTTCCGAACTGTCTGTGCACTGATTCCGTGCCGTCGTGCTGTTGCTGATGCTGACAGACGACGGTTACGTAAATGTTGAACCGTAATGTACCGATCATCCGCCGCAGTCGTTACACGTGGCCGACCTCCTCGGGGACGGTCACGAACATTTCCCATGGTCTGGAAACGTGTACGCAAGCGGTTAATTGTTGCCCGTGTGCAGCCGAACAGCCGGGATATATCAGCTACTGATGCGCCAGCATTCAACACCCCGATCGCCTGATTTCGTTGGTCGTTATTTAGTCGTGGCATTATGCTTCGATTGAATCTGATGTGACCTTTTTGTATTGTTCGTAACTGCTGGTCAATCAGTGCAGTCAGATACCAATTCCAGGTATCAACTATCGCTGCACGAGATGCACGTGTAAAACAAGATAATCACTCCTTGCGGTTTAGCGCTTGGCTGATTTTTGATAATTCTAAGGTTAACAGGTACTCCAAATAAATGCATGTACATTATGTATTGCTTATTTTGGAGAATTATTAATATTAATGAAATTATTCAAAAATTAAAAGTGGATACTTTCTTTTTTGGCTCAGTATATATATATATATATATACATGCACATGTATATACACAAATATACATGCACATATATATATATACATGTGCATGTATATTTGTTTATTCTGTGATACAAGTATAATGGAAGTTGTGTAGTGCTTATTCTGCGTACAGCTACATGATCAACAACAATATTATAGATGTTAGTGCAATTATATGATATTTAATATGGAAGTTCTTATAGCAACATCTCGTTGTTAGTATAATGCTTCAATATAACTTCAATAATACTATTGCTTCATTGTAATAATTCAATAAACATATTTGGTCTTACAAAGTAATAATTTTTAATAAATATTTTTCGCAAATGCATGTAGCATGAACATACCAGTATAAAATGGTATTCATCTTCCAAATCTCTCGATTAACAGCATGCGCAATAACGCTCATTTTGTGGTATTCTATTTGGGCAATATCTACCGGTATGGATTCTTAATGAACTGAGATTCTTCGCCTAGATATTTATTAAGTATCGTAAATTATATGGATTCGTATTAAAATCGCAATATACAACTATTATGCAATACAAGCACACACCACGTGTGTCTTTACTAACAAACCACCCTTGTATAAAGCAATCAATACTCCGTTGTTTAAACAAACATATTAGTATTAACATTTACTTAGTATGTATCTTTCCAAATGTGTGCAAAGCCATCGTTACATAGCATGTCTTTACGTTGTGATACCCAGTTTTAGCACCATTATTCATATCACTTACAGATTGATTGTGTACTCTCCTAAGGATACTATGATCTGTATTTAACACATGCTGTACACCGTGCAACGTAAAAGAACCATATAAGGCTCTGGAATGGGTCTATGTCTGTATCATTGCATTATCCTCCAAAAATCTAAAATGACTAATCTCTTCAGGAGGCGTCGCTCATATGGGCAACCGGTAGCGACGATAAATAAACGTAAAACACATATAAAAACAATTTGACAACCTGATAAAATGTCATATTAGTATATTCTAATATGATTGATTACTAATTAGAGGAAAGTTTTCCAGACCAAAACAATACTTTGTTATCAGATTTGTACATTACAGACGGATCTATAGCCCAGTGGTAACACGCTGGACTGGTAATCCAGGGATGGCAGGTTCGATCCCCCGTCTGACGTCTGACCCTAATAAAATTAACAGTCTTTCAGATGGGACGTTAAACCGAGGTCTCGTGTCGGTGCTTTACACCGTGCACGTAAAAGAACCAGAGGAGACTCTGGAATGGGTCTCTCTCTGTATCATTGCACTATCCTCCAAAATCTAAAATGACTAATGTCTGCAGGAGGCGTCACTCATATGGGCAACCGGTAGCGACGATAAATAAACGTAAAAAAAAGTACAAAATTATTTACATAAAAGTTACACAGTCTAGTTTTTATCTGTAATTTAAATTCCATAGCAGAAATGCAAACTATTGCCATGGCTACCAGACACAAACACGTGTTGACAGATAATGTCATAATAGTTTGCAATATAGATTAATTTATGAAATTACAATAGCAAATACATGTACAAACATGACGAAGGAAAATCATACTTACCGAACTCCCTACTATACGTCCACTCCCCGGGATCTGAAGAGAAGATGTGATATGTGATGATGATGATTGAGCTTATTTACCCTCGCCTCGCCATGTGATATGTTACTGTAACCAGCAACCTAGGTAGATATCAATCAAAAAGATATCGCTGTAATGAAATACCTTTACGCGATTCAAGGGAAACAACCTAATATTAAAGTATTTATTGTACTTGCACCATAATCTGTGTTCCGCTAA
Organism: Archivesica marissinica; assembly: GCA_014843695.1. Lineage (NCBI taxonomy): Eukaryota > Metazoa > Mollusca > Bivalvia > Venerida > Vesicomyidae > Archivesica > Archivesica marissinica. Next base: position 65,227,460 of record CM026404.1, read on the forward strand.
CGTATTCTACTTCAGTTAAACCTGTCTTAAGCAGCCAGCCAAGGGAATCACAGAAAGTGGCTGCTTAGCACAGATGGCTGCTTAATAGAAGTCAAATGTGTGCTAAAGCAACATATTGGGAATCTGGAAACTGGCTGTTTATCACAGGTTGGCTGCTTAATAGAGGTGACCACTAACACAGGATTGACCGTATAATAGAGGTGACCACTAACACAGGATTGACCGTATAATAGAGGTGACCACTAACACAGGTTTGACTGTATAATAGAGGTGACCACTAACACAGGTTTGACTGTATAATAGAGGTGACCACTAACACAGGTTTGACTGTATAATAGAGGTGACCACTAACACAGGTTGACTGTATAATAGAGGTGACCACTAACACAGGTTTGACTGTATAATAGAGGTGACCACTAACACAGGTTTGACTGTATAATAGAGGTGACCACTAACACAGGTTTGACTGTATAATAGAGGTGACCACTAACACAGGTTTGACTGTATAATAGAGGTGACCACTAACACAGGTTTGACTGTATAATAGAGGTGACCACTAACACAGGTTTGACTGTATAATAGAGGTGACCACTAACACAGGTTTGACTGTATAATAGAGGTGACCACTAACACAGGTTTGACTGTATAATAGAGGTGACCACTAACACAGGTTTGACTGTATAATAGAGGTGACCACTAACACAGGTTTGACTGTATAATAGAGGTGACCACTAACACAGGTTTGACTGTATAATAGAGGTGACCACTAACACAGGTTTGACTGTATAATAGAGGTGACCACTAACACAGGTTTGACTGTATAGTAGAGGTGACCACTAACACAGGATTGACTGTATAATAGAGGTGACTCACTAACACAGGTTTGACTGTATAATAGAGGTGACCACTAACACAGGATTGACCGTATAATAGAGGTGACCACTAACACAGGATTGACTGTAGTTTGACCAGATGTGTGATTAAACCACTTCACGCCCCTGTAATTCATATTTCATCGTTGTGAACACCACATGATTTGCACCTCATTTGAATTATTTTTAAGCCATAAACAAAACTAATTTATTCATAGCAATCTTAAAGAAAATAAATTAGCCGTATTTTTTTTTGTATGAAACTTTCCTCGAAAAAGGCTTTTAAGCCGAAAATTGGGATGTAGAGAGGACCACATATATATACAAAAGATTTAGAGCATATATTTATATCAATTTGATATACATGTATGCTCGTATTTATCTTTTTAGAGAGCACTAGAACTCCAAATGTATTACTTCATTTACTGGAGCTTTAATTGAATTCAACAGAGTTTCAAATAGTTCAAGATACACTCAACAACAGAGTTTCAAATAGTTCAAGATACGTTCAACAACACTCCTAATCGGTCACCTGATGTTTTACAGTATTCGGAGAATATATATAATATATATACTATCAAATGGTCGTAGCATCTTATTTGCTACATTTTACAGACCTGTATGCAATGAATTGCTGTATAATCAACTAGAATAAGATGTGTTAAAGCGACACTACATCAATGAAAACACAAATTGTACAGAAGAATTTTCCTATTATATGGTATAATTTGTTTCCAAATATTTACCTCAAATACTGAGTATTTCAACTAACAAACAAACGTCGAATACGCGGTTTGTTGACATAACAAAATAATGTAAATACCCATGCGTAATACTACTCGTGTATCCTGAATAACACGATTTATGATACAAATTTAACATTATATCTCACATGTGTGCCTATTTATTTGTAGACTATTCTTAGTTAAATTATCTCTAAACGACATTATCTCGCTTTTAGTATTGACTCCGATGACAAACAAACGTCAATTCAAAAAAATGGATGACCGTTATATGAAATCATACTTTCAATCCACAAAAACACTGTTTATTGATTCAATGTTAGTGTTTGAATGTATTCGGAATAATTTGTAGTAGCAATGCATTTATACGTGAACAATGCATTTTATTTGCTTTTTGCGATGTAGTGTCGCTTTTTGCGATGTAGTGTCGCTTTTTGCGATGTAATGTCGCTTTAAGTAAGACTATGAACATAGTTGGTTGAGTGTAGTTGTAATTAGTTCAGTTTATGTAGATTTCGAGTTTCATATGTTTGACAGTGGCAACATAATATCCAATAGCACGGTATATCCATACGAGGAATTTCGATAGTCGAAACACACAGGTTACTCTCAGGTTTATACGAATTTATTATATTTTAATTGTTACAACATTACATTAATCACAATTGAGACATCAATCCTGATCGAATATATCACCTCGAAGGAGAGAGAAGAGGCGATGTGGATATAAGTGTCTTCCTAAGGACACGGCCATCGTGGCTGTGGCGGGGCTCGAACTCGTAATATAAAAGGTGCATGATATAAAAGTACATATAAGTGAGCCGAAACCATCAAGCAAAGAACGAACATACATACACAATACAACAGAACAGAACAGTATATGTAACAAATGAACAGTGGTCTCCCTTTGGACAAATGTTTATATGCTAATTATCTCATACATGTACATTACCAAGCCGAAAGTTGAAACATATGTTTATGTTACTGTTAGACACCTATCTACATCTATTGTTTGGCAATATTAAACTGAGACATTTGCATATTCCGTGTACTTACTTCGTTAATAATCGGATTTCCGAAGTAAAATATGAGCTTTAGATTATGGTACACTTACTCACTGACTTGATTCAAATATTAACGGTAAAAACCTAACGTATGTCCTGGTCGTAGTTCACGGAAACTTACGAAGGCTTTGGCGGAGATTAATGAGTCTCAGTTTAATGTTGCCAAGTAATACTTAGCCTGAAACACAAAACAGTCTCTCCGATGCATACTCGAATGCAGTCCCACAATTTACATAAGATCATTTCCCAGCCATACACCACATACAAAGAGAATAGTCTGTTTTGCAAGACCACGTGATGGGTGAATAATGCTATTATAAGTGCAAGACCACGTGACAGGTGAATACTGCTAGTATAAGTGCAAGACCACGTGGCAGGTGAATAATGCCATTATAAGTGCAAGACCACGTGACGGGTGAATAATGCTAGTATAAGTGCAAGACCACGTGACAGGTGAATAATGCCATTATAAGTACAAGACCACGTGACGGGTGAATAATGCTAGTATATGTGCAAGACCACCTGACAGGTGAATAATGCTAGTATAGGTGCAAGACCACCGAACAGATGAATAATGCTAGTATAAGTGCAAGACCACCTGACAGGTGAATAATGCTAGTATAGGTGCAAGACCACGTGACGGGTGAATAATGCCATTATAAGTGCAAGACCACGTGACGGGTGAATACTGCCATTATAAATGCAAGACCACGTGACAGGTGAATACTGCTAGTATAGGTGCAAGGTGACGTGACGGTTGAACAATGCCATTAATAAGTGGAGAGTGCAGTAGTGAACAAAATGAACGTACAATCAATCAATCTAGTAAGTTTAATTATAGTCGCCACCGCCGCCAAGGCATATAGGCGACTGCGTTGTCTAAGAAGGTCAAAGATGATTCGGGCAACGCATCGTTGGTCATTTATGAAGTGTGTAGAATTGTAGAGACGAGTCTGGTAGAATGGTGTTCTTCTATAGTGGATGGTGCTCGTGCTTTATAATTGACATCATTTGGAGATGGCATCTTCTGTCTGTTCAGGGTATCAAATCCTGTGTCGGTGCTACCTCTTTCCGAAAAACGGTCCCTTTTAGGGCAACATTCTCCACATTTGTCAGCTCACTCTTGCAAGAATGGTTCGTGTTGTTTCGCTGGCGTCTTCGTTGATATCGCATCCATGGTAGATGCCACATCACGTCGTCTCCATAAAGGATCAGAATAAAGAATCGCCAGCTATCCGCCGTCGGTACAGCACCGAGCATTGATGTTTTCCAAATGGAGAATGTTAGTTGAGGTTACTCATACTGAGCCGTTACGGCTTTTTCGGTTCCCGTAGCAAGGTTGCCATTGATTGCAGAGAAGGCATTGACCCATTTTCCTGCTGTGAGCTGTGTTTATGTATCGACGTGCATGGTGTGGAGGTTAGACATGCATGCAAGTACATCTCCTGTCTTATTTATGCATACTTACTGTATCAAAAACATAAATATGCAGCTATCCGGTATGGCAAGCAAACATAGTAGTTAGGAAACAGGAGTCTCCGTATTGGAACGGTTTGTTGTCAAGATCAGCTGGGGAAATAAAAGGGGTGTATGGTAAACAGGTTTGTGGCTAGCCCAACCTCACTCTTGCCCCCATCAAACACTGCTACAGACATGTCAATCTCAACAATAATTTGTATTTTCTCAGAATTCTTACTACATGTATTAAAACGAGCTTCGTTGTTATTTTCAACTAATTTTACCAAGAAATGTCGCTGTGTAGATGCCTGACACATTTGTTCCAAGACCCCCTCCCCTTCTCTCCCTAACGCTATACATAAACGATTGCAGCAAAACACGTGTAATAACTGATAACCCATGTCAGGACGTTCATAAGATAATTGTCTTTTTGACACGCCTGGCACAGGTGTATCGGTGAAAGTGTCAAAAAAATGAAAAACAGTGTTCAGACAAAACGTGTTATCGCCTAAGGTCATTGCGTTTATGACCATTTTGAACAAACTTACTGGGACCACTATACATGTACATACGCTTGGGATCTGGACATCGATACTTGGGCCGTTCTAGACCCAAAATAGTTCTTGTATTTTTAAGGCCATTTATGAAACACAATAGACTTCACGCTACTCACAACCAAAAGTACGTAGGCAATATAAAAATCAATCTTAAGAATGACACTCCGTCACTATCACAGCCATATCATGTGTCCAGAACACAAGCGTCAATAGCTATTTTCGTATGAATTTCCCCACTAATGATATGCAGCTCCAATGCGCATTCGAAGTTACGGCCATGCGCATTCGTAGTGTTGAGAAGCGTTCATCGCAAGAAAAAGGCGTGATTACGCTTTTTTTTCAAACTTTATTTATTTCACAACGATTGCGAAGTAAGTTTTAACAACTTATATTAATCACTCTCGTTGGCTCGGATGAAAGCGTATATGTGTAATTCGTGTGAGAGGAAACCGGAGTACCCGGAGAAAACCCACCTGTCCGATCTGGCGACCATCGTACCATCTCACATACTTCCCGGTCCGAGGATCGAATCCGGGTCGCATTGGTGAGAAGCGAGTGCGCTAATCACTGAGCTAATCGGACAGCCTTTAGTGTTTACGCTGTTCCATGGATGCTCTAATTACCTGGTCCAGCACACGGTAAGTCGCAAATATGGCATATATACATTTTAAGTATTTTTAACTGCAAAGTGATTTCTTACTTTGTGCCATTGAAGATAATATTGATTGTAAAAATAAGTAATGCATCACGGGTTGAAAGTCTCCATCGGGGTATTAACTACATTGGGTGTGGTTCGGCCTCCACACACCACTTTAACCACGCCCAAATAGGACAGGAACCAGTTTAGACACTGAAAGTGTTACGTTGCGCCAAACAGATCAAAGCACTCATCCTCTCAATTGACACTGTTTGAACTTCTCCAACAACAGTCAATCGCATTCAATGTAGGCAACTGTTCAATTAAATATGGATCCCACGGTACGTTATTTTTAAAATTTAAGTTTATTTAACGTCGCTACCGGTTGCCCATTTGAGTGACGGGTAATTTACCTAACAACACCTTTCCTGAACAGGCTCCAGCGGTTAACCAGTACTTGGTGCACCAACCTCCGTAAGAAACTGCCAACGTTTTCATATATAGAGACACGGTATGAGCTGGGCTCAAACCCGTGACCACAAGTGATGACTGATTACAGTTGCATACACATCAGTGACCGTAACCACTCGACCACGGGGAGGTCGACACACAGTACGTTACTAAATATAGAAGATGACCAGGCGTTCGACGACTTCATAAAAAGAGGCGGGTTTTAATTAATTCAAAAGCAATAAGACATGTCAATCATACACCTATAGTGGCCCAACTGTAGTAATATAAACATGTCCCAGGAACGCCATTCGATGATGTACTAGTATATGTGTGACAAGCCCCTATTGATTTATTTTAGAAGGAAATTGTGCATAAAATATTAGAAATGGCGTCAACGTGATGTGTAGAGTCGGACCATCTGAAAACAAGAATAGTGCAGTGCTCATAGTTGTTAGTGAGACTGATGTATTGAAATAGTTACCTGGGATGATGTGATCTCTGAGAACTGAAAGATAACATTACAATGTGCGTGTGTATTTTATGTTAGCGAAATTATCATGTCTTCAATCTGAATACATAGTGCATACACATTTATTTGAGCTCGATTGCGAAACAAGTTCTTACAACATTAGATACCTCATTCTTGGTGCAATCAATCGCCACGAGAGGTAGCGAGAAGAGACAACGTGGATTTAAGACTCTCGCTTAATGACATCAGAACTCAACCTCTCGGTGCGAGGTGGAAACAGTTTACCTCTCGGTACGAGGTGGAGACAGTTTACCTATCGGTGCGAGGTGGACACAGTTTACCTCTCGGTAAGAGGTGGAGACAGTTTACCTCTCGGTACGAGGTGGACACAGTTTACCTCTCGGTACGAGGTGGAGACAGTTTACCTATCGGTGCGAGGTGGACACAGTTTACCTCTCGGTAAGAGGTGGAGACAGTTTACCTCTCGGTACGAGGTGGACACAGTTTACCTCTCGGTACGAGGTGGAGACAGTTTACCTCTCGGTACGAGGTGGAAACAGTTTACCTCTCGGTGCGAGGTGGAGACAGTTTACCTCTCGGTACGAGGTGGACACAGTTTACCTCTCGGTGCGAGGTGGAGACAGTTTACCTCTCGGTACGAGGTGGAGACAGTTTACCTCTCGGTACGAGGTGGACACAGTTTACCTCTCGGTACGAGGTGGAGACAGTTTACCTCTCGGTACGAGGTGGACACAGTTTACCTCTCGGTACGAGGTGGACACAGTTTACCTCTCGGTACGAGGTGGAGACAGTTTACCTCTCGGTACGAGGTGGACACAGTTTACCTCTCGGTACGAGGTGGAGACAGTTTACCTCTCGGTACGAGGTGGACACAGTTTACCTCTCGGTACGAGGTGGACACAGTTTACCTCTCGGTACGAGGTGGAGACAGTTTACCTATTGGTGCGAGGTGGACACAGTTTACCTCTCGGTAAGAGGTGGAGACAGTTTACCTCTCGGTACGAGGTGGACACAGTTTACCTCTCGGTACGAGGTGGACACAGTTTACCTCTCGGTACGAGGTGGACACAGTTTACCTCTCGGTGCGAGGTGGAGACAGTTTACCTCTCGGTACGAGGTGGAGACAGTTTACCTCTCGGTACGAGGTGGACACAGTTTACCTCTCGGTACGAGGTGGAGACAGTTTACCTCTCGGTACGAGGTGGACACAGTTTACCTCTCGGTAAGAGGTGGACACAGTTTACCTCTCGGTACGAGGTGGACACAGTGTACCTCTCGGTACGAGGTGTAGACAGTTTACCTCTCAGTACGAGGTGGAGATAGTTTGCCTCTCGGTACGAGGTGAACACAGTTTACCTCTCGGTAAGAGGTGGACACAGTTTACCTCTCGGTACGAGGTGGACACAGTTTACCTCTCGGTACGAGGTGGAGACAGTTTACCTCTCGGTAAGAGGTGGAGACAGTTTACCTCTCGGTACGAGGTGGACCCAGTTTACCTCTCGGTACGAGGTGGAGACAGTTTACCTCTCGGTACGAGGTGGAGACAGTTTACCTCTCGGTAAGAGGTGGAGACAGTTTACCTCTCGGTACGAGGTGGAGACAGTTTACCTCTCGGTACGAGGTGGAGACAGTTTACCTCTCGGTACGAGGTGGAGACAGTTTACCTCTCGGTACGAGGTGGACACAGTTTACCTCTCGGTAAGAGGTGGAGACAGTTTACCTCTCGGTACGAGGTGGAGACAGTTTACCTCTCGGTACGAGGTGGAGACAGTTTACCTATCGGTACGAGGTGGACACAGTTTATATTTCACCAAGGAGGCTCAATAAAGTATTCACACATTTACGCAGTGCCATAGCCAGAATCTGAAAATAACCGAGGCAACCCCCTCCCCCCGAATTATTGTTTTGTATGCTTGTCTGTGCACTCTGAAGGCAGTTTCATCAATTTGCCTATATACCTGTCGTTATCTGCTAAATTCTAACCGAGGCGAGTGACTCATTTGCCTCAGTGTGACTACGGGCCTGTTACGGAATGACAGATGAGAAGTGACAAGAAACTGCCAGCTACTATCTGATTGAACACTCCTTTTTAGCGAGTTTACCGAGGTTTAATGCAAACTAGTTTTAGCCGATAGTAGGTATATACTATCACGCTAAATTTTCTCTATGGTTGCAGTGGTTGATCACATGAGACCAGTATGTGGAATGTGCTCAAACTTGGACATGTATAGACAGAGAGTTCTAGAAGAAAATTCATTACTCAATATTGTTTGAGTAGTTAAAGGGAAATGTTCGACATCCTGTTTTCCCATTTAAGCACCATCTAAGTGGAATGTGGGCATACTACTGAAAACTGTATGACAATCACACTTTTGATCAAATAAAGCATATATGGGAATTTGAAAACATGACATTTTGTACAAATCAAAATGGCTGCCATTTTGAATATGTGTGGGTGGTCTTCATAGGACATAACTACATGTACATCAAAATTTACTTCATGTTACCCAAAATATTGAGCACATTTCAAACTGACACAAAACAAGCAAACTTGTAACTTAATATACACAAGCAGCTTTTAATAGATTGTCATTCTAGATTGTTGGAGGATAGTGCAATGATACAGAATGAGAACCATTCCAGAGTCTCATCTGGTTCTTTTACGTGTACAATGTAAAGCACCAACACGAGACCTCGGTTTTAAGTCCCATCTGAAAGAATGTTAATATTATTAGGGGGATCGAACCTGCGATCCCTGGATTCGCAGTCCAACATGTTAACCACTTGATCACTGGCCCGCCTTGTCATGACGGTTAAAATGGGTGTACTATATAGAGTATTGTCCAACCCGTCTGCCTGTGAAGAAAGGTACAAGACAAAGAACATTATATGGTATTATTGATACAAATACATATCATTTATATAGAGCAAAAATTAAAAATTATTCTATTGCGCTTCACAATTACAGATGCAATTTTAAACATTTACACATGACACTAATATATGGAAATATAAATAAAACATTATGCATATATAGATATAACTAGGATTCTAGAAATTGGATAAGAACATATTTTATCATACTATCTACACCATTACATATATAAATATATAAATATTTGAGCGACATAAAAATACAAGATTTCTTTAGTTCATGTCTCGTTCAGGTTCACTACATTTCTAACATCATACAATTCTACAGATAACTGCTTTTAAGAATTATAACAAACATAATCTAGCACTAACCAAAACATGGTAATATATACACATGTAACTACTTCTAGATCTCATTTCTGCATAATTTATTCTATTCCATTTTCATCCTTATTTCCTTTTTCTATTTCTAAGCCCTTAGCTACCAATTTTCAGATATTTATAAGCGTTTCGATGCATTTCCAATTTGAATTAAACATATTTAAGTTCTGGTCATTTTCGATATTACGCCAAGTTATTAAAAATTCAGTTCAATCCACATAATTATCACGATATAAATGTATGTTTCTGTATATTTCTCAATGTATATTACATGTATCCTGATAAATAAATATGCTTAAACTATCGTGCGGTCATGTTAATATTGTAAATATATATTATTTCTTTATCTCTGTGTTATCTATGTACAGTACATACATTTCATTTACATTTATAGTATAGCACATATATTGCATATAGCCATTCTACAAATGAGAATTATAACAGACAATAGCATATCACAAAATCGTGACACATGTTTTACTTTCTAAGACTTTGTAAATGATAAATGACCATTGCTAATCTCGAGTATAACGAACTGCAATACGAGAATGTCTAATCAAATACGAAGAATTAAAGTAAGCACTTATGCGCATGGTCAAAACATTTTTAAAAAACAAGCTCTAAAGTATGAGCTCTAAAGTATGAGCTCTAATTAGCTAACTGATTAGCAGTCGTAGAAGTCGTGATAGCGCAGTGGATGTGCGTTCGCTTCAGGTGCGAAAGGTCCGGAGTTCGAGCCCCGATGGAGCCGTTACGATTGTGCCCTTAGCCAAGGCATTTAAATTCCACGTTGCCTCTTCTCTCTCCCTCGTGGCGATGGATTCCATCAGGAATGAGGTCTCGAGAGTGATTAAATATAAGTTGAAAGAACTTGTTTCGCAATCGAGCTAAAATAAATGTGCATAAAACTAACTGATTAGCAATGATTATTTACACATATATGCAATGCAAGGTCACGGCAATCGTAAAATAATGATTCAACATTATTTACATAAATACGACTGTTTTCTTTGTAAAATAGCATTGCAGGTTTTGGCACATACACGTTTACGACAATCTTTAGATAATTATAAAAAAATGCCCACACACACTGGTTGCTTGGTTGCTTTGCTAAATAGTGTATTCCTGATAGCACTGTCCATATAACAATACAAAATAACAACCTTCAACAAAAACTCTATCTAACGCGATATTTAAAAAAAAATATCATGCACACACATACCCGAGTGACTAGGCCTTTGTGCTCGTCCTCCAGTAAAGATGCACACTAAAATTGTAGCGAATATTGTAAGTTCCATCTCAATTCTGCTGTGTTATTTTCCTATATACATGTATGCCAGGTGTTATGCTTCAGCGTACATGTGTTACTGAAGATGTGTTTTTGCAGACATAATAACTTACACATTAGCTGTGACATAAACGACCCATGCTTGACCAGTGTCCATGACATGACATGTTTGATTTATTATCTGTTTACCATTATTGTCTGAATGCCCATTAGAATATACAACACATGAGAACTGAAACTGCATTGTAATGATGTATGCAGGTGCGCCAATTGTGACGACAAAATCGACGTGCATAATTAATCAAATATGTCACCTTACATAGTTATATTCAAGATATACATGTACATGTATAACAACAGCGGCCGCCATGCGATAATTGGCACTCGGATATTTTTTCAGAAAAATGGGAAGACAATGTTTAAATTAGACTAAAATTGCACATTTTCTCCACCACTATACATTACTTCATAGTTTCGGTGCATATCTTAAAATTAATTGTAAAATAAATAAAGCTATGAACACGATCATATTTTTTTATATTTTTTTATTTAAGTTTATTTAACGTCGCTACCGGTTTCCCATTTGAGCGACGGGCAGTTTACCTAACAACACCAGTCATGGGCAGGCTCCAGCGGTTAACCAGTACTTTATGCACCAACCTCCGTAAGAAACACTATCGATCATATTTTCTTTTGTATTTAAGTTTATTTAACGTCGCTATCGGTTTCCCATTTGAGTGACGGGCAGTTTACCTAACAACACCACTCCTGGGCAGGCTCCAGCGGTTAACCAGTACTTGGTGCACCAACCTCCGTAAGAAACACCATCGATCATATTTTCTTTTGTATTTAAGTTTATTTAACGTCGCTATCGGTTTCCCATTTGAGCGACGGGCAGTTTACCTAACAACACCTTTCCTGGGCAGGCTCCAGCGGTTAACCAGTACTTGGTGCACCAACCTCCATAAGAAACACTATCGATCATATTTTTTTGTATTTAAGTTTATTTAACGTCGCTACCGGTTTCCCATTTGAGCGACGGGCAGTTTACCTAACAACACCTTTCCTGGGCAGGCTCCAGCGGTTAACCAGTACTTGGTGCACCAACCTCCGTAAGAAACACAATCGATCATATTTTGTTTGTATTTAAGTTTATTTAACGTCGCTATCGGTTTCCCATTTGAGCGACGGGCAGTTTACCTAACAACACCTTTCCTGGGCAGGCTCCAGCGGTTAACCAGTACTTGGTGCACCAACCTCCGTAACACTATCGATCATATTTTCTTTTGTATTTAAGTTTATTTAACGTCGCTATCGGTTTCCCATTTGAGCGACGGGCAGTTTACCTAACAACACCTTTCCTGGGCAGGCTCCAGCGGTTAACCAGTACTTGGTGCACCAACCTCCGTAAGAAACACTATCGATCATATTTTTTTGTATTTAAGTTTATTTAACGTCGCTACCGGTTTCCCATTTGAGCGACGGGCAGTTTACCTAACAACACCTTTCCTGGGCAGGCTCCAGCGGTTAACCAGTACTTGGTGCACCAACCTCCGTAAGAAACACTATCGATCATATTTGTTTGTATTTAAGTTTATTTAACGTCGCTACCGGTTTCCCATTTGAGCGACGGGCAGTTTACCTAACAACACCTTTCCTGGGCAGGCTCCAGCGGTTAACCAGTACTTGGAGCACCAATCTCCGTAAGAAACACAATCGATCATATATTTTTTTGTATTTAAGTTTATTTAACGTCGCTCTCGGTTTCCCATTTGAGCGACGGGCAGTTTAACTAACAACACCTTTCCTGGGCAGGCTCCAGCGGTTAACCAGTACTTGGTGCACCAACCTCCGTAAGAAACACTATCGATCATATTTTTTGTATTTAAGTTTATTTAACGTCGCTACCGGTTTCCCATTTGAGCGACGGGCAGTTTACCTAACAACACCTTTCCTGGGCAGGCTCCAGCGGTTAACCAGTACTTGGTGCACCAACCTCCGTAAGAAACACTATCGATCATATTTTTTTGTATTTAAGTTTATTTAACGTCGCTATCGGTTTCCCATTTGAGCGACGGGCAGTTTACCTAACAACACCTTTCCTGGGCAGGCTCCAGCGGTTAACCAGTACTTGGTGCACCAACCTCCGTAAGAAACACTATCGATCATATTTTTTTGTATTTAAGTTTATTTAACGTCGCTATCGGTTTCCCATTTGAGCGACGGGCAGTTTACCTAACAACACCTTTCCTGGGCAGGCTCCAGCGGTTAACCAGTACTTGGTGCACCAACCTCCGTAAGAAACACTATCGATCATATTTTTTTGTATTTAAGTTTATTTAACGTCGCTATCGGTTTCCCATTTGAGCGACGGGCAGTTTACCTAACAACACCTTTCCTGGGCAGGCTCCAGCGGTTAACCAGTACTTGGTGCACCAACCTCCGTAACACTATCGATCATATTTTCTTTTGTATTTAAGTTTATTTAACGTCGCTATCGGTTTCCCATTTGAGCGACGGGCAGTTTACCTAACAACACCTTTCCTGGGCAGGCTCCAGCGGTTAACCAGTACTTGGTGCACCAACCTCCGTAAGAAACACTATCGATCATATTTTTTTTGTATTTAAGTTTATTTAACGTCGCTACCGGTTTCCCATTTGAGCGACGGGCAGTTTACCTAACAACACCTTTCCTGGGCAGGCTCCAGCGGTTAACCAGTACTTGGTGCACCAACCTCCGTAAGAAACACTATCGATCATATTTTTTTGTATTTAAGTTTATTTAACGTCGCTACCGGTTTCCCATTTGAGCGACGGGCAGTTTACCTAACAACACCATTCCTGGGCAGGCTCCAGCGGTTAACCAGTACTTGGTGCACCAACCTCCGTAAGAAACACTATCGATCATATTTTTTTTGTATTTAAGTTTATTTAACGTCGCTACCGGTTTCCCATTTGAGCGACGGGCAGTTTACCTAACAACACCTTTCCTGGGCAGGCTCCAGCGGTTAACCAGTACTTGGTGCACCAACCTCCGTAAGAAACACTATCGATCATATTTTTTTGTATTTAAGTTTATTTAACGTCGCTACCGGTTTCCCATTTGAGCGACGGGCAGTTTACCTAACAACATCAGTCATGGGAAGGCTCCAGCGGTTAACCAGTACTTGGTGCACCAACCTCCGTAAGAAACACTATCGATCATATTTTTTTGTATTTAAGTTTATTTAACGTCGCTATCGTTTTCCCATTTGAGCGACGGGCAGTTTACCTAACAACACCTTTCCTGGGCAGGCTCCAGCGGTTAACCAGTACTTGGTGCACCAACCTCCGTAACACTATCGATCATATTTTCTTTTGTATTTAAGTATATTTAACGTCGCTATCGGTTTCCCATTTGAGCGACGGGCAGTTTACCTAACAACACCTTTCCTGGGCAGGCTCCAGCGGTTAACCAGTACTTGGTGCACCAACCTCCGTAAGAAACACTATCGATCATATTTTTTTGTATTTAAGTTTATTTAACGTCGCTACCGGTTTCCCATTTGAGCGACGGGCAGTTTACCTAACAACACCTTTCCTGGGCAGGCTCCAGCGGTTAACCAGTACTTGGTGCACCAACCTCCATAAGAAACACTATCGATCATATTTTTTTTGTATTTAAGTTTATTTAACGTCGCTATCGGTTTCCCATTTGAGCGACGGGCAGTTTACCTAACAACACCTTTCCTGGGCAGGCTCCAGCGGTTAACCAGTACTTGGTGCACCAACCTCCGTAAGAAACACTATCGATCATATTTTTTTGTATTTAAGTTTATTTAACGTCGCTACCGGTTTCCCATTTGAGCGACGGGCAGTTTACCTAACAACACCAGTCATGGGCAGGCTCCAGCGGTTAACCAGTACTTGGTGCACCAACCTCCGTAAGAAACACTATCGATCATATTTTTTTTGTATTTAAGTTTATTTAACGTCGCTACCGGTTTCCCATTTGAGCGACGGGCAGTTTACCTAACAACACCTTTCCTAGGCAGGCTCCAGCGGTTAACCAGTACTTGGTGCACCAACCTCCGTAAGAAACACTATCGATCATATTTTTTTTGTATTTAAGTTTATTTAACGTCGCTACCGGTTTCCCATTTGAGCGACGGGCAGTTTACCTAACAACACCTTTCCTGGGCAGGCTCCAGCGGTTAACCAGTACTTGGTGCACCAACCTCCGTAAGAAACACTATCGATCATATTTTTTTGTATTTAAGTTTATTTAACGTCGCTACCGGTTTCCCATTTGAGCGACGGGCAGTTTACCTAACAACACCTTTCCTGGGCAGGCTCCAGCGGTTAACCAGTACTTGGTGCACCAACCTCCGTAAGAAACACTATCGATCATATTTTTTGTATTTAAGTTTATTTAACGTCGCTATCGGTTTCCCATTTGAGCGACGGGCAGTTTACCTAACAACACCTTTCCTGGGCAGGCTCCAGCGGTTAACCAGTACTTGGTGCACCAACCTCCGTAACACTATCGATCATATTTTCTTTTGTATTTAAGTATATTTAACGTCGCTATCGGTTTCCCATTTGAGCGACGGGCAGTTTACCTAACAACACCTTTCCTGGGCAGGCTCCAGCGGTTAACCAGTACTTGGTGCACCAACCTCCGTAAGAAACACTATCGATCATATTTTTTTGTATTTAAGTTTATTTAACGTCGCTACCGGTTTCCCATTTGAGCGACGGGCAGTTTACCTAACAAAACCTTTCCTGGGCAGGCTCCAGCGGTTAACCAGTACTTGGTGCACCAACCTCCGTAAGAAACACAATCGATCATATATTTTTTTGTATTTAAGTTTATTTAACGTCGCTATCGGTTTCCCATTTGAGCGACGGGCAGTTTACCTAACAACACCTTTCCTGGGCAGGCTCCAGCGGTTAACCAGTACTTGGTGCACCAACCTCCATAAGAAACACTATCGATCATATTTTTTTGTATTTAAGTTTATTTAACGTCGCTATCGGTTTCCCATTTGAGCGACGGGCAGTTTACCTAACAACACCTTTCCTGGGCAGGCTCCAGCGGTTAACCAGTACTTGGTGCACCAACCTCCGTAAGAAACACTATCGATCATATTTTTTTGTATTTAAGTTTATTTAACGTCGCTATCGGTTTCCCATTTGAGCGACGGGCAGTTTACCTAACAACACCTTTCCTGGGCAGGCTCCAGCGGTTAACCAGTACTTGGTGCACCAACCTCCGTAAGAAACACTATCGATCATATTTTTTTGTATTTAAGTTTATTTAACGTCGCTACCGGTTTCCCATTTGAGCGACGGGCAGTTTACCTAACAACACCTTTCCTGGGCAGGCTCCAGCGGTTAACCAGTACTTGGTGCACCAACCTCCGTAAGAAACACTATCGATCATATTTTTTTTGTATTTAAGTTTATTTAACGTCGCTACCGGTTTCCCATTTGAGCGACGGGCAGTTTACCTAACAACACCTTTCCTGGGCAGGCTCCAGCGGTTAACCAGTACTTGGTGCACAAACCTCCGTAAGAAACACTATCGATCATATTTTTTTGTATTTAAGTTTATTTAATGTCGCTACCGGTTTCCCATTTGAGCGACGGGCAGTTTACCTAACAACATCAGTCATGGGAAGGCTCCAGCGGTTAACCAGTACTTGGTGCACCAACCTCCGTAAGAAACACTATCGATCATATTTTTTTGTATTTAAGTTTATTTAACGTCGCTATCGTTTTCCCATTTGAGCGACGGGCAGTTTACCTAACAACACCTTTCCTGGGCAGGCTCCAGCGGTTAACCAGTACTTGGTGCACCAACCTCCGTAACACTATCGATCATATTTTCTTTTGTATTTAAGTATATTTAACGTCGCTATCGGTTTCCCATTTGAGCGACGGGCAGTTTACCTAACAACACCTTTCCTGGGCAGGCTCCAGCGGTTAACCAGTACTTGGTGCACCAACCTCCGTAAGAAACACTATCGATCATATTTTTTTGTATTTAAGTTTATTTAACGTCGCTACCGGTTTCCCATTTGAGCGACGGGCAGTTTACCTAACAAAACCTTTCCTGGGCAGGCTCCAGCGGTTAACCAGTACTTGGTGCACCAACCTCCATAAGAAACACAATCGATCATATATTTTTTTGTACTTAAGTTTATTTAACGTCGCTATCGGTTTCCCATTTGAGCGACGAGCAGTTTACCTAACAACACCTTTCCTGGGCAGGCTCCAGCGGTTAACCAGTACTTGGTGCACCAACCTCCATAAGAAACACTATCGATCATATTTTTTTGTATTTAAGTTTATTTAACGTCGCTATCGGTTTCCCATTTGAGCGACGGGCAGTTTACCTAACAACACCTTTCCTGGGCAGGCTCCAGCGGTTAACCAGTACTTGGTGCACCAACCTCCGTAAGAAACACAATCGATCATATTTTTTTGTATTTAAGTTTATTTAACGTCGCTATCGGTTTCCCATTTGAGCGACGGGCAGTTTACCTAACAACACCTTTCCTGGGCAGGCTCCAGCGGTTAACCAGTACTTGGTGCACCAACCTCCATAAGAAACACTATCGATCATATTTTTTTGTATTTAAGTTTATTTAACGTCGCTATCGGTTTCCCATTTGAGCGACGGGCAGTTTACCTAACAACACCTTTCCTGGGCAGGCTCCAGCGGTTAACCAGTACTTGGTGCACCAACCTCCGTAAGAAACACAATCGATCATATATTTTTTGTATTTAAGTTTATTTAACGTCGCTATCGGTTTCCCATTTGAGCGACGGGCAGTTTACCTAACAACACCTTTCCTGGGCAGGCTCCAGCGGTTAACCAGTACTTGGTGCACCAACCTCCGTAACACTATCGATCATATTTTCTTTTGTATTTAAGTTTATTTAACGTCGCTATCGGTTTCCCATTTGAGCGACGGGCAGTTTACCTAACAACACCACTCCTGGGCAGGCTCCAGCGGTTAACCATTACTTGGTGCACCAACCTCCGTAAGAAACACTATCGATCATATTTTCTTTTGTATTTAAGTTTATTTAACGTCGCTACCGGTTTCCCATTTGAGCGACGGGCAGTTTACCTAACAACACCAGTTATGGGCAGGCTCCAGCGGTTAACCAGTACTTGGTGCACCAACCTCCGTAAGAAACACTATCGATCATATTTTTTTTGTATTTAAGTTTATTTAACGTCGCTACTGGTTTCCCATTTGAGTGACGGACAGTTTACCTAACAACACCACTCCTGGGCAGGCTCCAGCGGTTAACCAGTACTTGGTGCACCAACCTCCGTAAGAAACACTATCGATCATATTTTCTTTTGTATTTAAGTTTATTTAACGTCGCTATCGGTTTCCCATTTGAGCGACGGGCAGTTTACCTAACAACACCTTTCCTGGACAGGCTCCAGCGGTTAACCAGTACTTGGTGCACCAACCTCCATAAGAAACACTATCGATCATATTTTTTTGTATTTAAGTTTATTTAACGTCGCTACCGGTTTCCCATTTGAGCGACGGGCAGTTTACCTAACAACACCTTTCCTGGGCAGGCTCCTGTGGTTAACCAGTACTTGGTGCACCAACCTCCGTGAGAAACACTATCGAACATATCATCATCATCATCATCATCATCATCATCATCATCATCATCATCATCATCATCATCATCATCATCATCAGAACAAGCCTCCCTAAAATTGCAAGTGAATTTGAAAAATGCCATTTTGTGATCCGAAAATAACGTTTCGGCCATACCACTCCAACTCGATCAAGCTAATGAACACAATAGCGAATTAGTGAAATCTGATGGTGGATCAATCGGACTGACATAAATTCCCACACAACTTCTACGCTAGATGCTGTACGGTCCTGAGCTTGCTCTTCTGATCTAAAAAGCGTAAAACATTATGAACAAGCAAATAATACTGAGAATAACTTTAAACACTAGGCTAATGAGTTGAGCTCAGTAATATAGGAACTTGGTAACCCGATCTAGGAGACTTCTGAAGAGCTTCTTGTTCTGGACACGCGGGACATAGTGGGCAAGGAAGTTGACGAACCCCTTAAGAACATAGAAATACTAGGTAAAGCTCAGGAACGTGAAATACTTGAGACAAGAAAAAAGCTATAACTTCTCCGATCAAGTAAAATATATTTCTATTGTTCAGTAGACCTCCATAATAGAGAATACTAAGGGCAAGCAGCATATTTCAGCTCTGGATGGTACTTGCTCCTTGTTTTCCCAGGTGTATGTTTCATGTTGAGTCAGAAATGAGTCTTTCGTGAAAATAATACATATTCCCCGGCATTTTTTTTTTGCTTTGGAGAACTGCGCTTCGGTAAGAAATCTTGAACAATACTTAATATGCTGACATCACAGGACAACAATATGTTCAAGGAGTATTATGATGACCTATGTTTGACTCATGTAGATAGAAGGTCAACTACAATCTGCAACACGATTTGATCTCGTGTGGGTGCGTATATTCCAAACAGGTTGAAGTCAGCTAAAGAAAAAAACTTCGAGCTGGAACAAGATGACGGGTGAATGCAGATTCCGGGTAATTGGGAATTCTTCCTTAGAAATGATTATGATAATTAGACAGAGTTATTTCAATATTTGACCAATGACTGTTCCAAACTTCAGTGTGCTGATGGGAAACACGACGTCGTGTATGTCATTTCAAGGTAGTGAAATAGTTGCAAACCACACAAATTGAAAACCCAAGGCAAATTACTCAAAGTTCACACGTTGAAGCCACTCGCGACTTCTTTTACAAGCCTCACACTTTGGTGGAAGCAAGGAACATCGACAATGATGATACGCACGGTAGACACAGATGTTGTTGTGATTGCTGCAGGGAAATACCCACAGCTAGGTACCATTTGGGAAGCGGAAAGTCTTTGAGATATATTCCTATCCATGAACTGGTAGTAAATCTAGGACAGTGCATTGCCAGTTTTACCAGCCTTCCATGCACTTACTGGTGTGATCAGACACCCTCCTTTGTTGAAAAGGGCGCGAGTGATTTAAATAACAAAATGTCTTTGCTTTGGTGGCCATTTGGGCCGCCATCCAGAGTTTTAAAAATGGAACTCGATCTTAATATAATCTTCAAGTATTCAACTATTACCATGGTACGTTTGTTGTTTCTATCCCTAGGTGAACACTTGTTCTGGCAAACTGGAGTTATCACTCTGACTATAATGTTGGCGCGACGTTTCGAAGGTTCGTTCAAATACGTTCTGTTTATGAAAAAAGTAACAACTTTCTCAATTGGCAACATATTGAGTTGAAATGTTCGCAATTTCTTTACATGTGGTATAGCTCCGATACAACAACTTCAGTTCTATTATGTCCGAAACTGTGCCCATCCGTGCTCGAATGGGTCTTCATCCGCTAATAATAACTGGAAATTCGCCATTCGACCCTGTCCGACTTAAATAAACAAATTAAGCACAATTAAAGCTAATGCGTTCAACCGCCATATTGATATTAAAATTATTTCTATATATATATATATATAGGATCTCGTAGCATATTTTATGAAACGAGTTTTGAAAGTTTGCTTTTTGGCGAGCTTAATAGCAAAATTTCAAAACGAGTTTCATAAATAATGATATGAAATCACCACGAGTGTAAGATCCTTTATTATCACATTACCACAGTAACCAGAAATTTTAAAAAGAACCTTTTCTGTTTACCTGTATACATTGAGCCTTATTACATCTCATGGATATCAGGAAGGTACTGTCGTACGCAGCTGTAAATAGTCCCCGATAATCAAACAAACAACTCCACGCAATTAATCGACACAATACTTTTAATAACTATACTGTAATCTGCTAGTGCATATTTAACATTTGATTGATTTTCAACAAAGAAGCATGAAGGAAAAGTTGCAGACTATAAATATTATGTCAAATGTGTCAAAAGCAAGCTGTCATGCCGCAACCAATCAGAATCCGTCCATACTACACGTGTGATGACTGTTTTAACTGAATACAGCAAAAGTTATATGATAAAGCTTAATATTACTCCACATCAAAATGATATTCAAAACAAATTCGAGGTAAGGTTGACAATCCATATCATCATGACCCAGTTCGCTAAGCTCGAAAAGTAGGTGGTTGACAATCCACATCAGCATGACCCAGTTTGCTAAGCTCGAAATATGACTACAAAAACTTGTTCTGAAAGGTTTATAAATGGGTTGAATTTTCGATTGTTTCTGTTTGATCATTACTAATACACTAAAACATCGTGTTTATATACAAACATGTATACACTCTGTATTATGTTTATGGTGACTTGAAACTATAATGTTTCAGTTGCCCTTTGTTCTCAATTGATGATGTCCACGTAACTAAATCAACATCGAGATATTCGTCATCAATTCCTTCTAACTGTTCTACGGCATTCACGTCCTGTGAGTTGTCGCCCGTCGAGGTAAAAATGCCCTACGCACGAGGGTTCGCATATATCGTCATTTCTGTAAACAGAGGGTATATTATGAATACAACAAGCCTAATATAATATCTATAATGATGTCCGCATTAATATCTCAGAATATAAAAAAGTAAAGTGTTTGGTTATTATAGTGTCACAGCCATTTCTGACTCTTGAGACACCGCCTATCCTATCCTTGAAGGCCAGGTGTCTGGCTGATAGACACTCGATAACCATTATTTAACTAGCTGGCTGCTCACCAACCGGCCATATCAGAATGAACCCCGTAACGAGGTTCGAACATTCGACCTACCGCTCCGTAGTCGGACGCCTTAGTCACTAGGCCACGGAGACAGTATGTCATCGCCTATATGTATTTCTATCCAAATTAATATCGACAAATATCGACAAATATAATGATATATACACTATTTATTATATGTATGTTTCTGATGTCTGCCTGTCTACCCATACCCTTATAATAGCCTACGTGGAAGTCGTGATAGCGCAGTGGATGCGCGTTCGCTTCAGGTGCGACAGGTCCGGAGTTCGAGCCCCGCTAGAGCCGTTACGATTGTGCCCTTAGACAAGGCATTTAAATTCCACGTTGCCTCTTCTCTCTCTCTCTCTCTCTCTCTCTCTCTTGGCGATGGATTCCATCAGGAATGAGGTCTCGAGCGTGATTAATATAAGTTGTAAGAACTTGTTTCGCAATTGAACGATGTGCAAGAACTTATCCAAGAACAATGCACACCTTTTGCAGACGACGAGCTAAACGTTCACGTGCGGATCAGATTAAGTTAGAGCATGACTTGTTTTCACAATCCAAGAAACGTGCACACATTTTGCAGACGACGAGCTAAACTTTCACGTGCGGATCAGATTAAGTTAGAGCATGACTTGTATTCACAATCCAAGAAACGTGCACACATTTTGCAGACGACGAGCTAAACGTTCACGTGCGGATCAGATTAAGTTAGAGCATGACTTGTATTCACAATCCAAGAAACGTGCACACATTTTGCAGACGACGAGCTAAACGTTCACGTGCGGATCAGATTAAGTTAGAGCATGACTTGTATTCACAATCCAAGAAACGTGCACACATTTTGCAGACGACGAGCTAAACGTTCACGTGCGGATCAGATTAAGTTAGAGCATGACTTGTATTCACAATCCAAGAAACGTGCACACATTTTGCAGACGACGAGCTAAACGTTCACGTGCGGATCAGATTAAGTTAGAGCATGACTTGTATTCACAATCCAAGAAACGTGCACACATTTTGCAGACGACGAGCTAAACGTTCACGTGCGGATCAGATTAAGTTAGAGCATGACTTGTATTCACAATCCAAGAAACGTGCACACATTTTGCAGACGACGAGCTAAACGTTCACGTGCGGATCAGATTAAGTTAGAGCATGACTTGTATTCACAATCCAAGAAACGGGCACACATTTTGCAGACGACGAGCTAAACGCTCACGTTCGGATCAGATTAAGTTAGAGCATGACTTGTATTCACAATCCAAGAAACGTGCACACATTTTGCAGACGACGAGCTAAACGTTCACGTGCGGATCAGATTAAGTTAGAGCATGTCTTGTATTCACAATCCAAGAAACGTGCACACATTTTGCAGACGACGAGCTAAACGTTCACGTGCGGATCAGATTAAGTTAGAGCATGACTTGTAGTATTCACAATCCAAGAAACGTGCACACATTTTGCAGACGACGAGCTAAACGTTCACGTGCGGATCAGATTAAGTTAGAGCATGACTTGTAGTATTCACATTGCCGGTGAAGTAAAGATTGGCAGCTCCGTTTTAATGTGAAAACATGTATAAAGTGTTGCATATTGGAAATGTTAATCATAGCCTACGATATTGAACTAATATTATCAAATAGCCTCAAGGTACCAACTGTCGACAGATTTTCGGATACCATTTGTATTGAACATCATCAGAAGGGTTCAATGAATAATATTTGTAACTACCGTGAAACCGGTCTTAAGCAGCCAGTCAAGGGAATCACAGAAAATGGCTGCTTAGCACAGATGGCTGCTTAATGGAGTGCAAATGTATAACAAAGTAACATATTGGGAATCTGCAAACTGGTTGCTTAATACAGGTTGGCTGCTTAATAGAAGTGACCACTAACACAGGTTTGACTGTATTTCAAAGACAGGTCAGAAACTGGGAACTATGCCGAACCTTCTTTTTTTTCGGGCCCAAAAAATATTGGGAACCCCATTTATTTGCACCGTCCAGTGACTAGTAGGGGTCGGAGCACATCCCCTAGTATCCTTACATGATTTATATATACTTATCAACAATGTATGTATGTGTGTATCTATGTATAGGAGGATAGTGTACGATACAGAAGACTCCAAAACCAGAAGCATCTCTGGTGTACGGTGCACATGTATAGATAGCACCGATACATCTGTTTATTAAAAACAATTCGGATCCCATTTATTTGCCCCTTCCAGTGACTAGTAGGGGTCGGAGCACATCCCCTAGCATCACATGCTTGATATATACATATCAACAATGTATGGAATCGTTCTGTTTTATAATGGTGCATAGGTACATTTATATTTTAAATGGGGTTCGATGGGACATGAACTATTTTACATATAGAAAAAAGACACAAATGCCGAACTTTATAACCAGCCGATGAGTTTAGCTTTCCGTAAGCTTATTGTAAACAATAACGGGATTTATGGCAGAAATCGTGAATAATATGAACCATAGTGGAGAGTTGGTACCTGTCTGGCGTTGGTACCGTGATAGCCTGGGTTCCAGTCTGTCGATTTTTCACTTTTTAACTTCTGGCAAATTTGTTGTTGATATGACCAGAAGCTCAATACGGTCAAATTAATAGTCTCGGTGTTAAAATATATTTATTTGACTGATCAGGCAAAATATATCGACGCCTGTTCCCAGGCTAGTACCGTGAGGTTATCGCAATAAGATAGTAAAATGAATACGTACACGCATGTCGCTCGTGGATGAGCAGGGCATTGTGCAAAAGAACAAGCATTAGTGATGCAACGCATCTGGGGACCACCTGGAGGACATTCATCTACAAACAATGAAAATAGAATAAATTATCCATGATCAGTGTAGCTAATGGTCCAATTGAATAATCATTTGCAGAAGGTGCGGTGCTAACTTGAAACAAACTAGCAGTGTAGGGAAAGTTCCAATTGAATTATCAATTTGCAGAAGTTGCGGTGCTAACTTGAAACAAACTAATTAAGAATAAAAGATTATGACTATGCATGGTTACATAGATGTCTCTCTCTAGATTGCATGGCAGGTGAACTTACAGCAAAGCGATAATCAATTAATTGTTAAGAGCAATATGGTATATTACATAAACCCCCCATAAAGTTATGTTATAAAATTAATCTGGCGGGGCCAGCAAATATTATAGCTAGTTACAAGTGAGTTTATCATTTAGCATGAGGAAAGCAATCATAAGTAGTATATATACGGTTTCTTTCATCTGGGTACATCACTCTATGTCGACCACCACAACCTGCACGTCGTGACCTAGGCACGTCCCGCTGTAGCAGCTTATTCCAGACCGCACCTGATCGACACAGACTCGGTCTCTCGTGTTTTGTGTTTGGTTCCGGCATGAAGGGAACAGCCACGGAATGCCTTGACGTGGCGAAGACCGTTGAAGGGCGTGTCTGAGCGAGTTTCTGCTACTGCGGGATGACAAATGTGGAGGATGTGGCCCTAACAAGGACCCGTTGTCCCGAAGGAAGCAATAACCATCCAAGACTTGTCATACTGGACCAGAGGAAGACGATGTATCATCGGGATGTCGATATAAGCAACGTAGCAACTATATAATCGTGTTAGAGAAACCAGTCGCCCTTGGCGGAGGCGACTATGAACAAAGCTACAGAAGAAAAGGGTACATCACTTTAAGCATTAATATTCAGTTCTCGATATCAGTTATAGGAATACGCGGTAATATTGGACAATGTTAATTGGTTCTAACCTTCACTGCTTCGTGACCCTCCGTGACATTCCTCACTGGTGAGACGGCGTTGTCTTCCGGTGTAGAAGTGGGCGATGCAGACAGGTTCGCATGGGTTGTCTTGCCTGAAAAGGTTTCACGACATTAAGGCTATGCACACTTTCTTTCTTTCCGTGGAAAACTTTTCTATAAGTCAATATAGACCGTCCATATGTATTTCTTTAAAATTAAAATTGATTATTTGTTGATTGTTTCTAATAGGAACTAGTAATATATATGTATGCGAATTATCGGCTTAAAAAGTTTCAGACAAAAAGCCGGCTAATTCTAAACCAATCTGAATGAAAATGAATTAGCCGTTTTGTTTGTTTGAAACATTCCTTCAACAAGGCTTTGTAACATTTATTGCATTAAGACATCAGCTGATGCTTATAGCATACAGATAAAATACATATACATGTATTGTGAAAAAGTGAAAACATGAAAACATGGTTTATAATGGAGTAGTTTCGGAGAAGCGTGTACGTATGAACTTTGAAAAGGATAATTTGAAAGCAAATAAATGAATGATATATGAGTATTTCTCATGCTAGCTCATTCATATGTATGAAAAATCTAACTTAAACATGTCGTCTGTAGGTCGTTGTGTAATTTCATTCATGAGCCTCAATGATTAAAGTATTTTTTGCACGAGATTTTAGAGGAAAGTAGTACTATCAGTTAAATACTACCAGTAGTATATAGGTCGTTATCTTTAGATCGCCTTATACTTCAATGAAGTAGAAAAATGTTCGCACGAGTTTTTTTATTTACCTGGTACTATCAATTACTACATCGCGGTTAACGGATGTGCTCGTTTATTGAATGATTGATTGTATTTTGGATATTTAGTGTACTAAAATATAAAATATCTATATATTATAGTGTTGCAATACATTGGTTTAATGAATGACATACATGACATTTTAATGTATTTATAAGTAGTGTAGTTTCCATTCAGCACTTTAGACAAACCTTTCTTAAGCAGCCGGCCCAGGGAATCACAGACAGTTACATACGAAACTGCTTAATATAGGTAAAATGTATAACATATATTGGGAATATCCAAACTGGCTTATTAATACGGATTGGCTGCTTAAAAGAGGTGAACGCTAACATCGGTTTAATTGTATATAATATTGTACACTTTTGTCCTGCATTTCACAAGATAAAGACACATATATTAACGATTATACTGATCTCTATGTTGTTAAATAACTGTTGTGTGATATATGAATGCATATGTCCATTATCTAGCTGTAATTAGTTTCCTGTCCGTATAATACTTGCATAATATATAAATTTTGCTGTATTTTCTATTACATGTTTAGAGCTTTTAGACAAGAGGTTTTCAAACTTATGTATATTAGGCCATTGACAATAGTATCGCTTAAAATATTTTATTCTTAAATCTCTGTATTTTGGGCAAACCATAAGAAAATGATATTCATTTTCTATCAAGTTTGAATTACAGTTAATGCATACTCGCTGACCTCTTGAGATATTGTTATATCTACCGTTTTCAATGTTTAATTGGTGGGAAGATGTTCTAAATCTTGACAATGCAAAGCGGAATCTTTTCTCTTTTATGAAGTCAAGATAACTTTCCATGATGAATTCGTGCTTGAATATACTATATGTTTCTAACCTGTTATAACAGGATAATTCAGCTGAGTTTGCCAAATCTGTGACATTCCACAATGGTCGAGTAATTGCTTAATTTGAAACGCCCAGTTAGAACCACTATACGTTTCTCCAGTGTTAGTATCATTCTTAAGCATATTATAAACTTTTTTTATGATTGAATTTTCTTTAGATGACAATATTTTTATCCAGTATTTTATCATTATTATTTGTCGGCTTACTTTCATTGGTATCCTTCCTAATTCCCCATATAGTGCGTCTAGATTGGTCGATTTTTTTACTCCCAACAATTTTCTGCAAAATTTTGTGTGGATAAGTTCAATGTCTTTACCTTCATAATGTCCCCATACTTCCGCACTATAATTAAGGATCGGGGCTACTAGTGAATCAAACAGTTTGGATTTTTCGGAAGTAGGCAATTCAAGCTGATTATAGACAATAAACAGATTGTGTAGCGAAAAGGCTGCATGTTGTGCTGTTCTCTTTTGTGACCTATGCCAGCTATTATTTTTAAAAAGAAGTACACCTAGATATTTAAATGAAGCAACAACCTCAATTTTAGTATTATTAAGGTAAAAATCATAATTTGTGTGCCGACCTTTTTCAAAGATCATAATTTTTGTTTTATTTATGTTTAATGTCAGACTCCAATTTGCACAGAATTGTTCAATATCATTTAACATAAATTGCAATGATTGGGGATTTTGAGTAAAGATTACTGCGTCATCTGCAAACAGTAGCATAAATAATGTTATATCATCAACGCTAATTAACCCATCTATATGTTTGTATTAATATTATTAATAATATCATTAAGGAAAAACAGACATAGCAGACTACTGGAAGGATCTCCTTGTTTTACCACCATGTTCGAGTTTATAAATTCAGATTTGTTAGATTTGAAACGAACATACGATTTGACTTCACTATACATAGATTTCATGGCTGTAGTCATCTTTGAACTTACATTTTCAGTAATCAATTTTTGCCATAAATATGCTCTGTCAATTTTATCAAACATTTTTTCCCAGTCCAGAAATGCGACGTATAACTTTTTTTGTTGTCTAGTGTTTTTGAAATTAGTGCATTTAATATAAATATACAATCAGAAGTTGCCTTTCCTTTTTGAAATCCAAACTGATTATTTATTATTTTCTCATATTTAATAGACCATTTTGTGAGTCTATTTAGAAGTATTTGAGAATATAGTTTAGCTAATATATTTGTTAATGTAATTCCTCTATAATTTTTGGCCTCATCTTGGTTGCCTCCCTTGAATATTGGCACAATAATACCTCCTCCCCAGGATTTAGGATATGTGCCACTATCAAATATTTTATTATATAATTTCAATAGGAAGGGTGCAATAGTATCATAGGACTGTTTAAATACCTCAGCAATTAAATTGTCTGTACCGGGACTTTTATCATTATTTTGTGAAAAAATTGCCTGTTTTAATTCGTTTACGGAAATACTACAATCTAATTCTTGATCATATATATATGTATCGTTTAATACGGTTTGTACGTGTATATTATTACTATCATTGTCATATAGATCGTTAAAATGATTATATAGGGTTGTGACGTTTAGTTGATCAGAATCAGGTATTTTATTTTTATATTGCTTTCTAATTTGTTTCCAAAATTTCTTGGGTTCTTTTTTTGCAAGTTTCGACAGACGTGTGTACCTTCATTTTTCATAAATTGTTTTTTGTATTTATTTTTTATTTTTGAGTAAATTGTTTTATTATTTAGAAATATGACTTTATTTTCATTAGTTCTATTTCTGAGAAACGTGTTTCTGGCTATATTAAATTCTTTCCTAGCTTCATAACATTCTAGATTGAACCATTGTTTTTTTGCATGATGCGGAATTGTTGGATTAGCAATTTTAATTTTGTGCTTTGTTCCGAAGACACTGAATGCGTTATCCTGCATGAATTTCGTGAATGAATTTACCGTGCTATCGATATCTACACTATTTAAATCTTCAGTCAGCTGGTCAAGCTTTTGTTGTTTGTATATCATCTCATTTCTAAAGGTATTAGCCAGCGAATCATCCCACGAAATAAACAGATTGTCAGTCGCGGATGAATACTCGTCATGAATTATTTGTAGAGGACATATCATCTCTATGCAAAATTCGATCACTGAATGATCTGAAAATTCTGTAGGTTCAATTATTTTGAATTGGGTAAGATATTTAGAATCATTATAATTATATAAAAGATAATCCACCGTGCTTGCGCCATTCATATTATAAAAGGTAAACTGACCTACATTCGCGTCACAATGAAGACGCCCATTGGCTATTGATAGCCCGGTTGATTTGCATAATAATAGGAGACGATTTCCATAAATATCTAGCACGTGATCTTTATTTACCCTTGTAGGAATGTCATTATAAATTTGCATTTGATTACCGTTGTCTAAAAATCTATCAAAATGTAAAAAATCTAGTTCATCCGAAGTTCGACTATTCATGTCACCTGAAATGAAAATTTTTCCTAGAGATTTATATTTCTCTATTCCAGCCTCAATCTGCTCGAAAAAGTCAATATCAGACTGTGCTAAAACCTTGGAATCAGTTGGTAAAATATATACATTACATATATAGACATCTTCATCAAAATGAAATAAATGTTTAGATAATTTGGTCCACATTATACCACATTGTTCTGTTTCAATAACCTGTATTTTGTTTTTTAATTTACATTTATAATACACAGAAATACCACCACTGTACCGCCCTTTCCTTACATTTGGAGTTTTATTACCAAATAAATGTTCACAATAGTAACCGTTAATGTTTAAATTATAATTTGAATTTTTTCCGAGCCAGGTTTCGGATAGAAAAATAACGTCATAATAACCTAGTAAATTTAGGAAGTCTGGATCAGCAAGTTTCCTCGTTAGTCCGTTCACATTCCAGGAGAGAATATTCAATTGCTCCTCACGACACCCTTATATATTACTCGTTATTTGAGGGGGTTCGTACATTACACCCATTAATGAAAAGTTTGTTGCGTACCAGTTTAACGTCTTTGCCCAACGCTCGTTCGGTGTCCATTTTGGCGTAGAGTATCTTTCGTGTGTCCCGCACAGACTGGAAGTTGAATGCCGACTCCGACGTTCGCCGCTTTAAGCGCGGATTTTTTATCATACCCTTTTTGGCGGATTGTTTCTTTCTGTTCAGGGTAATGAAACTTGACTACGATCGGTCTAGGTTTCTTCGCAGTAACGCTGCCCAGTCTATGTGCTCTATCAAATTTTATACTTTCAGCATCTGTATCAAGATTATCTTTGATGAAAGTTTTAACTAGAGTTTGACAGTTTTCCGACACCTGTTCTGCAATACCATAGAATATTAAATTATCCCTCATTGACCTTGTTTCAAGGTCAGTAAGCTGGTCTTTCAGAGTTTGTTTTTCCGCTTCAATAGTTTTCATGCCGTTTTCAAGTGCGCTACAGGAGGATTTTAGTTTCTGCATTTCGGCCTGTGTTGCTTTAATTTCACTAGCTTGTTCTTCGTGTTTTGTATTAATGAACGAACACGAGTTCTCAACACCATCAACCCTATCATTTATTGTTTTTATTTTGGATTCCAGTTCTGTCATTTTTAAGCTGATTATGTTTACGGTTTTTTCAATATTTTCAACTTTAGGTAGCACCTTTTTGAGAGATTTCATGTCGTCTAACAGTTCTGTAGCCCAGGTGGGTGGGGCAAGATTTTGAAATGATACCTGATTTTGTGGAGTTTGCGGCGACTGCATTCCGTATTGCATTTGACTCAAGTTCTGCGAATAGTTCATGTTTGGTGATGTCATACTCGTATTCATCATAGGGTTCATGTTTGAATTCATCATCATGTCCATATAGCTTGTTCTTTTGTCATTGAACAAATCGTAACTCACCCCACCCGTATCTGTACCTGTTGCAAAACCGGTTTGACCAGTTTCGCCATTGGCTATTAGCGGAGATTTCGCTTTTCTCTTCGGTTTTCTCTTTTTTGTGTCACTATTTTCCTTTTTAGGAGGCATAAATACATGTTACTTTGCATTGTTTATCAAAAATGTATTCCAAAACATCTCCATTATTTTAAATTCCAGATAAAACTTTTTAGAACAAGAAATCCACGTCCATGTTTGTCACGTGTCACAATAGAAATATAAGCAGAACATTCGGATATGGAGAGGATCGCATAATTATATAATTATATCATTTGATTGAGCCATATTTTATTGCATATATTGCACTACTAGCCAATACAATTTTACAAACATTAACGAATACGATGCGAAATTAGTTAGATACAGCGTATGAGATTACATTTACATCTAAAATAATCTCGTCGTGAATGTCATTTAGCTCATGATAATGTGCAGATAAAGTACACATATATAATTCCAACCTCATTTACGACAATATTTCTGAATCTCATTTACGACAATGCTTCTGAATCTCATTTACGACAATGTTTCTGAATCTCCTTTTCGACACCGTTTCTGAATCTCCTTTACGACAATGTTTCTGAATCTCATTTACGACACTGTTTCTGAATCTCCTTTACGACAATGTTTCTGAATCTCATTTACGACACTGTTTCTGAATCTCCTTTACGACAATGTTTCTGAATCTCATTTACGACAATGTTTCTGATCTCATTTACGAAACTGTTTTTGAATCTCATTTGCAGTTTGTGTTTTTGCAGTGTTTCGCGTTGGTCTAGCTTATCGTCTAATGTCAGTGTACATAGCCTACCATTACTTTAACACTGCACGTGACCGTGTAATTGTGTATACTATTACTGATGCGTTGTATGATAAAATATGTCACAGATCATATTCGTGACAAATAAGATGGTATTCGTCACAGATGCGAAATGTGTGATAGCATATGTCACACGACACGAACAAATTCGCATTTTTAGATAACATAACCTCACAATTGTCGCAAAGGAAATGTTCAAATTCGGTTCTGATCGTAAAACCATCGGGCCATCGTAAGCCATCCGATATGAACGCCGGTAGAGCTTGTCAGGCTCCGGCAGCAACTTCGTGAGCGGTTGCAAAATCTTTGGCATGCCAAAACAATGCCGAAAGACCTGGCGAAAGTTCATTTACGTGTTGAATTCGTGTGTCCATGTTTGCCGGTTGGCTGTTGACAAAGTTCGGGGCAATCTCCGCGCGAAATTAAAATTCCATATTCGTCTTGACATCTGGTGTGAAGCATGCATACACGATATACATTGTATCGGAAGCTCCAAACTTGGAAATTATGTTATATATATATAATTATAAATATAGTTTCCATATTATTAATATGTATCATACCTGCAGACTGCATTTGGAAAAGCAGGACACCTGTTGGTATCACATGGACTTACGAAACATCGAATCATTGGACTATGGCTGGGACACCAACCTGTTGTGTAATAATTATGAAGATATAAATCAGGTTTCGAACCGGCTCAGTCGCTTAGCGGTAACTATAGAATAACACCAGGAGAGATACAAGCCCTACTGGGCTAATATCCATGACCACATACCTTGTCCGATTTCTTCCAAGATCAAATCACTTCCTACTGGCCCAACCCTCTACATATCCAGAAAATATCATCACAGTTTATTCACAACATTTAGTGATCCTGTTACGTGTTAACAGACATAAAGACATCCATAAGCAATATGTTCCTACGGCGGGGTTATACAAATTTATTTGAACTCGATTGCGAAACAAGTTCTTATAACTTATATTACTCACTATCGATACCTCATTCCTGATGGAATCCATCGCCACGAGGGAGAGAGAAGAGAGAAGAGGCAACGTGGAAATTAAATGCCTTGCCTAAGGGCATAATCGTAACGGCTCCAACGGGGCTCGAACTCCGGACAGTTCGCACCTGAAGCTAACGCGCATCCACTGCGCTATCACGACTTCCACGGCGGGGTTAACAAATCTGACAAGGCTAGCACTACTGTACTAGGAGATAAACTAAATAATGGTCAATTAATGGCTTACGTTCGGACACAGCTTTAAATAAAAACCAGTGGAAGTCGTGATAGCACAGTGGATGCGCGTTCGCTTCAGGTGCGAAAGGTCCGGAGTTCGAGCCCCGCTGGAGCCGTTACGATTGTGCCCTTAGGCAAGGCATTTAAATTCCACGTTGCCTCTTCTCTCTCCCTCGTGGCGATGGATGCCATCAGGAATGAGGTCTCGAGAGTGATTAATATAAGTTGAAATAACTTGTTTCGCAATCGAGCTAAAATAAATTTGTATTAACTAATAAAAACCAAACTAATCCATGATTACGTCTAAATATCATTGGATACTACAAATACTTCAAAACTAATTCGAACAATAGCTTCCAATCTATACACAATGTTCTTCCGGTCTACATATGATCAAAAGCAAGATTCCATATACTAATAACGGTCGGTTACGCTCCTGAATTAACGTGTGGTGTTTTTACGTTTATTTATCGTCGCTACCGGTTGCCCATATGAGCGACGCCACCTGAAGAGATTAGTCAATTTAGATTTTTGGAGGATAGTGCATTGATACTGACAGAGACCCATTCCAGAGTCTCCTCTGGTTCTTTTACATGCATGGTGTAAAGCACCGACACGAGACCTCGGTTTAAATTCCCATCTGAAATACTTGTTAATTTTATTAAGATCAGACGGGGGATCGAACCTGGGGGGTTATCCCTGGATTCCCAGTCCATCGTGTTAACCACTGGACTACTGATCCACACGCTTGGGTCAGTGTTTACGTTTATTTATCGTCCGTCTGTGAATTGATGTTTATTAACTCTTTCAGCGCCGAATAAATTCAGAGCATGTGCAAACAACATAGATCCAGATCAGCCGCGGCGTAACGCCGCGTCTGATCAGGATCTGTGTTGTTTGCTATTCGGGTAGGTGCTTCAGCTCCACTGTCTGAAGAGCACTTAGCATACAATCTGATCAGACGGCGCGTTCTGTTCTGTCTGATCAGGTTCTCTGGTGTTTTTGTGTGTGGCAAAGTCGCTTTTATGCGACATTGGCGGTGAAAGAGTTAATAGAGTGTTTATTAATACAAATCTACATACGGGGCGGGGTGGACAACCAATCCATAACATAATGGAGCGGAGTCTCAATTTAATTACGTGGATTAATCGCCTTTGTTTGTTTGTGTTTGGGGTTTAAAGTTGCACCAACAGCTTAGGTCATACGGCGACTCTCCAGCTATTATTGGTGGAGAAAGACACCGGATGTCTCTCCGAACCGTATTGCAGCCACAGACGGACATCCTGGTAGAACCACCGACCTACCGCAAGTCAGCTGGGTAGCTTCCTCACATGAAATCGCACCATAACTATTGTCAAATATAATGATTTAGGAATGTTCTGGTTTTTATTGTTATCCAGGCTAGGCAGTATTAATGAAATATATACCAGGAATATTCTGAATTCATTATTAGATAAATAGTATATAAGTATACACACATTACCTGGAATGCGAACACGCCTGTGTGGTCCTGGAAAAGAAAACAACACATACTTTTATAGATGCAAACTAAAATTACGTTCTGTGCTGAGAATTGTTAAAAGAAATGCATACATACACGTACTTTAATTAAGCATGCAGATATGAATTTAAAAAAATAAAATTGTTTATGCTAAGTTATTTGATTTCAACAACTGTTTAGCGTGTGAATATATATAGTGAAAATAAGCATAGCATTTGATAATAACGCAACATACCTTGTATATATCGTATATAATGCTGTCCATATATAGCAACTAAAAATAACAGCAAAATTAGCGCTGTAGTTGATAAGCTCATGGTTATAATCGCAGTAGCAATACGTGCTGTAGGCCCTATCTCGACTGTATGTTTGTTTTAATAGCAATGTACACTAGATGGCACTTAATGCAACATATGAGGGGTTATCTAAAAATACGTGGACGTTTGCTCTAGAATATTTATTAGTTTAAACAATATTTATTTCTTTGCATAAACATAGTCAAGTATAAATAATACTGTATAATACTATAATGTACATACATATATTATATATAGGATTGAGGAGAAAGCAACCTGCTTGTATGGTTACCACTTTCCTGTTTGACCTAATGCAAGGTAATGTTCACCATCACGAACGGCTACACGGCCCCAGGAAGATGTTCTATGTTTTATGGTGACTAGTTCACATATAACACTATATTTTACTCACAGACGCTTGGGTCTGTGTTTACGTTTATTTATCGTCGCTACCGGTTGCCCATTTGAGCTACGCCTTCGGAAGTGAATAGTCATTTTAGATTTTTGGAGGATAGTGCAATGATACAGACAGAACCCATTGCAGAGTCTTCTCTGGTTCATTTACGTGCACGGTGTAAAGCACCAACACGATACCTCGGTTTAAAGTCCCCTCTGAAAGACTGTTAATTTGTATTAGGGTCAGACGGGGGATCGGACCTGCGATCCCTAGATTACCAGTTCAACGTGTTAACCACTGGGACTACAGATCCGTCAGACAATTGGGGTCTGGACAAATGGTTACGGGTTCAAAACCAAATATATACATATATTTAAGAATAGTTTTATAAACCATAGTCTTAACACAAACTGTTTAGGCCATATTCAAGCATATTTAAAAATGACATCCCGTCACTATCAGAGTAATTATGTCGATAATGCTTGGGTTTGTTTAATCATATTTTATTGATATATACATGTACATAATAAATTCAAAGACATATATAATAAGAGCAAAATATGGGTGTGGCCTAAATGTTTGCATATATATATTGTCAATAATATGGTTCATCAAAATGTTCTTAATAAAAACAAAACCACTTGTCCAGACACCAAGCGTCTGTGTAATTTATCCGCATACTTACCCTATGACGTCGTGGCGGGTCATGACAACTCCATTTCCCCCAGAAGTAGTCCCCCTTTGCATCTATACATACTTGGAGCATTTCATCCAAGTACATTTTGAATAATCCCTCATATATTTCATGAACAACTCAAACATACTTAATTTACATTCACTTCAGCTGCGGAAGCCGATACTTCATAGTTTACATAAATACTAATTAGTCGTGTTATGTAACAAACAAAGAAAGTACAATATTACAATTCTCTAAAAAAAAACATAGTACAATATTACAATTCTCTAAAAAAACACCCTAGTACAATATTACAATTCTCTAAAAAAATCTAGTACCATATTACAATTCTTAAAAAAAAAGTACAATATTACAATTCTTAAAAAACCAAGTACAATATTACAATTCTTTAAAAAAAACCCGAGTACAATATTACAATTCTTAAAAAAGATCTAGTACAATATTACAATTATTTAAAAAGACCTAGTACAATATTACAATTATTTAAAAAGACCTAGTACAATATTACAATTCTTAAAAAAGATCTAGTACAATATTACAATTATTTAAAAAGACCTAGTACAATATTACAATTATTTAAAAAGACCTAGTACAATATTACAATTCTTAAAAAAGCCCTAGCACAATATTACAATTCTTTAAAAATCCTAGTACAATATTACATGTTCGATCCCCCGTCTGACCCTAATAAAAGTAACAGTATTTCAGATGGGACATTAAACCGAGGTCTCGTGTCGGTGCTGTACGCACGTAAGTTAAAGAGAACCAGAGGAGACTCTGGAATGGGTCTCTGTCTGTATCATTGCACTAGCCTCCAACAATCTAAAATGATTAATCTTTTCAGGAGGCGTCGCTCATATGGGCAACCGGTGGCGACGATAAATAAACGTAACGCACGCACGTTTTTGTAAGCATGTCTGAAACTGACAGGTTGTACAACCTATTAGGGCTGGGTATTGTCAGCCGAATCCGTACCGCAATATTGTAAGTCGTACAATAATACATACCACAAGACGTACCTGATCGTATAAACTATAGTCTCACCAAATTGCATTATATTAATCAACCATACAAAGTCCATTTACAGTTGCCTCGGTGAACTAAACAATGGGCTATATATATACGTATATGATTGTTCTATATATCTATAGCCCATGTGTATATGTGTAATTATTGTATATATATTCTATACAATAATTTAGTCACATGTTTAACATTTTAGTGATACCAATTTAGCAGCAGAACTATACATGACTGGTTGGCTGTGACTGGTTGACCATGACTGGTTGGCTGTGACTGGTTGACCATGACTGGTTGGCTGTGACTGGTTGACCATGACTGGTTGGCTGTGACTGGTTGACCATGACTGGTTGACTGTGACTGGTTGACCATGACTGGTTGGCTGTGACTGGTTGACCATGACTGGTTGGCTGTGACTGGTTGACCATGACTGGTTGACCATGACTGGTTGGCTGTGACTGGTTGACCATGACTGGTTGGCTGTGACTGGTTAACCATGACTGGTTGGCTGTGACTGGTTGACCATGACTGGTTGGCTGTGACTGGTTGACCATGACTGGTTGGCTGTGACTGGTTGACCATGACTGGTTGGCTGTGACTGGTTGACCATGACTGGTTGACCATGACTGGTTGGCTGTGACTGGTTGACCATGACTGGTTGGCTGTGACTGGTTGACCATGACTGGTTGGCTGTGACTGGTTGACCATGACTGGTTGGCTGTGACTGGTTGACCATGACTGGTTGGCTGTGACTGGTTGGCTGTGACTGGTTGACCATGACTGGTTGGCTGTGACTGGTTGACCATGACTGGTTGGCTGTGACTGGTTGACCATGACTGGTTGGCTGTGACAAGGTATGACTAGCAGATTATTTGGAGATTTTGCATGGAACTAGTACTGGAATATCCTGAACTATCAATTGGTGGTACCTCCTTATATAGAAGGAGAGGTTGCTAGTTTCATCGGATATGTAGTCCAGTGGTAACACGCTAGACTGATAATCCAGGGATCGCAGGTTCGATCCCCCGTCTGACCCTAATACAATTAACAGTCTTTCAGATGGGACGTTAAACCGAGGTCTCGTGTCGGTGCTTTACACCGTGCACGTAAAAGAACAAGAGGAGATTCTGGAATGGGTCTCTGTCTGTATCATGCACTATCCTCCAAAATCTAAAATAACTAATCTCTTCAGGAGGCGTCGCTTATATGGGCAACCGGTAGCGACGATAAATAAACGTAAAAACAATAGTTTCATCAGATACGCTACATGTGTTGTAGAAGGCAGACTGTTCTATCTAAATACCCATCTTAATCGATTAAATGTATTCTGTTGTTTGTACCGCAAAATCCGCTATTCGTATTTACGTATTGTACCGTGCTAGTTGTATTGCAATATACGGTCAAGCCTGTCTTAAGCAGCCAGCCAAGGGAGTCAGCGAAAGTGGCTGCTTAGTACAGGTGGCTGCTTAATTGAGGTCAAATATGTAATGAAACAACCAATTGGGAATCTGGAAACTGGCTGCTAAATACAGGTTGGCTACTTAAAGGAGGTGACCACTAACACAGGTTTGACCGCACCATCCCTACAAACTATAGGCCTACAACATAAACGGTCACATATCCTAGTGGAAGCACATATATCGAGATAGCCAGAAAAGGGCATTATTTGGGCTGTTTGCTTAAGAATAATGATAGATGCTTCTACAGTTGCAAAATAGCAAAATAACGGATATCCTAATTAAGACCAACTAAACAAACTACTGTGTGCGTGCGTGCGTGCGTGCGTGCGTGCGTGCGTGCGTGCGTGCGTGCGTGCGTGCGCGCGCGAGCGTTTTACGTTTATTTATCGTCGCTACCGGTTGCCCATATGAGCGACGCCTCATGAAGAGATTAGTCATTTTAGATTTTGGAGGATAGTACAATGATACAGACATAGACCCATTCCAAAGTCTCCTCCTCTAAAAGAACCAGTGGAGACTCTGGAATGGGTCTCTGTCTGTATCATTGCACTAGCCTATCCTCCAGAATCACTTCGCGAGGCGTCGCTCATATGGACAATAAACGTAAATCACACACACTCAGAATGTATCTATGCTGTATGGGGCGTATCAATTGCGTGACACACACTATGCCGGACAGATCAATATCCACTGTGCCATCATCGGATATATATGACACCCCGTCACTATCAAGGCTACAAGGTTATAGCCTACTTGATAGTGACTGGGTGTCATTTTAGAATTGCTTGGAATGGCGTAAGCATGTTATGCATAGTGTCAAGCCTATAGTGTATCATAGTGTTCTTA
This sequence comes from Archivesica marissinica, assembly GCA_014843695.1. Lineage (NCBI taxonomy): Eukaryota > Metazoa > Mollusca > Bivalvia > Venerida > Vesicomyidae > Archivesica > Archivesica marissinica. Next base: position 65,266,683 of record CM026404.1, read on the forward strand.
GCACCCCCTCTCCACCCCCGAAAAAAGCTTTTAGTTTTGTGGTTTTGAACCCACAAATGTCTGTGGAATATTTAGGATTTTGTCTGCTTCAAAGAAACATATAGACGCTTGAAGTTAGGTTACTATGTAAGCGCCCAAAATGATCCGGAATATTTAAATCGAGACTGTATTACAGTTATTTATACAAAGTGGAAGCAGATATTAATCAATAATGTAAACCAGTCGTTACTGTGGCATTCCGCGGGAAACCAATATCAAAGTGCATGGAGACCGGATAGCCTGTTAGTGTATGTTAGATAAAACGCTTCAATTGCAAGTTATATTTGAGATAATAGAGGGTATGTAGTATTATATTTTATATTACACATCCGATCACAAATATGAACAATCTAAATAGTTATATACGACTGGAACCTAGATAAAACGCCAATCCAAAAACGATGTTGAAATCCCGACTTGGACTTGGTTTCTTTAATGTGCAATTAATATAGATTCCAGCGACTTATAAGTCGTTGTAATATGTATGACACGATGTAAGTTTCATAGCATAACCTGCTCAAAGCTAAAATTTCAACTTGCATTCGTTTACTGTCCATAGAGGTATGAGTGTGTGTGTTTTACGTTTATTTATCGTCGCTACTGGTTGCCCATATGTGCGACGCTTCATGAAGAGGTTAGTAATTTTAGATTTTTGGAGAATAGTGCAATGATACAGACAGAGACCCATTCCAGAGTCTCCTGTGGTTCTTTTACGTGCACGGTGTACAATCACCGACACAAGACTTCGGTTTAACGTCCCATCTGAAAGACTGTTAATTTTATTAGGGTCAGATGGGGGATCGTACCTGCTATCCCTGGATTACCAGGATGTTACCACTGGACTACAGATCCGTCTGTATAGAGGTATGATCCTTGGAAAGAAGGAGTACTCCAATGTACCAGTATTCTAATAGGGGTGGGGTGAAGAAGACCTTGTTGATGTAGGGCTTGGACGGAGTACAGATATCTTGCTTGCTTTTACTGTTAATCTAATCCTATACAGAGAAACACTGTATGAAGACATGGCATGCGTTTTGTGAGATTTGAAAATAGGTTATGAATAATATCCCCATTTACTATTAAAATAGGTTGGATGTGTCTTTAAATTTTACCAACAAAGTCACTTGCCAGATTTACAATCTGTCAATGTCCTCTTGTAGCAATATTCAAGCTGCCCCATTGTATTAGTATCGCCCTGTTGCAGCTATATATTCTGTCCACTATTACTGTCATAAATCCTGTCCCCAGTTACCATTGTGAATTATCTCCCCTGTTATATGACAATTTATATCCCGGCTACCATTATAAATTATCTCCCCTGTTACTGTTATGAATAATATCCCCAGTTACTATTAAAATAGGAAAGGGGGATATTATTCATAACTGTGAGTAACGGGGGACGTATTGTATGACAACAATTTAGCTTGTTAATAAGTTTGAAAACTTGGTTGACATGTAACACTCCATTGCCCAGTATTGAAATATATTATGTCCCAGGTTAGTATTATAAATTATCTCACTTGTTACTTATCTCCCCTGTTAGAGATATAAATTATCTACCCTGTTACAGTTATTAAATATGTTCCCTGTAACTGTTTCCTGTCCCCAGTTACCATTAATATTAAATAGACACTACTTACCTATCAATGGGGAAAGCCAATATCAATTACTGAACTAGACATTATAGGAGGAATATGACGAAATCGTCGTGATGGGTTTGACATCAGAGGAAGATATCAGAGGAAGATAGATAGATAAAAGGATGACAGCGAGTGTGCAGAAATAAATTGATAAAGTGTGTTATTTCAGAGTTGTGATCAATCAGATTCAAGAACAAGTCTATTGCGGTAATATCGGGTAATTTATTAACTTGATTGGTCCACGGAAAATTATTTGTCAGTACAAACTTTAGGTTCTTTTGTATGTATATTTCATCTACACAGTCATGTCTTATACATGTTATCTATAGGCAGTACAAGTCTGAGTGGGCCTACCTAGGATATCCGCATATAAATGATGTCCTATGTTACTGTTATAACATATCTCCCCCTCCCTGTTACATATATAAATTACCTCCCCTGTTACTGATACATTTCCAATCTAGTATGTCAGCTAGTAATCATTCGCAATCTACATATGGCAACTCATCATTTATAGCAATCTCGGTATATCGGTTAGTAATCATTCGCAATCTAGATATGGCAACTCATCATTAGCAATCTTGGTATATCGGTTAGTAATCATTCGCAATCTAGATATGGCAACTCATCATTAGCAATCTCGGTATATCGGTTAGTAATCATTCGCAATCTAGATATGGCAACTCATCATTAGCAATCTCGGTATATCGGTTAGTAATCATTCGCAATCTAGATATGGCAACTCATCATTAGCAATCTCGGTATATCAGTTAGTAATCATTCGCAATCTAGATATGGCAACTCATCATTAGCAATCTCGGTATATCGGTTAGTAATCATTCGCAATCTAGATATGGCAACTCATCATTAGCAATCTCGGTATATCGGTTAGTAATCATTCGCAATCTATATAAGGCAACTAATCATTAGCAATCTCGGTATATCAGTTAGTAATCATTTGCAATCTAAATATGGCAACTCATCATTCGCAATCTCGGTATATCAGTTAGTAATCATTTGCAATCTACATATGGCAACTCATCATTAGCAATCTCGGTATATCAGTTAGTAATCATTCGCAATCTAGATATGGCAACTCATCATTAGCAATCTAGATATGGCAACTCATCATTAGCAATCTGGTTTTTGTTTTGTTGTTGGTTTTGTTAGTTGGTTTTGTTAAATATGGCAAATCATCATTAGCAATCTAAATATGGCAAATCATCATTAGCAATCTCGGTATATAAGTTAGTAATCATTCGCAATCTAGATCTGGCAACTCATATCATTAGCAATCTCGGTATATCAGTTAGTAATCATTCGCAATCTTGATATCGCAACTCATCATTAGCAATCTCGGTATATCGGTTAGTAATCATTCGCAATCTAGATATGGCAACTCATCATTAGTAATCTCGGTATATCGGTTAGTAATCATTCGCAATCTAGATCTGGCAACTCATCATTAGCAATCTAGGTATATCGGTTAGTAATCATTCGCAATCTAGATATGGCAACTCATCACTAGCAATCTCGGTATATCAGTTAGTAATCATTAGCAATCTAGATATGGCAACTCATCATTAGCAATCTAGATATGGCAACTCATCATTAGCAATCTCGGTATATCGGTTAGTAATCATTAGCAATCTAGATATGGCAACTCATCATTAGCAATCTCGGTATATCAGTTAGTAATCATTCGCAATCTAGATATGGCACCTCATCATTAGCAATCTCTCTATATTAGTAATCATTCGCAATATAGATATGGCAACTCATCATTAGCAATCTCTGTATATCAGTTAGTAATCATTCGCAATCTAGATATGGCAACTCATCATTAGCAATCTCGGTATATCAATTAGTAGTCATTCGCAATCTAGATATGGCAACTCATCATTAGCAATCTCGGTATATCAATTAGTAGTCATTCGCAATCTAGATATGGCAACTCATCATTAGCAATCTCAGTATATTAGTTAGTAATCATTCGCAATCTAGATATGGCAACTCATCATTAGCAATCTAGGAATCTTAGTCATGCTACCGGTTGCTCATATGTGCGCCGCCTCCTGAAGAGATTAGTCATGCTACCAGTTGGTCATATGAGCGCCGCCTACTGAAGAGATTAGACTTGCTTCCGGTTGCTCATATGATGAGCGCCGCCTCCTGAAGAGATTAGTCATGCTACCGGTTGCTCATATGATGAGCGTCGCCTCCTGAAGAGATTAGTCATGCTACCGATTGCTCATATGAGCGCCGCCTCGTGAAGAGATTAGTCATGCTACCGGTTGCTCATATGAGTTCCGCCTCCTGAAGAGATTAGTCATGCTACCGGTTGCTCATATGAGTGCCGCCTCCTCAAGAGATTAGTCATGCTACCGGTTGCTCATATGAGCGCCGCCTCGTGAAGAGATTAGTCATGCTACCGGTTGCTCATATGAGCGCCGCCTCCTGAAGAGATTAGTCATGCTACCAGTTGCTCATATGAGTGCCGCCTCCTCAAGAGATAGTCATGCTACAGGTTGCTCATATGAGCGCTGCCTCCTCAAGAGATTAGTCATGCTACCAGTTGCTCATATGAGCGCCGCCTCCTGAAGAGATTAGTCATGCTACCGGTTGCTCATATGAGTGCCTCCTCCTCAAGAGATTAGTCATGCTACCGGTTTGAGCACCGCCTCCTGAAGAGATTAGTCATGCTACCGGTTGCTCATATGAGCGCCGCCTCCTGAAGAGATTAGTCATGCTACCGGTTGCTCATATGAGCACTGCCTCCTGAAGAGATTAGTCATGCTACCGGTTGCTCATATGAGCGCCGCCTCGTGAGGAGATTAGTCATGCTACCGGTTGCTCATATGAGAACTGCCTCCTGAAGAGATTAGTCATGCTACCGGTTGCTCATAAGAGCACCGCCTCCTGAAGAGATTAGTCAGTTGCTACCGGTTGCTCATATGAGCGATGCCTCCTCAAGAGATTAGTCAGTTGCTACCGGTTGCTCATATGAGCACCGCCTCCTGAAGAGATAGTCATGCTACAGGTTGCTCATATGAGCGCCGCCTCCTGAAGAGATTAGTCATGCTACCGGTTGCTCATATGAGCGCCGCCTCCTCAAGAGATTAGTCATGCTACCTGTTTGAGCACCGCCTCCTGAAGAGATTAATCATGCTACCGGTTTGAGCATCGCCTCCTGAAGAGATTAGTCATGCTACCGGTTGCTCATATGAGCGCTGGCTCCTGACGAGATTAGTCATGCTACCGGTTGCTCATATGAGTGCCACCACCTGAAGAGATTAGTCATGCTACCGGTTGCTCATATGAGCACCGCCTCCTGAAGAGATTAGTCATTCTACCGGTTGCTCATATGAGCGCCGCCTCCTGAAGAGATTAGTCATGCTACCGATTGCTCATATGAGCACCGCCTCCTGAAGAGATTAGTCATGCTACCGGTTGCTCATATGAGTGCGGCCTCCTGAAGAGATTAGTCATGCTACTGGTTGCTCATATGAGCGCCGCCTCCTGAAGAGATTAGTCATGCTACCGATTGCTGATATGAGAGCCGCCTCGTGAAGAGATTAGTCATGCTACCGGTTGCTCATATGAGTTCCGCCTCCTGAAGAGATTAGTCATGCTACCGGTTGCTCATATGAGTGCCGCATCCTCAAGAGATTAGTCATGCTACCGGTTGCTCATATGAGCGCCGCCTCGTGAAGAGATTAGTCATGCTACCGGTTGCTCATATGAGCGCCGCCTCCTCAAGAGATTAGTCATGCTACCAGTTGCTCATATGAGCGCCGCCTCCTGAAGAGATAGTCATGCTACAGGTTGCTCATATGAGCGCTGCCTCCTGAAGAGATTTGTCATGCTACCAGTTGCTCATATGAGCGCCGCCTCCTGAAGAGATTAATCATGCTACCGGTTGCTCATATGAGCGCCGCCTCTTCAAGAGATTAGTCATGCTACCGGTTTGAGCACCGCCTCCTGAAGAGATTAGTCATGCTACCGGTTGCTCATATGAGCGCCGCCTCCTGAAGAGATTAGTCATGCTACCAGTTGCTCATATGAGCACTGTCTCCTGAAGAGATTAGTCATGCTACCGGTTGCTCATATGAGCGCCGCCTCGTGAAGAGATTAGTCATGCTACCGGTTGCTCATATGAGCACTGCCTCCTGAAGAGATTAGTCATGCTACCGGTTGCTCATAAGAGCGCTGCCTCCTGAAGAGATTAGTCAGTTGCTACCGGTTGCTCATATGAGCGATGCCTCCTCAAGAGATTAGTCAGTTGCTACCGGTTGCTCATATGAGTACCGCCTCCTGAAGAGATAGTCATGCTACAGGTTGCTCATATGAGCGCCGCCTCCTGAAGAGATTAATCATGCTACCGGTTGCTCATATGAGCGCCGCCTCCTCAAGAGATTAGTCATGCTACCTGTTTGAGCACCGCCTCCTGAAGAGATTAATCATGCTACCGGTTTGAGCACCGCCTCCTGAAGAGATTAGTCATGCTACCGGTTGCTCAATTATGAGCGCTGCCTCCTGAAGAGATTAGTCATGCTACCAGTTGCTCATATGAGTGCCGCCTCCTGAAGAGATTAGTCATGCTACCGGTTGCTCATATGAGCACCGACTCCTCAAGAGTTTAGTCATGCTACCGGTTTGAGCACCGCCTCCTGAAGAGATTAGTCATGCTACCGGTTGCTCATATGAGCGCCGCCTCCTGAAGAGATTAGTCATGCTACCGGTTGCTCATATGAGCGCCGCCTCCTGAAGAGATTAGTCATGCTACTGGGTGCTCATATGAGTGCCGCCTCCTGAAGAGATTAGTCATGCTACCGGTTGCTCATATGAGTGCCGCCTCCTGAAGAGATTAGTCATGCTACCGGTTGCTCATATGAGCGCCGCATCCTGAAGAGATTAGTCATGCTACCGGTTGCTCATATGAGCGCCGCCTCCTCAAGAGATTAGTCATGCTACCTGTTTGAGCACCGCCTCCTGAAGAGATTAATCATGCTACCGGTTTGAGCACCGCCTCCTGAAGAGATTAATCATGCTACCGGTTTGAGCACCGCCTCCTGAAGAGATTAGTCATGCTACCGGTTGCTCATATGAGCGCTGCCTCCTGACGAGATTAGTCATGCTACCGGTTGCTCATATGAGTGCCACCTCATGAAGAGATTAGTCATGCTACCGGTTGCTCATATGAGTGTCGCCTCCTGAAGAGATTAGTCATGTTGGATGATAGTGCAATGATACAGACAGAGACCCATTCCAGAATCTCCGCTGTACACAACAGCAGCAAAAGGTACATAATTTTAATTTTAAACATTCATTCAGTTGCACATATTTTTCAAAACTATTCTTAACCACATATTTACATAATCCATTTGAACACCAAGTTCAGAGAAAATTCATTAATCTACACCTTCGAAAATCGACCAAAATTCTTACGCTTTTTACGCTAAAATTTGAAAATTGTTGTTTTCATGCTAGCCTTCCTAAAATTAAAGAAACAGAAGAGACGTATGTATCTAATTTTGGCATATCTAAAAATCGAAATATTTTCTCAGAAAATGTTAATTTACCGCCTGAAACTCTATTAAGAAGAAACATAACCGTTCAGTTGATTAACAAAATTCCATTGCATAAAGAGATGACCGACACAATTGTTTCAATTCCAGTACACAATGTACATGATTTAATTTTACTTATTCGTTTCGAGAATTCATATACAGACAAACCTGTGTTAGTGGTCACCTCTATTAAGCAGCCAACCTGCATTAAGCAGCAAGTTTTCAGATTCCCAATATGTTATGTTATTATATATTTTACCTCTACTAAGCAGCCACCTGTGCTAAGCAACCACTTTCTGTGAGTCCCTTTGCTGGCTGCTTAAGACAGGTTTGACTGTATAAAGAGTATAATTAACTGTCCCAGGGATCCCTCTGCCCAAATTTTTGTCTAGCAACTTCTGTTCAAGGATAATTCCAAAAAAAATTTAAAAGCCTGTTGTCCACTTAAAGGTTGATAGTCATAATATGCATATTTGGATACAATTCTGGATCTGAAATTGCATAGCATGAAACATATAATCTCAGTGGACAACTTTGTCTCAGTAGCACACAATGGTTGAGCTAATAATTTTTTTAATTATTTTAAATGTTTTTGCTAGGCCAATTATTCGTTCTATGTGGACACGCTTGCTTGCAATCATACGGTCTCTAATCACTCTCTCCTGACATTCTATTTGTTTTCTTGAATAATGTTGGTATATTAATTAACCCTTTTAGGTTAATATACTATTATATCTCCATACAAACGACAGCCATTTAGCTATCATGCAGTGGATAAGTAGTGGCCATACCTATCCTACCTCCATAGATATTACTGGGACTACATAGAGATTTAGGTTAATATACTATTATATCTCCATACAAACGACAGCCATTTAGCTATCATGCACTGGATAAGTAGTCGTCATATCTATCCCACCTCCATAGATATTACTGGGACTACATGAGATTCTGGCCTTAATTATGAGCATTGGTTTGGCTACTACATAGTCAATGTATGTCGTATTGGTAATGGCGTCAAGAGGTGCTTCTATGAGGGAAAGGGTTAAGACACTAATGTGGCTAGCATTATGCCACTAAATGATATTAACAGTAGCTGCTTATGCTACTAAATAAATGGAAGTGTCCAGTACAGGAGCTCAAACTTAACAAACTGTCTATGTGTGTTCTTACGTTTATTTATCGTCGCTACCGGTTGCCCATATGAGCGACACCTCTTGAAGAGATTAGTCATTTTAGATTTTTGGAGGAAAGGGTTAAAATATCTCTTGGTTGCAACAATATCCTGCACATTCAACCCTTTTTTTTGTCGGTAACTAGTAGATCCCCCATATGATAGTGACACACACGAAACCAGTCCACCTGGTGTAGCTCCAACAAGGACCGTCACAGTGTATGTGGGGAAGCTTACCTGTTGTGCTGTTGTGTTCTTTGCTTTCTTTATTGGGCAATCAGTTCCATCTATAATTATTGGAGTCTTCTGAAACTGGTTGGTGCAAAATACATCACAAGGCGCTGACATGGCCAACTATCCACTTCTGTCCAATGTTTGTACATGAAAATAATCCATGTAGCATATATACAGGTATTGCAAATTACACTTTCTGTTACCACAAACATGTTTGACAGTTCAAAGTCGTATGTCTTCTTAATTTTATACGGACAAGAACAAATTGTGGTCTGTGGTCAGATACACTCATGTTATAAGGACAAGAACAAATTGTGGTCAGGTATACTCATGTTATAAGGACAAGAACAAATTGTGGTCAGGTACACTCATGTTATAAGGACAAGAACCAATTGTGGTCAGGTGCACCCATGTTATAAGGATAAGAACAAATTGTGGTCAGGTACTTTCATGTTATAAGGACAAGAACAAATTGTGGTCAGGTACACTCATGTTATAAGGACAGGAACAACTTGTGGTCAGATACACTCATGTTATAAGGACAGGAACAAATTGTGGTCAGATACACTCATGTTATAAGGACAGGAACAACTTGTGGTCAGATACACTCATGTTATAAGGACAGGAACAACTTGTGGTCAGATACACTCATGTTATAAGGACAGGAACAACTTGTGGTCAGGTACACTCATGTTATAAGGACAGGAACAACTTGTGGTCAGATACACTCATGTTATAAGGACAGGAACAACTTGTGGTCAGATACACTCATGTTATAAGGACAGGAACAACTTGTGGTCAGATACACTCATGTTATGACAGAAACATCTTGTGGTCAGATACACTCATGTTATAAGGACAGGAACAACTTGTGGTCAGATACACTGATGTTATAAGGACAGGAACAACTTGTGGTCAGGTACACTCATGTTATAAGGACAGGAACAACTTGTGGTCAGATATACTCATGTTATAAGGACAGGAACAACTTGTGGTCAGATACACTCATGTTATAAGGACAGGAACAACTTGTGGTCAGATACACTCGTGTTATTAGGACAGGAACAACTTGTGGTCAGATACACTCATGTTATAAGGACAGGAACAACTTGTGGTCAGATACACTGATGTTATAAGGACAGGAACAACTTGTGGTCAGATACACTCATGTTATAAGGACAGGAACAACTTGTGGTCAGGTACACTACACTCATAGATACACTCATGTTATAAGGACAGGAACAACTTGTGGATAGATACACTCATGTTATAAGGACAGGAACAACTTGTGGTCAGATACACTCATGTTATAAGGACAGGAACAAATTGTGGTCAGATACACTCATGTTATAAGGACAGGAACAAATTGTGGTCAGATACACTCATGTTATAAGGACAAGAACAACTTGTGGTCAGATACACTCATGTTATAAGGACAGGAACAACTTGTGGTCAGATACACTCATGTTATAAGGACAGGAACAACTTGTGGTCAGATACACTAATGTTATAAGGACAGGAACAACTTGTGGTCAGATACACTCATGTTATAAGGACAGGAACAACTTATGGTCAGATACACTCATGTTATAAGGACAGGAACAACATGTGGTCAGATACACTCATGTTATGACAGGAACAACTTGTGGTCAGATACACTCATGTTATAAGGACAGGAACAACTTGTGGTCAGGTACACTACACTCATAGATACACTCATGTTATAAGGACAGGAACAACTTGTGGTCAGATACACTCATGTTATAAGGACAGGAACAACTTGTGGTCAGATACACTCATGTTATAAGGACAGGAGCAAATTGTGGTCAGATACACTCATGTTATAAGGACAGGAACACCTTGTGGTCAGATACACTCATGTTATAAGGACAGGAACAACTTGTGGTCAGGTACACTACACTCATAGATACACTCATGTTATAAGGACAGGAACAACTTGTGGTCAGATACACTCATGTTATAAGGACAGGAACAACTTGTGGTCAGATACACTCATGTTATAACGACAGGAACAACTTGTGGTCAGATACACTCATGTTATAAGGACAGGAACAACTTGTGGTCAGGTACACTCATGTTATAAGGACAGGAACAACTTGTGGTCAGATACACTCATGTTATAAGGACAGGAACAACTTGTGGTCAGATACACTCATGTTATAAGGACAGAACAACTTGTGGTCAGGTACACTCATGTTATAAGGACAGGAACAACTTGTGGTCAGATACACTCATGTTATAAGGACAGGAACAACTTGTGGTCAGATACACTCATGTTATAAGGACAGGAACAAATTGTGGTCAGATACACTCATGTTATAAGGACATGAACAAATTGTGGTCAGATACACTCATGTTATAAGGACAGGAACAAATTGTGGTCAGATACACTCATGTTATAAGGACAGGAACAACTTGTGGTCAGATACACTCATGTTATAAGGACAGGAACAACATGTGGTCAGGTACACTACACTCATATATACACTCATGTTATAAGGACAGGAACAACTTGTGGTCAGATACACTCATGTTATAAGGACAGGAACAACTTGGGTCAGATACACTCATGTTATAAGGACAGGAACAACTTGTGGTCAGATACACTCATGTTATAAGGACAGGAACAACATGTGGTCAGATACACTCATGTTATAAGGACAGGAACAACTTGTGTCAGATACACTCATGTTATAAGGACAGGAACAACTTGTGGTCAGGTACACTCATGCTATAAGGACAGGAACAACTTGTGGTCAGATATACTCATGTTATAAGGACAGGAACAACTTGTGGTCAGGTACACTCATGTTATAAGGACAGGAACAACTTGTGGTCAGGTACACTCATGTTATAAGGACAGGAACAACTTGTGGTCAGATACACTCATGTTATAATGACAGGAACAACTTGTGGTCAGATACACTCATGTTATAAGGACATGAACAACTTGTGGTCAGGAACACTCATGTTATAAGGACAGGAACAACTTGTGGTCAGATACACTCATGTTATAAGGACAGGAACAACTTGTGGTCAGATACACTCATGTTATAAGGACAGGAACAACTTGTGGTCAGGTACACTCATGTTATAAGGACAGAAAACAACTTGTGGTCAGATACACTCATGTTATAAGGGACAGGACAAATAAGCAGTGGTAACTTGTTGTCATGTTAACTGGACAGGAACAACTTGTGGTCAGATACACTCATGTTATAAGGACAGGAACAACTTGTGGTCAGATACACTCATGTTATAAGGACAGGAACAACTTGTGGTCAGATACACTCATGTTATAAGGACAGGAACAACTTGTGTTCAGATACACTCATGTTATAAGGACAGGAACAACTTGTGGTCAGATACACTCATGTTATGACAGAAACAACTTGTGGTCAGATACACTCATGTTATAAGGACAGGAACAACTTGTGGTCAGATACACTCATGTTATAAGGACAGGAACAACTTGTGGTCAGATACACTCATGTTATAAGGACAGGAACAACTTGTGGTCAAATACACTCATGTTATAAGGACAGGAACAACTTGTGGTAAGATACACTCATGTTTTAAGGACAGGAACAACTTGCGGTCAGATACACTCATGTTATAAGGACAGGAACAACTTGTGGTCAGATACACTCATGTTATAAGGACATGAACAACTTGTGGTCAGGTACACTCATGTTATAAGGACAGGAACAACTTGTGGTCAGATACACTCTGTTATAAGGACAGGAACAACTTGTGGTCAGATACACACATGTTATGACAGAACAACTTGTGGTCAGATACACTCATGTTATAAGGACAGGAACAACTTGTGGTCAGATACACTCATGTTATAAGGACAGGAACAACTTGTGGTCAGGTACACTCATGTTATAAGGACAGGAACAACTTGTGGTCAGATACACTCATGTTATAAGGACAGGAACAAATTGTGGTCAGATACACTCATGTTATAAGGACAGGAACAAATTGTGGTCAGATACACTCATGTTATAAGGACAGGAACAAATTGTGGTCAGATACACTCATGTTATAAGGACAGGAACAACTTGTGGTCAGATACACTCATGTTATAAGGACAGGAACAACTTGTGGTCAGATACACTCATGTTATAAGGACAGGAACAACTTGTGGTCAGGTACACTACACTCATAGATACACTCATGTTGTAAGGACAGGAACAACTTGTGGTCAGATACACTCATGTTATAAGGACATGAACAACTTTTGGTCAGGTACACTCATGTTATAAGGACAGGAACAACTTGGGTCAGATACACTCATGTTATAAGGACAGGAACAACTTGTGGTCAGATACACTCATGTTATAAGGACAGGAACAACATGTGGTCAGATACACTCATGTTATAAGGACAGGAACAACTTGGGTCAGATACACTCATGTTATAAGGACAGGAACAACTTGTGGTCAGGTACACTCATGTTATAAGGACAGGAACAACTTGTGGTCAGATATACTCATGTTATAAGGACAGGAAAAACTTGTGGTCAGGTACACTCATGTTATAAGGACAGGAACAACTTGTGGTCAGGTACACTCATGTTATAAGGACAGGAACAACTTGTGGTCAGATACACTCATGTTATAAGGACAGGAACAACTTGTGGTCAGGTACACTCATGTTATAAGGACAGGAACAACTTGTGGTCAGAAACACTCATGTTATAAGGACAGGAACAACTTGTGGTCAGGTACACTCATGTTATAAGGACAGGAACAACTTGTGGTCAGATACACTCATGTTATAAGGACAGGAACAACTTGAGGTCAGATACACTCATGTTATAAGGACAGAAACAACTTGTGGTCAGATACACTCATGTTATAAGGATAGGAACAACTTGTGGTCAGATACACTCATGTCATAAGGACAGGAACAACTTGTGGTCAGATACACTCATGTTATAAGGACAGGAACAACTTGTGGTCAGATACACTCATGTTATAAGGACAGGAACAACTTGTGGTCAGGTACACTCATGTTATAAGGACAGGAACAACTTGTGGTCAGATACACTCATGTTATAAGGACAGGAACAACTTGTGGTCAGGTACACTCATGTTATAATGACAGGAACAACTTGTGGTCAGATACACTCATGTTATAAGGACAGGAACAACTTGTGGTCAGGTACACTCATGTTATAAGGACAGGAACAACTTGTGGTCAGATACACTCATGTTATAAGGACAGGAACAACTTGTGGTCAGATACACTCATGTTATAAGGACAGGAACAACTTGTGGTCAGATACACTCATGGTATAAGGACAGGAACAACTTGTGGTCAGATACACTCATGTTATAAGGACAGGAACAACTTGTGGTCAGATACACTCATGTTATAAGGACAGGAACAACTTGTGGT
>CM026404.1:65281769-65338045 GCA_014843695.1 Archivesica marissinica
AGTTAAAGAACAGGAACAACTTGTGGTCAACACAAAAACAACAACCAGGTACACTCATGTTATAAGGACAGGAACAACTTGTGGTCAGATACACTCATGTTATAAGGACAGGAACAACTTGTGGTCAGATACACTCATGTTATAAGAACAGGAACAACTTGTGGTCAGGTACACTCATGTTATAAGGACAGGAACAACGTGTGGTCAGATACACTCATGTTATAAGGACAGGTACACTCATGTTATAAGGACAGGAACAACTTGTGGTCAGATACACTACACTCATAGATACACTCATGTTATAAGGACAGGTACACTCATGTTATAAGGACAGGTACACTCATGTTATAAGGACAGGTACACTCATGTTATAAGGACAGGTACACTCATGTTTTTCACATTGTGGTACGCATATCTAAGATAATATGCCGCCGGTTCAAACATGTTTAATACAAATTTCACTTTAAGTAAGGTCGCCTACTTCTATCAAGTATATACCTGTTTGCAATGTATGTATTGCAAGGATGAGATGATTATAAATACATGTACAGTATTTAGTAAGTAATTGTATATAATTTGTACGCTGTTTTATTAACAACTTGTCATATCATTTCAGATATGTAGTAGTCATAGTACAAGGCAGAAACAGCATTACACCGAATTCAAAGCCTGCGAATATATTCGAAGAGTTGAAGAGTAGAGTGTTAGAACTAAAGACATATGTGGTGGAACATGTCTTAGTATCTTCAAAGCCTGCGACTATATTCGAAGAGTTGAAGAGCAGAGTGTTAGAACTAAAGGAACATATCTTAGTATCGGAAATATTAGCAAGAGGATAATTTCCGGAAGATACAGGGATGTGGGCATAACTTTTAACACAATGACGAAATCTGTCAACGAAAGATTGAAAATGTTGTTTAATGGTGATCATTTAGACACAGGGAAACATTTACGTTATCATGTGCATTATGAAAAAGACGTCTACCCAGGCAAGAAAGAAGGTGGAATGCTAAAGTTGAGGAACTGTGTTTTTGAATGCTTTGCAAAGACAACAATGAAATGCGTCGCTATGCGACCATGAACTCGGATATGAGCTTTAACAATGTATTCATCATCCAAAGATATTTGCAACTGTGTATAATTAAATTCATTTAATCATTGTTATGTACTCATTATTTCTTATCTTTCTATGATACAATATTATACAGAGAATATTAGGTTACTGTCTTATAAATTTTAATTTATTAGGCGAGTCAGAGAAAAAATACAAGGTGAGGCTCTGCCTAATAAATTAAAATTTATAAGACAGTAACCTAATATTCTATTTATCCTACATTCTGAGTGTGCACCCGACACAAAAACAAACAAACTAGCCATGACAGCTTACAAACTCGCTACGCACTTGGTAATATGTTGCGCATTGATATTTCTATTTATATCCATGGTTAGCTCTATGGTGTCACAAAAGCTTTATTAGGCACTGACTGATAAAGCAAAATTTATTAGGCAGGCCGTTTTTGTACGTTATTTCGCTTGAAGGTAGAATAAATATATATATTATCTAATCATGAATTAATAATGAGGTCTCAATTTATGTAATCACGAATGAATAATGAAGTCACAATCTAATCACGAATATTTCAGGGCCCGCACTGGCATTCGCCAGAGTAGCCATTGGCTAAAATATGGCAAAATTGGCTAATAATAACCCAGTATGGCGAAAATGATAAAAAAACCCTGAAAATCTGTAAAATATCCGAAAATTGGAAATTCCACAAGATTATTTGTGGAAAATTACTCATAATAATTTATATCTCTATTGCATTTCCTTCGATAATCGTATATGCCCTGATTGTATACATTTTCGTATGAGGGTTCCCAACTAATGATATGCAACTGACATGTGCACTCGAAGTTACGGGCATGCGCATTCGCTTTGTTAGGCAGGGTTCGTCGCGAGAAAAGGCGTGTCTTACAGTGTACGCTGTTCCAAGAATGATCTATTTACCCGTTTCGGCACATGGTTGGTTGCTAATCTGTACTAAAAATATTTTGAATGCAAAACGTGCTATATTTTCTTTTGTGTCATTGTAAAGAATAATTAATGTAAATATAAGTAAAGATTGAATCACAGGTTAATAGTTAATTTATACTAATTTATTTTTTAGCTCGATTGCGAAACAAGTTCTTACAACTTATATTAATTACTCTCGAGACCTCATTCCTGGTAGAATCCATCGCCATGAGGGAGAGAGAAGAGGCAATGTGGAATTTAAATGCCTTGCCTGTGGAGTACATCGGGCATGTTAAAAGTTAGCATGTATGCCTGCAGCCTCCACACACTTTAACCACGCATGTAGTTCATGGCCCGATGGAAACTATTAGGCCATGATCCATTCCTTAAATATATATTATACAGTATGTATCCTTGCAATAGCCATCAAGTTCAATTAGTTAATTAAAAGTAAAAACATAATTAAATCACAAATGATCTAATCATACGTTTTGCTTCATGCACTTTATTTTAGCAGTAGTCAATGAGGTTGATCCATGACTATGACTACTATCGTTGCTATGACTACGACTAATGTGATTGCTATGACTGTTATGGTTGCTATGACTACTCTGCTTGCTATGACTAATATGGTTACTATGACGACTATGCTTGCTATGACTACTGTTTGCTATAACTACAACTGTTGTTGTTACTATGACAACAATGGTTGCTATTACTATGACTACTATGGTTGCTATTACTACGACTACTATGGTTGCTATTACTACGACTACTATGCTTGCTATGACTACAACTGTTGTTGTTGCTATGACTACTATGGTTGCTATTACTATGACTACTATGGTTACTATTACTACGACTACTATGGTTGCTATTACTACGACTACTATGGTTGCTATTACTACGACTACTATGGTTGCTATTACTACGACTACTATGGTTGCTATTACTACGACTACTATGGTTGCTATTACTAAGACTACTATGGTTACTATTACTATGACAACTATGTTTGGTTTCTATGACTACTATGGTTGCTATGACTACGACTACTATGGTTGCTATGACTCTTGACTACTACTAGCTATGATTACTAATAATATCATTGCTATGACTACGACTAATATTGTTGCTATCACTACGGCTACTATGGTTTCTATGACTACTATGGTTATTATGACTACTACTATTATGGGTGCTATGACACCTACTAGTATGGTTTCTATGACGACTAATATGGATACTACAACTACTATGACTACGATTGTTATGGTTGCTATGACTACGACTTCTTAGGTTGATATGGCTATGACTACGACTTACGGTTGCTATCGCTACGGCTACTATGGTTTCTATGACTACGATGGTTGCTATGACTACTACTACTATTGTTATTATGATTACGACTACTATCGTTGGTATGAATACAAATACTTTGATTGCTACGACTGTTATGGTTGCTATGATTCAAACTACTATATTCGCTACAACTACTATGGTTGCTACGACTATGGTTGCTATTACTACGGCTACTATGATTCCTATGGCTACTATGATTGATTCAACTAATATGGTTGCTATAGCTACGATAGCTATGATTGCTAAGAATACTGTGGTTGATATGAATATGATTGTTATGACTACGACTTTTTTTTTGTTTTCTTTTGTTTTTGTTTAAACATAATTTATTGCCAAATATATACAGCAAAAGGTTTGGGCCACAAGTGCTATACACGTTATAAAACGGCCCTCCCCAATACAATTCATTTACAGAAATATATTATGGCTACAAAAGTACAATTAAGAAAAAGATATGTTATTTTAAAGAAAAAATGCCAGCAGAAGTATTCACGTGAATGTGCTCGTGTGATGCTCGCCCCGGTCCGCGACCTCGAAACCCCCCACGCATAATAAGAAATAGAAATACTATTATTACGCTAATTTGAAAACCTCGCAGTATCATGTATATACTTTTGAACTGAATTAAAAATACTTAGGTTCTGTTCATCTGAGAGTTCTTCTTTACCTTTAAGTAGAGTTCTTACACTAAGTGGATGATATTGACGGGTATATCTGAATAGTGCTATCCTTTGATTTAAAAATAGAGGGCATTTGAAAAAATAATGTTCGGCATCTTCGACGCCACGTTCACACTCACAAATCGGGTCATCTTTTAAGTGATTATTACATAAGTCATTCAAATTACTGCAGCCATTTCTTATGCGTGTTTGGAGAACGGTTAGAGATCTTGAACCTTTGTAGTAATATGAAGGTACTTCATTTTGCTTAAATAATGCACATTTCAGTCGATACTTAAAACTAGATAAAGTAGGTGATGTTCGGATATTCTCTGTTAATGTATTCCATAAATCAACACTTGATGGTACAAAGGAATTCGAGAAGAGAGCTGTTCTTGCCATTACTATGAAATTATCGGCATTTCTTAAATTGTAATTGTTTTCTTCACCAACTACCCTTGGAAAAATTGTTGAAAAATGCTCCGGCAGTAGACCGTTTTTTAGTTTGTACATTATGACTAATTTCTGAAGTTTTCTTCTATCATTTAAGGAGATCCAGCCTATTTCTTCTATCAAGTTATTTATAGAAACTGATCGAGTTAAACCAGTGACAACACGAGCTGCTTCAAATTGTAATTTTTCTAGTCTATTCTTATCGAGTTCAGTACAACTATCCCATACTACTGCAGCATATTCTAACAGTGGCCTCATATAAGATATATAAATTTGATTTAATGTTTTTCTGTTGATTGTAAATTTTAACGCTCGCATTAAATTTAGTACCTTTGATGCCGATTTAAAAATATTGTCTATATGCTCGTGCCATTTACCATTGTTGCTTAAAGTTACACCTAAATGTTTATGGTGTTCAGCAAAGGGTAACTGAATCCCATCAACAAATAATACTGGATAGTTTTGTTCCCTAGTGGTGCTAAAGAACAGAGCTTCTGTCTTATTGGGATTAAAATTTACCAACCAACGTTTAGACCAATCGGATATTAACCTCAAATCATGATTCAGTATTCCCTCTAGATCTTGAATAGTTGATGTCGTTTGACTACGACTACTACAGTTCCTATAACTACGATTGTTATGATTGCTATGACACTGACTACTACGGTTACAATGACTACCACTAATATGGTTGCTATGACTATGACTGTTATGGTTGCTATGACAACGCTTGTTATGGTTGCTATGACTACGCTTTTTAGGGTTGCTATGACCGAAGAGATTAGTCATTTTAGATTGTGGAGGATAGTGCAATGATACAGACAGAGACCCATTCCAGAGTCTCCTCTGGTTCTTTTACGTGCACGGTGTAAAGCCATGGTGTCGCTAGGAAAAGGGGGATAATTATGCAAATGCTTTCACTAGAATGAAATGGGAATCGTCGTGTATCTTGACAGTAGATACTCACGTAGGGTATTATTTAGCAACATTCAAAGGTTTGAAGCTTAATAATCTAACAAGATTTACCATTAATATGTACTAAATCTCCACACACTATCAATCAAATGGGTACATTGTCGTTATATGTCGCTTTGAACTGTACGGAACATGCATCCGGCGCATACCCTGGATACCCCCGTTTAGAGAGATAGAGTCATTTAAACATTATTCCTGGAAAGAAGCTGAATGTGGTTATTCGTGTGGGAGAAACCCGGAGAAAAACACACCGGCCCGATTTGACGATCACTGTACAATCTCACATACTTCGCTGTCCGATGATCGAACCCGGGTTTCACTCGTGAGAAATGAGCTTGCTAACCACTGCGCTAATCCAACAGCCAAAATTAGATATATAGTGTCGACCTCAAACAGAAAAGACAAACTTGGGTAAATTATAAACATTTTATTATAGATAATATAAATATTATTACTCTTAGTTTGTGTGTGTTTTGTACAAAACAATAATATAAAATAATGTAAGTTTCCTGAGGAATGATTAATATACATAATTATAAACATATTATAAACGTATTTACACATTTCATTGTAACACTCCCATTTTAAATGGAAATGCAAGGAATGAATTGGACTGCAATAAGCAGGTCTTTGAATATATCTCTGTACACACATGGCGCCCAACGAGGCCCACATTACATTTACACACTGGAGCACATGTAAATGAAGACAACTTTATGTCTGTCCCGTAGATGAACTGGTGTGTAGACCGGTATAGCAAACTTAGCATAATGCACATATAAAGCAAACAATTGCCATCGTTCATGGCCAACACAATATTGAGTATATAAAGAACAGATGAACTAAATGACCTGGTGAGCTAGAATTCAATATTGAGTACCAGCACACAATCAACAGATGAACTAAACGGTCCGAGAGTTGGAACACATTATTATATTCCAGCACACAAACAGCAGACGAACCAAACGGTCCGAGAGTTGGAACACATTATTATATTCCAGCACACAAACAGCAGACAAACTAAACGGTCCGAGAGTTGGAACACATTATTATATTCCAGCACACAAACAGCAGACGAACCAAACGGTCCAAGAGTTGGAACACATTATTATATTCCAGCACACAAACAACAGACAAACTAAGCGGTCCGAGAGTTGGAACACATTATTATATTCCAGCACACAAACAACAGACAAACTAAACGGTCCGAGAGTTGCAAACATTATTATATTCCAGCACACAAACAGCAGACGAACCAAACGGTCCGAGAGTTGGAACACATTATTATATTCCAGCACACAAACAGCAGACGAACCAAACGGTCCGAGAGTTGGAACACATTATTATATTCCAGCACACAAACAACAGACGAACTAAACGGTCCGAGAGTTGGAACACATTATTATATTCCAGCACACAAACAACAGACAAACTAAACGGTCCGAGAGTTGCAACACATTATTATATTCCAGCACACAAACAGCAGACGAACCAAACGGTCCGAGAGTTGGAACACATTATTATATTCCAGCACACAAACAGCAGACGAACCAAACGGTCCGAGAGTTGGAACACATTATTATATTCCAGCACACAAACAACAGACAACTAAACGGTCCGAGAGTTGGAAACAATTATATTCCAGCACACAAACAACAGAGAACCAAACGGTCGAGAGTTGGAACACATATTATATCCAGCACACAAACAACAGACGAACTAAACGGTCCGAGAGTTGGAACACATTATTATATTCCAGCACACAAACAACAGAGGAACTAAACGGTCCGAGAGTTGGAACACATTATTATATTCCAGCACACAAACAACAGACGAACTAAACGGTCCGAGAGTTGGAACACATTATTATATTCCAGCACACAAACAACAGACGAACTAAACGGTCCGAGAGTTGGAACACATTATTATATTCCAGCACACAAACAACAGAGGAACTAAACGGTCCGAGAGTTGGAACACATTATTATATTCCAGCACACAAACAACAGAGGAACTAAACGGTCCGAGAATGAGCGACATCGCCGATTTTTATATAATCATGATTTATCCAGAAATATATAGTGGTTATTTTAGTTGGAATCCTTTGAGTTTACTGTTGTTCCCTAAACCAAATGTTGCGGTATGATAAATGTGATTTTATCAAGATCATGTTAATTAATTGAAAACTTTTATTTTCAGTAACGTTTCCATTGGATATACGGTAGGATATCTGTTGAGATCTAGTAATCATAAGATGAGAAAACGGTTGAAAATTTATAGCACTTGGTGCAAAGGAAACAACGATAAAAACAGAGGAAACCAATTAAGATTACTTATATACTTTTTAGGAGTATCCAGCGTCAGTAACTGATCAATGCTTCTCATTGGAACACATTATTGAGTATCAAGCACATACACATGCACAAGGACGAATTATGTCACACGTCTGGACACCATTATTGAATGTGCAAGCAGCAGGACTTTGGTATCACTAAAGCTGCGTATACGCAGCAGACGAATTATGTGACACGGGGTTTGGACTCTGCCATGCCACGGATGGGGGTGAAAAATATGGATTGCTTAGAGGTGAAATAAATAATGGCTGATAGGGGTCATCACCTAAATGTGGCATACGAAAATGTGGTGAAGGACGAAAAATATGTTCTGGTTGCCTTAGCGACGAAAGCAACATCGGCTGATCTGCCAAAAATGGATATGGGTATATGCCGTTTAAGGGTCTTCCAGGAGTAAATGGGGTCATGCCTGGATGAGACGTGAAACTTTTGTCAGTGTCCATACGTTGCAATGACGGAGGCGCAGTAGATGTCAAAGATGGTACTGAATGAGCAAACGATATTGTCTCCTTTTGGCGCGATTGATGACCGGGGTGCTGCGTTAGGAGTTCCGATAGCACTGGCAGATCGCACCCTGCACTGCTCAGTGGAGGTTGAAAATTGGCACTTAATCCACTGTGAATAAATTGTCCTTGACCTGGAAATGAGAAAGTATTTGTATTGTGTGTTAATGATCCAGGATACATGTTTCCATGACTATTCGGAGAACTAACAGGTGGGCTCTCGGATGAGCTTGATATTCGGCTGATCTGATCTGGTTTTAATGTTCCGCGAGGTGAGGCAAACGCAGATGCGTTCTTTGAATGATTAAATCCACTTTTAAGTTTTTCGAAAAATGCTGTTGGTGTCACTTGATTGGGCGGATTGATCATATCATAACTTCCGGTTAGTAAAGTTGTTGCAAGTCCTTTCCTGACTGTTGCTTGTTCTTTCAGTTTCTTCTTTTTCTTCTTCTTATTTTTCTTTCCCTTTAAGGGACCATTTTTAAATTTAATCAATTCTCCTATAACACTTTTCAGAACTACAATTGGCACCACTGGATCACTATCTTCTTTTATCAAAGCATTAGCACTATTTTCTTCCGAGGAACTACTTTCATTATCGTCTGCTGCTGGACTATTTTGTAGTGAGTCGGAATCTTTGCTACTTCCGGTACTGCTCGTGCTACTAGTGCTAGTATCACATGGTTGGTCACTCTTTGTTGATTTACCAGAATTTCCAATGACATCCTTTCGTCGTCTGTTTTGAAACCAAATCTGTAAGTTTACAATATAATTCAGATTAACAAACATTAGTGTAGATATTATGCATTTGAAACAGTTCCAACAAATGACGGAGTGGATCAACTTGCATTCTTCTACCAAACATCTGGTCAAATTCAACAGATTGAACATTAGTGGAGGTCAGTCCGTTATGGTGGAAAGCAGACCACCCGCATTCCCCTTTTGTTGTTTTTTAAGTTTATTTAACATCGCTACCGGTTACCCACATGAGCGACGGATAGTTTACCTAGCAATGTCACCTTTTCTGGGCAGGTACAAGCGGTTAACCAGTACTTGCACCAACCTCCTTAAGATACTGCCATTTTTGTTCATATAAAGAGACACGGTCTGAGCAGGGCTCGAACCCGTGACCATCAGTGATGATAGGTTACAGTGGTATACAAGTCAGTGTCTATCCACTCGACCACGGAGCGGCGGACCAATTGACAATTACTGTGGGGTCAGTCCGTTATGGCGGAGAGCAGACCACCCGCATTCCCCTGGTAAGAACTAGCACTCAACTCTCCAAACCTTTATGTGTCAATCAATTCGTGAACTGCTCAAACGTAGCACATTTTACTAACTTAAATATTGACAAGAGTACACCCATGCCTCGTGGTTTCGGATGTACAAGATTAGCAATAACTGAATTTTAAAAGTAAAACAATTGTAGAAACAAATAATTCTTGTCATATTCTTTTCATATTCAAGAAATGGAAATACAGTTTTAAAAGTTTAAACTTTATTTATTTTACAACGATTGCGAAACAGGTTCTAACAACTTATATTAATCACTCTCGTTGGCGCGGATGAAAGCGTATATGTGGTCATTCGTGTGGGAGGAAACCGGAGTACCCGGAGAAAACCCACCTGTCCGATCTGGCGACCATCGTACCAGCTCACATACGTCCCGATCCGAGGACCGAACTCGGGTTGCATTAGTGAGAAGAGAGCGAACTAACCACTGCGCTAATCGGGCAGCCTTAAATGGAAATAAATACCCCTGGACTGCATTATCGTTCCTAGTAACGGTGTTTCTCAGACCGTGTGCATGGGCACCCGATACTCATTTCATTTTCTTGAATAGGTTGTATATTAATTAAATAAGTCCGCATAAATAAAGTATATATTATAGTGAGGTTAATGCAATACATGGACTATGAACGATATTACCCTCGTCGAGTATGTATGCGACTGTATATTTATGAGTGAATGGAGCCTTTTAGGGTTATGGCCCTTAATTCTGCATAGTCGACTCATTAAAATGACATCAAATTATAGCATAAAATGATTAAAATGGACATAAATATATGCACATATATAGTATGGCTGGTGTTTTTATTTCTCTTTACAGCTATGTATGAACTGCCAACTAGGCGTAAATCGTCTGCTGAACCACTATACAAATCTGTGTTAAAAAGGGGCAACATCCGTCAAAATTTATAAACTGTTGCACATGGTTTTAATTGATGTTTGTAAATATATGTGTCAAGTTTAAAAGATTTCCTTCGGTAATTTAGTAATTAAGTAATAGGCCAACTGACTGGACGTAGACGACGCCGAGATAAGTTGGACATTATGTCTTTATTCTTCAAATCTAATAAAGCAATAATTGGTGTGTTAAGTTTATTATTGAATATATACTTGCACCAAAAAAGAAACGGCGTAACTTGCCTAGAGGTAAATTATTGCAATGTGTGAAGGATTATTTTCTTCAGTAATGCTAGTAAAATACATAATTCCATTTCATCTTAATACGATTTTAAATTTCAATTAGCGACTGCTTTTCAACTTTATCTCACACATGCATAGTTACCACATGTATATAACTATAGTAGTGTAATATGTTATAGATGAATGTTGCATAGTCTCTTGTAACTCTTAATTGAGTGGCAATGTACATTTTAATATGTAAACTATAGTTCGTGTTTGTTATATGCTGTACATAGATGAGACTGAAATAAAGAATACAACAATAATTCAAAAATTTGTAACGAAAAAGTAACGCTCAATATAAAAGTGCACAGTTTGTTTTATGGTGTCAGTACAGGCGGATCTGTAGCCCAGTGGTAACACGCTGGACTGGTA
The DNA here is from genome assembly GCA_014843695.1 of Archivesica marissinica. Lineage (NCBI taxonomy): Eukaryota > Metazoa > Mollusca > Bivalvia > Venerida > Vesicomyidae > Archivesica > Archivesica marissinica. The sequence continues at coordinate 65,292,937 of CM026404.1, forward strand.
ATCCAGGGATCGCAGGTTCGATCACCCGTCTGACCGTAATAAAATTAACAGTATTTCAGATGGGACTTTAAACCGATGTCTCGTATCGGTGCTTTACACCGTGCACGTAAAAGAACCAGAGGAGACTCTGGAATGGTTCTTTGTCTGTATCATTGCACTATCCTCCAAAAATCTAAACATGACTAATTTATTCATGAGGCGTCGATCATATGGGCAACCGGTTGCGACGATAAATAAACGTAAAACACACAAAATATGGTCGGTATATGAGGTCATTGCTACGTATCCATAATAACATTATTGCAACTATATTTACACCTACAACACATTTAATATTGTGTGATAAGAAGAGATAGGATAGGCGGATTATACAATTAAGAACGTGTCATTATATAGTAGTTACCTAACTTGCAAGATTACGTCGGATTTATTGCCGCGTTATCTCGTGTGTTATTGCTAGGTGATGATTCCATATCTTATTAATCTTGGTTGCCATAATAACGCGTATATTCTACATTCAATATAAATTGAAATGTATGTACTGTACATAGATGAGACACAAATAAAGATATAATATATGTAATAAATAAAATTAATTTCAAATTAGCAAGTTCATGAATATTTATGAAATAGAGAACCAACGCCTTGGTGCAGTTAATATTAAAAATCATAATGCTATTTAAAATGACCAGTCACAATTTCTAAATAAGCTGTCCGATTAGCGCAGTGGTATAGCACACTTACTTCTCACCAATGCAACCCGGGTTCGATCCTCGGACTGTGAGGTGGTATGGTGGTAGCCAAACCGGATAGGTGGGGTTTCTTTCCTCCCACAGGAATCACCACAAATACGCTCTCATCTGCGCCAACGAGAGTAATTAATATAAGTTGTTACAGCTTGTTTCGCAATCGTTGTGAAATAAATATAGTTTATGCTTACATGTACTTAAATTTGTTGTTGTCATGTAATGCGATGCACTGGTCAGTTAATTAAACACACTACATGATAGTAGTGGAATTTTAGTCATACAATAGTTAGAGAACTGCCCATAAATCTATTATGTAGTATTATATATTTGAGGGCTCTAAGGAAGATTTGAGAACCCCAAGGAAGATTAATTCAGAACTAATTAGGTCACTCTCTATAAATAAAGATATTTATCTATAATAAATTATAAGTGTGACCTGCTCCATATTCCATTGCATATTATATATATAGTTTCTCTACTTGTCAGCTTTAACATATATATTTACTCTATAATTCCAGTGTGCAGTGTTCACTTATAATCATATATTTTGATTGCATTGATTTGCATATATGTTGAGGGCCTCATGGTAGATTAACGTTTTGTTAAATGAGTTCTCTCGTGAAATAGTCTTTATTATTATTATTTTTATTAAATGAAGTAAAATGACTTAAATTGACTGACATGGCATTTTAAGATATCGTTCTCCATACATTATGATTAAGCTTTACTTAGCACACTTCCGTAAACAGGTTACCCCCAGCCCCACCTCCACCCTTGCTGGCTGCATGTTGGCTAGACCCATTATTATAATCAGTATGTGCAGTTTGTTCTATGATTGTAATGTATACACTTACCTTAACTTGTTCTATGATTGTAATGTACACACTTACCTTAACTTGTTCTATGATTGTAATGTATACACTTACCTTAACTTGTTCTATGATTGTAATGTATACACTTACCTTAACTTGTTCTATGATTGTAATGTATACACTTACCTTAACTTGTTCTATGATTGTAATGTATACACTTACCTTAACTTGTTCTATGATTGTAATGTATACACTTACCTTAACTTGTTCTATGATTGTAATGTATACACTTACCGTAACTTGTTCTATGATTGTAATGCATACACTTACCTTAACTTGTTCTATGATTGTAATGCATATACTTACCTAACTTGTTCTATGATTGTAATGTATACACTTACCTTAACTTGTTCTATGATTGTAATGTATACACTTACCTTAACTTGTTCTATGATTGTAATGTATACACTTACCTTAACTTGTTCTATGATTGTAATGTACACACTTACCTTAACTTGTTCTATGATTGTAATGCATACACTTACCTTAACTTGTTCTATGATTGTAATGTATACACTTACCTTAACTTGTTCTATGATTGTAATGTATACAATTACCGTAACTTGTTCTATGATTGTAATGTACACACTTACCTTAACTTGTTCTATGATTGTAATGTATACAATTACCGTAACTTGTTCTATGATTGTAATGTACACACTTACCTTAACTTGTTCTATGATTGTAATGTATACAATTACCGTAACTTGTTCTATGATTGTAATGTACACACTTACCTTAACTTGTTCTATGATTGTAATGTATACAATTACCGTAACTTGTTCTATGATTGTAATGTACACACTTACCTTAACTTGTTCTATGATTGTAATGTATACAATTACCGTAACTTGTTCTATGATTGTAATGTACACACTTACCTTAACTTGTTCTATGATTGTAATGTATACAATTACCGTAACTTGTTCTATGATTGTAATGTACACACTTACCTTAACTTGTTCTATGATTGTAATGTATACAATTACCGTAACTTGTTCTATGATTGTAATGTACACACTTACCTTGACTTGTTCTCTGGTTATGCCGACGCGTTTGGCTATGAGTTGTTTTTGCGTCGAGTTTGGGTATCGAACTTGCTCGTATATGCCATTCAGGAGTTCCAGTTGGTACCGGGTGTAGCTCAGACGTTCCCTGGGTGGTGGGGGAGTGAATGGTCGGTCTTCGTCTGAAAGGTAATGACAGTATTTAAATCAAACATTGGAGAGTTTTATGAAAACGTTTTATTCATATGTTTTACATGTAATTTATGGGAATAAATACTGTTTAAACTAATTCAAACAACTTTCTGTTGGATATAAATGTGTATTCTATATGTGTACATGTATGTAATTTACTAAATACAATGGTTACAATCATGCCAGTCCGCGTGTAGACGCTTGATTGTCTTTCGTTTAAAGCCGCACCAAACAGCGTAGGTCATATAGAGGCTCTCCCTCCAGCTACTATTGGTGGGGTAGACCCCCAGGATGCCCCTCCGAGCAGTATTTCAGGAATAGGTAGGCATCCACGTAGAACCACCGACCTTCCGCAAGTCAGTTGGATAGCTTCCTCAGATTAAGTAAGTCGACACCTTATTGAGATTCGAACCTACAGCGGTGAGGGACCAGTGATTTTAAATCACGGCCATAACAACTCGGCAAGGGAGACCCCATGAACTTGTAACGGAGTCTAGAACTGTAGTATAGCAACTGAGTGACTAAGAATTTCGTATACTAGTATAATGTAGCATATAAGGGGGCATGACACGAGGAAATGTATCGGACATGCAAGTCCCAACATTTGACAGTTGTCCTTTTAATATTGATGGCGTCATCTAAGTATCATTTGCCTTAGAACATAACAGATGGGGTTCAAACCTCAAGAAACTATGACGGACGGACGGTCAAACACGATGCCTTCCAGTTATTAATTAATATAAATTAATTAATGGAAACTTCAAATACTTATGGATCATGCGAGAGTTGCTACTTACCGTCCTCGTCGCCATCTTCATCCTCATCGGACTTTGCTGCTGATGGTGCTGTCGGTGTCACGTGTGGCAACATTGGTGGTTGGTTCCAATGCACGAGCACTCTGTGATTGTCGTAGTGCGGGGCACCAAGAGGATGTGGCTGGGAACCAATACTTCCACCCAACGGATGCTGTGGAGCTATGAAACCTGGCTCGTAAGGCCCTGAAAAAATAAATTCATGTAATTAAAATACCACAAGCGATAAATTCTCCAAGAACTCCAAGCCATGTTTTATTCACCAATAAATAACTGAAAGACACATATTATTTCTTAACCCTTTCCTTCATAGAGATGTAGGTTAATCTACTGTTATATCTCCATACAAACGACAGCCATTTAACCCTTTCCTTCATAGAGATTTAGGTTAATCTACTGTTATATCTCCATACAAACGATAGCCATTTAACCCTTTCCTTCATAGAGATTTAGGTTAATCTACTGTTATATCTCCAAACAAACGACATCCAGTTAACACTTTCCTTCATAGAGATTTAGGTTAATATACTGTTATATCTCCATACAAACGATAGCCATTTAACCCTTTCCTTCATAGAGATTTAGGTTAATATACTGTTATATCTCCAAACAAACGACATCCAGTTAACACTTTCCTTCATAGAGATTTAGGTTAACATACTGTTATATCTCCATACAAACGATAGCCATTTAACCCTTTCCTTCATAGTGATTTAGGTTAATATACTGTTATATCTCCAAACAAACGACAGCCATTTAACCCTTTCCTTCATAGAGATTTAGGTTAATATACTGTTATATCTCCAAGCAAACGACAGCCATTTAGCTATCATGCAGTGGATAAGTAGTCGCTATATCTATCCCACCTACATAGACATTACTGGGACTACATGAGATTTAGGTTAATATACTATTATATCTCCAAACAAACGACAGTCATTTAGCTATCATGCAGTGGATAAGCAGTCGCAATATCTATCCCACCTCCATATATATTACTGGTACTACATGAGATTCTGGCCATTATTATGAACATTGGTTTAGCTACTAAATTGTCAATGCATGTCGTATTGGTAATGGCGTCAAGGTGTTTCTATGAGGGAAATGGTTAATAAATAAACATAGATAAACATTGCAGTTTGTGCTTGTACTCGTATATGTGCACGAGGACAGTAGGAAATGTATTCTTAATTTAATTGTGCACTCATTTTCCTGCTCAAACTGACAGTCACAATTTCCACAAAAATGTTGTCATCATATAAAAATTATTGTATTCACTGCAATTATTTTTAGCATTTTAATGCACTTTGATTTAACCATATTTTATTCCATATGTAGTACATTCGACAATACAATATTACATACGAGCATGAATCAGATGTGAAATAAGTTAACAGATTATAAGGCACATATATACATTTGTGTAACACAGCAAAAAGGTCGGGCCACAAGTTATAATCAACATTAGAAAACGGCCCTTCCCAATAATCAAACTTTATTTAACAAAATGTCCAATATCGTCTCACCACTATCAATTATAATTTATACTTTGTATATGGTGATATTGATTAACTGGAAACTAATAAACCTAAATTTCGAAATGTTAATGTATATATGTCGGTAATGTTAATGTAGATAGGTCGGTAATGTTAATGTAGATAGGTCGGTAATGTAATGTTAATGTATATAGGTCGGTAATGTTAATGTAGATAGGTCGGTAATGTAATGTTAATGTATATAGGTCGGTAATGTTAATGTAGATAGGTCGGTAATGTAATGTTAATGTAGATAGGTCGGTAATGTTAATGTAGATAGGTCGGTAATGTAATGTTAATGTAGATAGGTCGGTAATGTAATGTTAATGTAGATAGGTCGGTAATGTTAATGTAGATAGGTCGGTAATGTTAATGTAGATAGGACGGTAATGTTAGTGTAGATAGGTCGGTAATGTTAATGTAGATAGGTCGGTAATGTAATGTTAATGTAGATAGGTCGGTAATGTAATGTTAATGTAGATAGGTCTTTAATGTTAATGTAGATAGGACGGTAATGTTAATGTATATAGGTCGCTAATGTTAATGTAGATAGGACGGTAATGTTAATGTATATAGGTCGGTAATGTAATGTTAATGTAGATAGGTCGGTAATGTTAATGTAGATAGGACGGTAATGTAATGTTAATGTAGATAGGTCGGTAATGTTAATGTAGATAGGTCGGTAATGTTAATGTAGATAGGACGGTAATGTAATGTTAATGTAGATAGGTCGGTAATGTAATGTTAATGTAGATAGGTCGGTAATGTAATGTTAATGTAGATAGGTCGGTAATGTTAATGTAGATAGGACGGTAATGTAATGTTAATGTAGATAGGTCGGTAATGTTAATGTAGATAGGACGGTAATGTTAATGTATATAGGTCGGTAATGTTAATGTAGATAGGTCGGTAATGTTAATGTAGATAGGTCGGTAATGTTAATGTAGATAGGACGGTAATGTTAATGTATATAGGTCGGCAATGTTAATGTAGATAGGTCGGTAATGTAATGTTAATGTAGATAGGTCGGTAATGTTAATGTAGATAGGACGGTAATGTTAATGTACATAGGTCGGTAATGTTAATGTAGATAGGTCGGTAATGTAATGTTAATGTAGATAGGACGGTAATGTAATGTTAATGTAGATAGGTCGGTAATGTAATGTTAATGTAGATAGGACGGTAATGTAATGTTAATGTAGATAGGACGGTAATGTAATGTTAATGTAGATAGGTCGGTAATATAATGTTAATGTAGATAGGTCGGTAATGTAATGTTAATGTAGATAGGTCGGTAATGTTAATGTAGATAGGACGGTAATGTTAATGTATATAGGTCGGTAATGTTAATGTAGATAGGTCGGTAATGTAATGTTAATGTAGATAGGTCGGTAATGTTAATGTAGATAGGACGGTAATGTTAATGTATATAGGTCGGTAATGTTAATATAGATAGGACGGTAATGTTAATGTATATAGGTCGGTAATGTTAATGTAGATAGGTCGGTAATGTAATGTTAATGTAGATAGGTCGGTAATGTTAATGTAGATAGGACGGTAATGTTAATGTAGATAGGTTGGTAATGTTAATGTTGATAGGTCGGTAATGTTAATGTAGATAGGTCGGTAATGTTAATGTAGATAGGTTGGTAATGTTAATGTTGATAGGTCGGTAATGTTAATTGTAAGACGAAAATGAGAAATAGAAAGACAAAGGATTTGAAAATAAAAAACTATTTTCTTAAATCCATCAATAATTTAATGAAAAGAAGTTGCTAAAATGAAACAATAGGAAAAAAGTGGAATAATGCACTTTAACACTTTAACATTGTTGAAACAATATATAACCTTATTTGGACTGGGGTTAATCTTATTTGTCATTTGGCTGTCCTATTAGCGCAGTGGTTAGCGCGCTCACTTCTCACCAATGCAACACGGGTTCGATCTTCGGACCGGGAAGTATGTGAGATGGTACGGTGGTCGCCAGATCGGACAGGTGGGTTTTCTCCGGGTACTCCGGTTTCCTCTCACACGAATGACCACATATACGCTTTCATCCGCGCCAACGAGAATGATTAATATAAGTTGTTAAAACTTGATTCGCAATCGTTGTAAAATAAATGAAGTTTAAATTTTTCATTTGGCTCTCTTCGTAACTGCGTTTCTCCGTAACAACTGAGAATAGTAACAAATGAATAGTATTTAATTTAATAATATTGTATTGCAACGTTTTCCATAGTGATGAATACAATTTACAAATCACAATAACATTACTGTCACATTAATAACATGCATAAAACCTGATAATATTCATATACATGACATTTTCAAAGTGCAAAAGGATTGGGCTACACGTTTTGAAAACATTAGCAACAGCCCTTTCCTAAAGGTCAAATTTGCTTATGTAGTACTAAAATAAGTAAATCTTTCAAGAAAACTATTGTTTTGACCTAATAAGATAATGACGGGAATACTAAAAATGAACAAGAATTGATTTTTTTTAAATATCTGCCCTGATAAGCTGTTTGACTGCCTCTCCCCGAAACCCCAACCTCAACACAATATCAGTCAAATAGTGAGGTAGGGGATGGGTCTCAGAACCCTACAATACCTATTACGGATATTAATAAACGGTGTTACTCGGAATGAGGTCCGTAAACAAGTCAACGAAAATAGTGAGGTAGGGGATGTGTCTCAGAATCCTACAATACATATTACGGATATTAATAAACGGTGTTACTCGGAATGAGGTCCGGAAAAAACCATTCACTTACCTATGCTGTAGTTCCTTCTGACATTGTCCACTTCAATCATGATTCCACATAAACAATGTGCTTATAAAATATACATTCGTTATAGCACAACTATATATAGATTATTGTATATCCTCCAGTAATAAGTCATGTATGATTCCCTAACTGCTTTGCACACAACAGATATCAATTAGATAATGTCTTCATTGCACTCGTCTTCAGGTATTTAAAGACAACACTTAGGAGTAATACAAAATCTAATTGATAACAACACATTTGATTGCCATTTAACTGTTGTGATAGTCCGTTTTACTGGCAGTAATGACATCAATTTACTCCTCTTAATCACTATTATTGCTCGTAATTAACTCTAATAACTAATTTGATATCCGTGTTTGTCACGTGTCATCTCAATACCTGCAAAAAGGAGGTAAATGGCACGTGCTGAGTGGCACTGTAGACGTTCGAAAAGAGTATTTCCAGTCTCTTTAAGACAGGTACAAACTGTGAACAATATATTCCACTGTGTCACCTCTTTATTCCGTCTCGTAGAACATCATTTTCAAACTTGTACATTATTTAAAATCCATGGTATTTTATTATTTAATATAACTTGTAAACTAAACACAATTTCAAAGGGTAAATTATGAAGAAAAAAATGATTTAAAAATAAAGCTTTCGTGGATAAATACGCGGTAGCGTCGGCTTCCGATTGGCTGTGTTCTTAACGGAATTGATTACAGCTAAGACGTTGATTTGTCACCCAAATTGGCACAACATATTTCTTTTATTAGGTTTAAAATCACACGGTGTCGAGAGCCATTTTGTACATTAATTCCACCTAGTGTGTATGTTTGAAGAGTTTTTGTCCACCAATATCCGAGTGTATAAAGACTTATCTACGTTTTTCACCAGTTAACTCGTTATCGACTTAGCGGTTTCAGAATTACATTAATCCTCATTGTGAGAAAAATTGTAAGAAAAACAGTTTCTATCAATATTTTGTCACAGTTGGACGTGGAGATTTTGTCGAGCTTACACCAAAATAGTTTACAATTGTATAAGTTATATTATATTAATCGTTCATGTGGATTGAAATCGGTATACAATAACAAGGACATTTGTGCATGCAGAGGGCTAAACAATGTAAAAATAAGAATATGATGTTTTTCCCCGGAAATAGTAATTATTGTTAACACACAATAGTAGAAATAGTAATTATTGTTAACACACAATAGTAAAACAACCCTCATTGATATTTGATTGTATGTTTGTAAAACTGGTAACAGATTGATGTTTTATTTGCGTAAGAGCAATGGGACGTGTGATCAGCCAGATGACAAACAATTTAAAGAGTGAGTAAAATTGCAATTATCGGGTCAATTACTGCCTTTTTAAAAATTGCATTCATTAATAATAAATCTTTCTTTCATTATTTACACTCATTTAATATCAAGTCAAAAACATTCCTGAGAATATGAAAATAAACTGAACTGAACGATAAGAAAAGACGGATCTGTAGGCCAGTGTTAACACGTTGGTCTGGTAATCCAGGGATCGCAGGTTCGATCCCCCGTCTGACACTAATAAAATGAACAGTCTTTCAGATGGGACGTTAAACCGAGGTCTCGTGTCGGTGCTTTACACCGTGCACGTAAACGAACCAGAGGAGACTCTGGAATGGGTCTCTGTCTGTATCATTGCACTATCCTCCAAAATCTAAAATGACTAATATCTTCAGGAGGCGTCGCTCATATGGGCAACCGGTAGCGACGATAAATAAACGTAAAACACACATAAACAAACACTTTACTTTTACTTTTACACCATGCCCACCTTGCCGGTGGCATACTCTATGCATCACACCACCTTTCACTCATGTCTGACAAGCTTCACATTTTGACATAGTACTACAATAGTGATATAACCCATGCATGTGCACGTAACGTAACATATCAGTTAGAATAACGCCCGTACAGTACGGTCACCCTAACGAAACGAACATTTAGGATAACTTGGATGTGGGAAATGATAATATATTGAATAACAGTGTGTCTTCATAGCTCCATTACTTGTTTAAATAAGTCAAGTAAGGATCTCAGTACTCTGTTGCTCCAATTGGTTTGAAAGAAAATATCTTAACATTAATTGTAAAAAACAACATTGTACGTCACAGCACCTAGATGATAACAATCGATTGACCTCTTACCAAACTAAATGTCAACAGTAATATCGATGAATAAGTACATTTAGCTAATCCCACAGTATGTATACATGTCTTTATATTTCGTTCTTTCTGTACTATATAGACGGAAAAGTTGAACTACGCGTGTGTGTGTTTTACGTTTATTTATCGTCGCTACCGTTGCCCATATGAGCGACGCCTTCTGAAGAGATTAGTCATTTTAGATATTTGGAGGATAGTGCAATGATACAGACAGAGACCCATTCCAGACTCTCCTCTGGATCTTTTGCGTGTACGGTGTAAAGCACCGACACGAGACCTCGGTTTAATGTCCCATCTGAAAGAATGTTCATTTTATTATGGTCAGACGGGGGATCGAACCTGGAACTACGTCGTGAATAATATTTTGTAGGTAAATCTAGGATATGAAGAATCCTCCATCAAGTTACTATACATTATGTATGTTCTCTCAGGTCATTATCGGAAGCACCATTGGCTAACTAGTTGTTTCTGCTTTGTGTATTCGTTCATGCATGTTGTACATAGGTACCCGAGAGAGAATAAATGTTCATGTCTGAACCAAACAATCCAGACGGATCTGTAAGTCCAGTGGTTAACACCCATTTGAAAGACTGTTAATTGTATTGGAGTCAGACGGGGGATCGAACCTGCGATCTCTGGATTACCAGTTCAACGTCACAATTAAAAAGCGTATTCAGTTTTATTACGTTTGGTCTCGTACAATAATATTCTCGTATAATAATATGCATCAATGAACTGTTCACGTTCATTTGTGAAGAGTGTACATTTGAATAGATAATGGAGCTCGTCCTCTATATCATTACAAGATGGACATGTTCTATTATCTATGGGGGTGTTATGTCACTTCCAAGTTTCTACTGGTAGATTATGATATATTGTAAAATCTTTGTCGTTTTTAATTAAATTACTTGATATTTTGATTCATACCTCTGTTAGCTAAGTCTTTTAGGGACATGTCATCCCCGCGAGGGGTTCGACATTAGAGGAAGATAGATAGATAGAAAGATAGATAGATAGTCTTTCATGTTCAAAATATATACGTTGTTTTCTACATCCTCTGTTGTTTCACGCATGCGCACTGTGCGTGTTTACATTTCGTGTGTTGATAAACAAATTCGCGTATACGACGGTTTAAATTTATTGGAATTTTATCGTTTCTGAGCGACTATTTCGATTTTTGTAAACACACACACATTAGTATTTATATTTTACCCAAAACATCCTTTATTACGATGTAATGCTGCTTTAAAGGACTGGTGATACCAAATTCGAGAGTATCCATTATGTTACATAATAACGGCTTTACGGTGCGGCTGATCTGGATCTATTTTATTTGCACATTTCTTCCAATTTATTCGGCATTTTAAGGTTAATATTTGATAAAATGACTAATATCATAGTCATACGAATGAGACTATTGTCGGTGCTGTACGCTTAGTCTGGGTGCCAGTCTGTCGATTTTTCACTTTTTAACGTCTAGCCAAATGACGTTGATATGTTCAGAAACTCAATGCGGCCCAATTAATAGTCGATGATGATGATTGAGCTTATTTACCCTCGCCTCCGGCGAACCATATGGACGAGCGTGAAATTAATGGCCCAATTAATAGTATCGGTGTTAAACTATATTTATTTGACTAACAAGGCAAACTATATCGACGCCTGTTCCCGGGCTACTGTACGCTGTGTATGCAAAAGAAGCAGAAGGGGCTATGGAATGGAGGTCATGTCTGTATCATTGCACTATCCTCAACAGTCTAAAAGAACTAATCTCATCGAGATGCGTCTCACATGTGCAAACCCATAGTGACGATAAATAAACGCAAGTCGCACGTGCTATTGATAGTGTCGCGCATACAGCCGGAGAGGCACGCTAAGCATGGACTGTAATAATTTGCTAATATGCACATCCATCACCAATATCCTGAGAATCCAGTATCATTATGTTAGATATTTCGCTTAGGGGTTTGGTTCAACAGACGTGTTAGTGGTCCAGTTGTTAACACGTTGGACTAGTGGCAGTCACGATAGCGCAGTGGTAGCGCGTTCGCTTCAGGTGCAAAAACCACCGAGTTCGCGCCCATCTGTAGCCGTTACGAATGTACCCTTATAGGCAAGGCACTTAAATTCCACATTTCCTCTTCTCTCTCCCTCGTGGCGACGGATTCCATCAGGAATGAGGTCTCGAGAGTGACTAATATAAGTTGTAAGAACTTGTCTCACAAACGAGCTAAAATAAATTTGTATGAACAAACACGCTGTACTCTGAATACAGGTGTTGCAGGTTCGATCCCCAGTCTAACAATAATAATAGTAATAATATTAAGTCTTTCAGATGTAACCACCACGGTTTACAACTGATCAACACTCCTCAGTGTAAATGTGTGTGTGTTACTCTGTCAAATATTTAGTGAAAGAAATCTGACAAATTACTGATACGATTTTAAAATACGAGCGTCCCCATGCAGTTGAAAAATGATTTTAATTCGATGATAAACCGTTCAACTATTTGACCCGCAATCTTGACCTTGTCTCATTTGCTGGGAGCTTTTTTATCTCCAAATAGCAATTCTACGATATACTGCACTATTCAGTTGTAATTCAAATACATTTATTGACAAAATAAATTTGATAAACTTTCAATTTCGTTTGCCATTTAATTGACAAATATGCCGCCGAAGACTTTACAAGCGTTGCGGCAGATAGGTTGCCTAACAACGAGATAGGAAGTTGGGGAAAGGAACACCACTTATTTCTATCTAATGAAGTGGTTTTTGCTACTTTGAAGTTTGTATGCGTATGATAATTTCGCCAAATGGAAAACCAACTCACTTATCATTGTTATGGTTGTATATTGATGCTATATCGACGTTTAGTGAAAAGGAATGGTTTGAATGGAAAGTCAACATTCGGCTTAGTGAACGTCGCGATGGCTCGGTGGCAGCGCGTTCCCTTCCGGTGCGAAAGGTGAGGGGTTCGCGCCAAGCTATAGTCGTTACGATTGTGCTCTTAGGCAATGCATTTAAATTCCACATTCTCTCTCCCTATTGGCGATGGGCTCTATCAGTAATGAGGTTTCGAGAACGATCTAACGTTGCAAAAACTTCGAATAGAGCTAAAATAAATTTGTATAAACTAACTTTCGGCAACCATAGTTAAACTAAAATATAACGGCTGTCCGATTAGCGCAGTGGTTAGCGTGCTCGCTTCTCACCAATGCAACCCGGGTTCGATCCTCGGACCAGGAAGTATGTGAGATGGTATGGTGGTCACCAGATCGGACAAGTGGGTTTTCTCCGGGTACTCCTGTTTCTTTCCACACGAATGACCACTTTTACGCTTTCAGCCGCGCCAAACGAGAGTGATTAATATAAGTTGTTAGAACTTGCTTCGCAATCGTTGTAAAATAAATAAAGTTTAAACTAAACTATATCATGCTTAATCCGCTGTTCGCTTCATTTTTGAATATGAAGAGCAAGCAACCTATTACACGATTATATCGTTATAACATACTCTAAGCAACCAATCATAAGTCATTTTATTTAATATAGTTATCGTCTCCGTGGTCTGGAGGTTAACGCGTCTACACGGTGCGGGAGGCCGAATGTCAGAGGTTCATGCTGATATGGCCGGTTTGTGTGTGTGTGTTTTACGTTTATTTATCGTCGCTACCGGTTGCCTCCTGAAGAGATTAGTAATTTTAGATTTTTGGAGGATAGAGCAATGATACAGAGAGACATATTCCAGAGTCTCCTCTGGTTCTTTTACGTGCATGGTGTACCGCACCGACACGAGACCTCAGTTTAACGTCCCATCTGAAAGACTGTTTATTTTATTATGGTCAGGCGGGGGATCGAACCTGCGATCCCTGGATTACCAGTCCAGCGTGCTACCACTGCACTACAGATCCGTCTGTGCCGGTTGGTGTGTGATTTACATTTATTTATCGTCGCTACCGGTGGCCTGAATGATTCGGGATATACTGAGATTTCTCAGAAATGGCTGTTTTCTCTCAATAAACAAACGCACCCTTTTACTAGTTTATACAACTTTATTTTAGCTCGATTGCGAAACAAGTTCTTCAAACATATATTAATCATTTTGGAGCCCTCATTCCTGATGGAATCCATCGCCACAAGGGAGAGAGAAGAGGCAATGTGGAATTTAAATGTATTGCTTAACGGCACAATCGTAACAGCTACAGCTGGACTCGAACTCGGAGCCTTTCGCATTAGAAGCAATCGTACTACGACTGCGCTATCACGACCTCCACACTGTTACTGTGAACCATATGAAACAACGAATCATGAAATTTGATTGAAATAACTAATGGTGAATAGTGATTGCTTCAATCTGTAGAAACGCTGAGTATCATAGACGCTTGAATAGTGATTGCTTCAATCTGTTCGCAGAAATGCTGCGTATCATAGACGCTTGAATAGTGATTGCTTCAATCTGTAGAAACGCTGAGCATCATAGACGCTTGAATAGTGATTGCTTCAATCTGTTCGCAGAAACGCCCAGTATCATAGACGCTTGAATAGCGATTGGTTCAATCTGTTCTCAGAAACGCTGAGTATCATAGACGCTTGTGTTGATTTGCGTGCCACAGTGGTGTGTGTGTGGGGGGGGGGGTCGATCAAGTGGATGCACAGACGCTTGGGGTCTGGACAAATGGTTTCGGGTTCAAAACCAAAAAACATTGTTTTGTTTTATTGTATTTTTAAGAACACTATGATACATTATAGGCAAAATATAATAATAATATAATAAAATATAATATTTTATATACTATATATAGCCTTGATTGTGAAGGGGTGACATATTTAACTTGTTTGGAATGGCCTAAAACATTGTATGTATAGTGTCAAGCCTGGACATACTCGAGCAATACAACGTATGAATTTATTTATTTAAGTTTATTTATGGTCGCTACCGGTTGCCCATTTGGGCGAAGGGAAGTTTACCTAACTACACATTTCTGGTGCAGGCTCCTGCTATCAACCAGTACTTGGTGCACCGACCTCCATAAGAAACTGCCACCATTTACATATACAGAGACACGGCCTGAGCCTGAGCGAGGCTCGAACCCGCGACCATTAGTGATGATAGGTTACAGTGGTATACAAGTCAGCGACGGAAGCGGACAAACGCGTATACATGTGATAGTTCGAATATCTATAAACAAACAGTTGACTCGCACAGCGGATATGGACTGTCATTTAAACACATTTATCAAGTGGGGGGATTAACTACCGTCACTTGTCATCAGGGATCTCCTGAAGACCGGAGATAGTTTACCCTGGTAGTTGAGGAATCGGCACATAATCTCAAATACCTGGGATAGGATTTGTACATCTTAATGGAAACATAGAGATCAGTAGTCAATGTTGATATCTTAAGTCCTTCCCTGATCTTCCATAAGCTATGTGAACATAATTCTAACTCTATAACAAGCAACATTGGGATATTGTGGTCTTATGACGAGCGCGATAATTGTGAAGTTATGACTGAAATATGTTAAGAGCGTATATTTGCAGAGTAAAGACAGTAACGCACACATAGTAAATACAGTAACGCACACATAGTAAATACAGTAACGTACACATAGCACATACAGTAACGCACACAGAGTAAATACAGTAACGTACACATAGCACATACAGTAACGCACACAGAGTAAATACAGTAACGTACACATAGTAAATACAGTAACGTACACATAGTAAATACAGTAACGCACACATAGTAAATACTGTAACGTACACATAGCACATACAGTAACGCACACATAGTAAATACTGTAACGTACACATAGTAAATACAGTAACGTACACATAGTAAATACAGTAACGTACACATAGTAAATACTGTAACGTACACATAGTAAATACAGTAACGTACACATAGTAAATACAGTAACGTACACATTAAATACAGTAACGTACACATAGTAAATACAGTAACGTACACATAGCACATACAGTAACGCACACATAGTAAATACTGTAACGTACACATAGTAAATACAGTAACGCACACATAGTAAATACAGTAACGTACACAGAGTAAATACAGTAACGTACACAGAGTAAATACAGTAACGTACACAGAGTAAATACAGTAACGTACACAGAGTAAATACAGTAACGTACACATAGTAAATACAGTAACGTACACATAGTAAATACAGTAACGCACACATACAGTAACGCACACATAGTAAATACTGTAACGCACACATAGTAAATACTGTAACGCACACATAGTAAATACTGTAACGCACACATAGTAAATACAGTAACGCACACATAGTAAATACAGTAACGCACACATAGCAAACACAGTAACGCACACATAGTAAATACAGTAACGTACACATAGTAAATACAGTAACGCACACATAGTAAATACCGCCGCACGCACGCACCCACGCACGCCACGCACGCACGCACGCACGCACGCCACGCACGCACGCACGCACGCACGCACGCACGCACGCACGCACGCACGCACGCACGCACGCACGCACGCACGCACGCACGCACGCACGCACGCACGCACGCACGCACGCACGCACGCACGCACGCACGCACGCACGCACGCACGCACGCACGCACGCACGCACGCACGCACGCACGCATATATACCCTATGTACCACACGGTTAATATTGGAGAGACAGCCATATCCCGCACCGCTCTATTAAATGAGAGACAATTAGTGTAGTGGCAATATCTCAAAAGGGGCTTAAAAATGGGTGCAACCCCTCCCCATGGTAGAACAAGACACAACCTATTTTTTCTTGAAGAGGGTGGTCTGGGGAGTAGGAAAAGGATGGTTGTGAATCTGAGATCATTGTAGGTCATTATGAAAATCTCATTTATATATGTGTAGATGAGGACTCCGAGAATAAATTTGATGATATATGTTTTTTCCAAGTATATCAGTTAATATTCAAGCTATATTCACACATTATGTATCAAAATGTGCAGGATGACAATACACACTCACTACAATTGCATTTAATCAGAAAATATATCTCATACTTGGCATAAAAGCCAAAATAATGCAATTTATTGCTGAAAATCGACTACAGATTCACTGAATTACCGACCTTAATGACTACATAACTTTACACATACCAGCTCCATGTTGATAAATATTATACCTAAATGTATCCTGTACATATATGTATTCAATAGAAGGTTCCAAAGTGTAATGTAGCTCCTGCTGAGAATTGTATTATCAAAAACATAGCACTTTACCGAAATATCCAAAATACCTTAAATTCGCGTATTCCACGAAATATCATGTTTTCATTAGTTTACACCATGCTGCATTGGCAATATACTTTTGTTATATTTAGATACATATATCAGCACATTCACAATATGGTGAACTAGCATTTATGACTACCCCAGAAATACACGCACATGTAAATGATATACATATTTATTGAATTGGAAGTTATTGATACAGCAGTGGTAATTTAATCCAAATGATTGATGTTCATGTAATCAGTCAATCACTGTCGTCATTACTGCTGTCACTTAGCACAAGAGCATTATCTGTGTTTTGGCAATCACCAACACAGGAATATAACTCCGTGCATCTCAGTCCCACGGTCAGGCAGTGACAGGCTCTAGTTTGTGAGCAGTTCTCATCGGTGCAATAGAGATGTGTCAGGTCTCGAACCTCTTTGGGGCCGCATCTTTTTCGAACATGACAGGTTCGAGTTTGTTGTCCCTTAGCTGCCATCCATTGCCATCAGGTCTCCAAAGAACTGGCTTTGCTTCATGACTGTGAATCCAAATCGCCACCTGGTAATTCACACGTCTGATATGCTGTTGAAAAGCATCATCTGTTGGCGGGAAAAGTGATGCAACCTTGTCACTTTTACACGCATAATCATAGCGTAGCTGATCCAGAGACTTGCACGAGTTGCTCTTCGATCCATACAGAAGCAATGCATACTTCGTGGCTGTGGGGAATTCATTAGTTATGTCACTGGATTGGCCTAACTGTGCCAGTGGCAGCAAGTCTCCAATATTCAACAAGAGCTTGCTATAGGCAGTGCGCTTACCTATTTTGAAGAGGGAAGATGTTGTATCGCATCCACTAATAGCATGTGACGCTGGTAGCAGAGTGAAACATCTTCTCCAATTTGATCAGTTATGGTGTTGACAGGAATGAACCTCTGGCGGTTTGTTGCTTTGCTGCAATGACCAGCATTCATGTAAACTTTGCAGTCTCCAAACACACCCTTGCCACAGTAGTATATTAGAAGGACTAATACATCAGTATCATCGCATCGGACAATGATTCTTGAGTGTGATTGAGCAAGATTGATGGCATGTAGCAGGATTCGTGTGTCGGCCTCCTCGTGTGTGCTGAACAGTTCAGGTTTTTCTTGTACCTCTGTGCGCTGAATAACTTTCACAAGCTGACCATCTTCAAAACCTCCTGCCAGTGTGATTGATTGGTGTTCCTTGAGGAGCTGTGGAGCGGTTTGTGTCAAATATACACAGACAAACTCTGCCAGTGCTGATTTGTTTGTGGCATTTGTCATAAATTTTCGGTAGCTTGGAACCCTACGTCGACCATTGATGACATACGTAGGGCCTGTTTCTCTACCTGTACGACGGTCTCGTTCCAGCTGCTTGATGGATATCTCCGAATCATATCGATCAAAGACCAGAGTGACTGATATCACACCTAAGTTACCAGCTAGCAGTGACTGAATTCTCTGCATTACGACAAGTCCCAAATCATCGAATGTGTCAAACTTGGATTCATCCATTGCTTGAAGTAGTGCCATCCCATCAATGATGTATGCAGTGTGACGATCATCTGTCTCTTCCAACACCTGTATTTCATCACAATTCGATTCTAACTTCTTGGCTAAATCAGCATTGGTCGTCTTGCGCATCGTGCCATCATCGTTGAACAGAGAAGGTGGCATAGGTGCTAGCTCGTGTGTCAGAACCTCTTCTAAGCTGATATCCCTCTGCTTCGACACAGCCAGCAGCCTTCGGAATAAGACTTCAGAATCTACCATGATCTTGTCTGTTTTCTTGGATGTCAAAGATTTGGACATGTTGGCAAATGTTGGAGTCTTCGTCCGTGTGTCTGTCTCCCAGAAACTGAGTGTCCTGTCAACCATGAGCTGCTTCTCCACAAAGGTAGTGTTCCGTTTCTGTGCAACTTCCAGACAATTTATCAGTCCATTGGCAACTTCCTGTGATGCGACCTGTCCAGTGGTGATATTGACGAGTTCATCGGGCACAGTATCAAGGTCGAAGGAATTATGTAAGCCTGAAACATATTCCTTTATCTTTATGACGTCCTGTTCATCCCTTGCCATCCTAGTCTTGCCATGCTCAGTGTGGTTTCTCGTTTGTGTTTGTTTGTTACTATGGCACAGTTCCTTGAAGGCATCTGTGTACTCCGCAGTGATGTGTCGAGTCACCATCCAGCGTGTGAGAGCGCCCTTCCGCAAGGTAAATCCGATGACACCTCCCTTGCTCTTCCCCTCACGGTTTATTGTCTGTTCAAGTGCTTGGTCACTGGCATCTGCATTGAACCGTCTGGACGACCTCCGGACTACGAATCCACCTTCTTGCCGGTATTGGTAAGATTTTGGTTGTTTCTGCTTGAGGCTTATCATATCATTCAGATATCCAGGCAAATATCGGACATAGTTGCCTCTGTCGGCAGCTCGACACCAGGGGATGGCCTCACAGACAGCGATGAGATGCAGCTCGAATAAACCATCCCGCTCTGATCTCAGAAGTCGCAACAAAGTTCCCACTCCCTGCATGAATGTGTCCCAGTAAGCAAAGGTAGCTGATTGTGTTCGTCCAGCGGCTGTGAACTCCTGATGTAGCGCTTGTAAGGTTGTGATGTGTTCGGACTCTAGCTGTTCGGTTAGTTTTCGAGCTGATTCGTTGTCTCCTGATTTGAAAGCCTGTTGGATATCGCTCACAAGCTTATCCATGTCATCTTGTCGAAGATCTGTCTGAACCTGTTGTTGTAGCCATGCCAAAAATGCTTCCTGATACAACCGATACAAGGCCTCTAGCACCAGTTTCATGCTCCTATTTCCTCTGGACACATGCTTCCCTTCGAGAATAAGTCTTGCAGTTGCTGACGCATAGACGTCCGAGTCGACCAGCATGGAGAGGAGACCCCCGTCACCATAGAGTTTCCCGATGCTCGCTACATAAGCCATGGTTAAGTGCATACCACCTAGCCTCACTGTTATCTTTCCGTCCAAACGTGGAGGCTTGTTCCACATTATTTGTTGTGCCTTGCTGTAGATGGCGCAATCTGCTGTGACTAGGATGTGAGGCTGCTTAAGTTTGTCGGCTATCTGGACTAATCTAAGTAGGATGGTATAGATGGTGGTAAGATCCGTTGGTGGAGCACGAATGAAGGGCAGGTAGCATGTAGTCGCGACTGGCAGATTCCGCTCAGACAAGAATGCATTAGATGCCGACCACGATGGGATAGCCTGATGGTCATCAACGGTTTTACGGGACACTTTCCATGCTAAATCTCTAGATTCGGCTGTCTTGAATTCTGGATGGTCTATGTATGTCAATATTCATCATTGCTGAATCGCTCACAGGAGGAGGTTCTGGTCGTTTGGCAGGTTTGTTGTACCTTAAAGTAATACATGTCAGAACTAAATATATATTTGGACATGCATGCACATTCGTGGTAACTTGTGAATAGTATTATACTACCATTTTACTGTCTATGTTATCGATGCTATTCTATATGCATGCATTATAATGTTAGACCAGCCACCAACAAGCATATGACCACAACCGTAGGTATCATAAATTTCTTACCAATTGTTTTACCAGGTATATGCTGTAATTACCAAAATATAATGATAAAGTGGCAGCAAAGACTACAACATTTCCACAGTTTTGTTTCAATGACTTAGCTATATACCTCTGGAGATCGTCAAATCCTGGACAGACTCTTATCAGCTGCTGATAGCGACTTCATTGGCAACCTGGGAATGCACTTGTCATCAAGTTGGGGGATTCCTCTATGGAACAGCACGGCTGCCATGGCATGAGTGGTTGACTTTCCATCCAGAGTAGCTTCGTTTTGGTCAAAATTATCGATCGCAGCATCTACCACTGGCAAACCATCAATGGACCCTAGGTGCTGGAGTCTCTTGGGTATGTATACGCCATCTTTGACATTTTCCTCATCAATAGCCACATATGTGAGGAAGCTCCGAACTTCGTCGTAGGAGACACAATGACCCAGTGAATTAAGTAAGTCGATCATATTCTTGTTTCCAAATTCGTGGTGCACTTGTAAGGCTAAGTCTAGTGTAATTGATGTGTACATGCACTGACTCTGTGAAATCATATTATGACATATGGCAATTGTTTTCAGGTTGATCTTAGGAACATCGTCTTCACTACAACTTGTCAGCTTGTTGTATGCTTGTTCATTAAGGCACCATTCAATGAAGTCATACATATAGAAACACATTTTATATCAGACATTGGAATCGCGTTACGTACTAGGCGGGGGGTATGTTTTTAGAAGAAAACTCTGAGTAACTGTTCTGTGCATGTATTTCTGGGGTAGTCATAAATGCTAGTTCACCATATTGTGAATGTGCTGATATATGTATCTAAATATAACAAAAGTATATTGCCAATGCAGCATGGTGTAAACTAATGAAAACATGATATTTCGTGGAATACGCGAATTTAAGGTATTTTGGATATTTCGGTAAAGTGTAATGTTTTTGATAATACAATTCTCAGCAGGAGCTATATTACACTTTGGAACCTTCTATTGAATACATATATGTACAGGATACATTTAGGTATACTATTTATCAACATGGAGCTGGTATGTGTAAAGTTATGTAGTCATTAAGGTCGGTAATTCAGTGAATCTGTAGTCGATTTTCAGCAATAAATTGCATTATTTTGGCTTTTATGCCAAGTATGAGATATATTTTCTGATTAAATGCAATTGTAGTGAGTGTGTATTGTCATCCTGCACATTTTGATACATAATGTGTGCATATAGCTTGAATATTAACTGATATACTTGGAAAAAACATATATCATCAAATTTATTCTCGGAGTCCTCATCTACACATATATAAATGAGATTTTCATAATGACCTACAATGATCTCAGATTCACAACCATCCTTTTCCTACTCCCCAGACCACCCTCTTCAAGACAAAGTAGGTTGTGTCTTGTTCTACCATGGGGAGGGGTACCCGACCAAAAAGTACCCCTTGACCACTACACTAAATGGTCAGTTACTACCCATGATTACTCCCTACAAGTATGTAGGTCATCGTAAGTGGTTTCCTCTGTTGTTATCGTTGTTTCGTTTGCACAACATGCTATCAATTTTCATCAACTTTCTCATCTTATAATTATTAAATTATTAAATATCGACAAACAGAACAGAGCCAGCTGGCATACAGCTGAGTTATATGTGCGGCCTTGACTTTGAACCGTCATGGCTGAAACCTGCGCCCTGGATACTGTTTTGATATGGTTAACAGTTGTGCAATGTCATTTACAATTTCTTCGGTGGTTAAAGAGTTATGGAGCAAGCACGAACAATAGCCGTCTTAACACATGTTCTAAATGTGCCCTTGATAAACACATGTTCTAAATGTGCCCTTGATAAACACATGTTCTAAATGTGCCCTTGATAAACACATGTTCTAAATATACCCTTGATACACACATGTTCTAAATATACCCTTGATAAACACATGTTCTAAATATACCCTTGATAAACACATGTTCTAAATATACCCTTGATAAACACATGTTTTAAATATACCCTTGATACACACATGCTCTAAATATACCCTTGATAAACACATGCTCTAAATATACCCTTGATAAACACATGTTCTAAATGTGCCCTTGATAAACACATGTTCTAAACATACCCTTGATAAACACATGTTCTAAATATACCCTTGATAAACACATGTTCTAAATATACCCTTGATAACATATGTTCTAAATGTGCCCTTGATAAACACATGTTTTAAATGTGCCCTTGATAAACACATGTTCTAAATGTGCCCTTGATAAACACATGTTCTAAATGCGCCCGTGGTATTCACATGTTCTAAATGCGCCCGTGGTATTCACATATTTGAAGCCAACTTACTACCAGTACGACAGGTGTTCGACATTTACCACGCTTTAGACACGTGGCTTCTTGCTGATTAACTTAATTCAGATATTAAAACACCGCTAAACTAATACTGATCAACGGGCAACACACAACAGCCTGTGCGAATCTGGCCTAGTTACCATTTATGTGAATGTGCTTCTGGGGAGATATATTGCTTGGTGAAGAACATCGAGCCGAGCAACTTCAGTGGGCATAGTGTCTCGTCGGCACGGACTATATTTTATTTGGGATACGCTTCATTATCGTCGACCCCTGACCCCGAGGTTATAACACTTTTCTCAGATATCAAACTCGAGCTCAAGGAATTTGATTGGTTGAATCTGAGTTTTACACCCAGCAGAACCAATCAGAAGCTTGACTCGGGAGTTTGGGACTGGAGAACAGTTTTGTAACCTCGGGGCTTGGTTACTCGGTGCGACTTTTCCAGACGTATATTAATAATGTTATCGTTTGGGGGATACAGTTGACGCGTCGGAAGCGACTCTGGTTCTTGTACGTGCCCGGTGTACTTCATCGATACGATACACGAGTTTCACAACACATGGTATGAAACCACCACGAGGGCATGTACGATTCGCTTTATCATATTGCCACAGTAGCAATACATTTGAAAATGTAACTTTTCTGTTTGCCAGTATACTTTGAGCCTTATTACATATCAAGGAAATCAGTAAGGTGCATCCGTACGCTGCAGTAAATAGTCCCTGATAATCAAACATCTCCACGCAAATAATCAACACAATACTTTTAATTAGAAGAGTGGGAGTTAGAGTGGGACATGGAATTTAACCCCTCCAAATGTCAAGTTATCCACGTCACCAGAAGGAAACATCCTATTCCCAGCAAATATAAACTCCATGGAGTCCTACTTGAGTCGGTCACCTCAGCCAAATACCTTGGCGTGGATATCTCAAATAACCTGTCGTGGGACACCCAATAAAAAGGTCAACAAAGAAAGCAAACCAAACATTAGGATTTCTTCATAGAAACCTCCAGGTCAAATCTGAACCCCTTAAGACCATGGCTTACCATACACTAGTGAGACCCCAGCTTGAATATGGCTCCGAGATCTGGTCGCCCCATACCCAAACATTGATAGACCAAATTGAAGGTGTCCAGCGAAGAGCAGCCCGTTGGATAAAAGCTGACTTCTATCGTACCTCTAGTGTTACAGACATGCTACATTCCCTAAATCTACGCAGACTAGATCAACGGCGTATTGACAATAGGTTATCCCTTATGTATAACATTCATAATGATCTTGTTGCTATTCCCATTGAAAATTACCTAGTTCCCCTCTCCTGTCCTGCTCGCCATTGCCATTGCTTAAGCTATAGGTTAATTACAGCAACTACTGACTACTACAAGTTTTCCTTCTTTCCAAGAACAATCTATCATTGGAACCACCTCCCTCCTGACATTGTCCATCTCCCTACCATAGAGCAATTCAATACGGCAGTTTGCCATATTAAACATGCCAGTCCCTAGTTGTTCTGCTAGCTGCTTTTAAACTTTTATCACAACTTATTTTCATTACCTTCTTAAATTATACTTTTAACTACTTATACTTTTAACTTCTTTGCGGTTTTTGACGCGCAACATGTCTACGTCCCCGCGAGGGGTTCGACATTAACGGAAGATAGATAGATAGATCACTATACTGTATTCCGCTGATGCATATTTAACATTTTATTGATTCTCAACAAGGAAGGCAAAGTTGCAAACTACATGTACATATCAAATACATGTATGTCAACAGCAAGTTGTCACGCCGCGACCAATCAGAATCATTCCAGGTTGCACTACACGTGTTGACGTACAAGAAAATATGTGATGACTGTAGTTCACTGAATACAAGCAAAGGTATGTGAGAACATTAAATCTACTTCACAGTTCCGACATACTAACATACACATATAACACTGCTAGGGACGCGACCTGTATGATGTTTGTCATTGTGGTAGAATGCACGCGGTGTTGCTATGCATTATAGAATAGTTTGAACTATTTTGACAACATTTCGTTGTTACAAACCGAATTTGAAAACGATGTCTGAGTGAATTAACAAACATTAATCTCAATTTCAATTTATCAGTTGGTCAAGTGAGCAATTTATGTATTCTACTATCTGCAGACATACCGCAAGAATTTGAACATTTCATTTGATAATTGTCGCGTCTTGTCGAGACTATATTCCTATATTGCAATTATTCGCATGTTTATACGCACCCGATGTTTATATTAACCCCCAAAAATGAAACGGAAGTGCTATTATATTGATCACATTGCTTTTGTCGTGCGATTCAGATAAATACAGAATTTACCTACTTACTTACTAATAGCAGACGCATGCATACTCTTGCGCAGGGACACTCCACCAAAGCCTTCCCAGAGATTCGAACTCACGCTTATCCCTCGGTCGTTAGAGACGTCCTATAGCGACTTGGTCATTGCATCTCTGTACCGGTGTGAATGTGCACTTAATTGAGGCCACCAATGTCATATGGGGGTATGCATGTTCTATTAATGTCAAACCCCTTGCGGGACCTATACATGTTTTCCTGGACAGGCTTAGCCGACCTAAACTGTTAATCAGTACTAAGCAGTGTGTGAGGTACCTTGTTCAATGACACTCTACAACTGGACCACGGGTATGGCAGAGTGCATCAGTGGCGGTGAGCATCGAATGATCGTTCTAGTTTATTTCCAATATTTACGTATACATTGTCACATACATATTACAGAATATACATGTACTGAATTATCACGGCGGGATAATGCAATTGGCGGACGTAATGTGTCCCTTGAATCTTACTAGGAACCTAGATAGATCATTTGTTTCAATAACTTTCGTCACTCAGATGGAATAATGCCAAACAATTATCTTTCAATAAAAAACATCACTTACCTTTTAATTAGACTAGCGTGTTACCACTGGACTACAGATCCGTCTGTATTGTGCAAGGCAAAATAATAGTTTATATACATACGTATTTTTTTCTCGATTGAGAGCATTATATTAACGGCTCTCGAGATCTCATTTCCGATGGAATCCATCACCACGAGGGAGAGAGAACCTAGAAGAGGCAATGAGGAATGTAAGTGCATTACTTGTCTAAGGGCACAATCGTCACGGCTACAACTGGGTGCGAATTCCGGGCCTCTCACACCTGAAGCGAATGCGAACTGCGCTGTCACGACTTCCACTGGGCAACATTGAACTGTATGGGTGTCTTGATCATTTATTATGCGTCCCATTTTAATAAAACGTGCTAAAAGTGATCTACCAGCTTTAACCCATTCAACACCAAGTAACTCACATGGACTGGTCCATGATATTCATAAACCAATAAATGAATCAGAAAATCACAGTTGGACCAGTTCATTTATCAAAATGGGTAATTTTTGTTTAAAAATAGTAATATTACTTGCAAAAAGTGCAGATCCTGATGAGACGGCTCGTCACGAGCCGGCTCATCTGGATATACACTTTTTTGTAAGCCTATTGAGAGGTCTGTGGTGTTGAAAGGGTTAACTCCGTTGTTATTATTATTGTTACAGAGACACGGAGCTACGGATAGCAGTAAGAAAATAAGATACTCCTAGTTAGAATAATAGTAGTCTGTTTCCAAGTACATTAAAACTGTCTTGTGATGGACTCGTGTTAATTACTTGATTACCAATTTCTACAGTAATGCACTCATTGTATATACTGTAGGATATCTGTCGAGATTTAATAATAATGATGAGAAAACGCAGACAAAAATGGATAGCATGTGGTGCAGAGGGAACACCGATAAAAACAAAGTTTTTGGACTTTTGGAAGTCGTGATGGCGCTGTGGATGCGCGTTCGCTTCAGGTGCGAAAGGTCCGGAGATCGAGCCCCGCTGGCGTCGTTACGATTGTGCCCTTAGGCAAGGCATTTAATTTCCACGTTGCCTCTTCTCTCTCCCTCGTGGCGATGGATTCCATCAGGAATGAGGTCTCGAGAGTGATTAATATAAGTTGTAAGGACTTGTTTCGCAATTGAGCTAAAATAAATTTGTATAAACTAAAAACAAAGGAAACCAATTAAGAGGACAAATCTACCTTCATGAGTATTCAGGGGCAGTAACTCACTTACATTTCTCATTGCATGATAAAACCTTTTTACGAAATTGTGACAGTACTTTAAAGCATGTTACACTTGCAATTTGAAGGGTATTCCCAGGTTTTCAAGAGTACCTTAAATAGGATCGACAGTTGTTGAAACAGCTTATATAGTCTTAAGGGCGGATATCCAATCCCATATATATATAAACAACACAACTAATTGCTATTTTCCCAAACACAGAATTGCAATTGTTCATTCCATAATAGTCAATACATGCTTGATATCTAACCTATAAGTCACGCGCACTTAGTCTTCAAATCCCAGGAATAGTATAACATTGAAACATTATAAATAACTTTAACTGTAAATATTATTAAAAATCAAAGTTAACAAAAGGTTTAATCCCTTAACAGGTATAAGTCTTTCTTGACATAAATCCACAAAAAGTGGTAACTTATATTTTATCGACTCAATTTCAGTGTTAAGTCTATGTAAATCTACAGAGATTTAAAGCAAATAATCACACTTCTACGAGACTAATGGCCATTAGAAACAATTACCAGATTAAAGATATAATCCTCTTATAATTCTAAATAAGACAGGGAACAGATTTTAACAAGAGTTGTCTGAAGAATTGCAATCCCGACATAAATATTCCAGGGTCTCGATTTAATATTCCAGGGTCTTGATTTAATATTCCAGGGTCTCGATTTAATATTCCAGGGTCTCGATTTAATATTCCAGGGTCTCGATTTAATATTCCAGGGTCTTGATTTAATATTCCAGGGTCTCGATTTAATATTCCAGGGTCTCGATTTAATATTCCAGGGTCTCGATTTAATATTCCAGGGTATCGATTTAATATTCCAGGGTCTTGATTTAATATTCAAGGAAGTCTCGATTTAATATTCAAGGGAGTTTCGATTTAATATTCAAGGGAGTCTCGATTTAATATTCAAGGGAGTCTCGATTTAATATTCTAGGGTCTCGATTTAATATTCAAGGAAGTCTCGGTTTAATATTTAAGGGAGTCTCGATTTAATATTCCAGGGTCTCGATTTAATATTCAAGGAAGTCTCGATTTAATATTCAAGGGAGTCTCGATTTAATATTCAAAATATTCAAGGGAGTCTCGATTTAATATTCAAGGGAGTCTCGATTTAATATTCAAGGGAGTCTCGATTTAATATTCAAGGAAGTCTCGATTTAATATTCAAGGAAGTCTCGACATTAATACCCAATGCAGACCGAGTTAATATTCAAGCCAGGCTCTGTAAGGAATAGCGAGCGCCGCATATAGCGCACATTAGTAATATAACTGTATGTAGTGAAAAGGAATACCACATAACGAGCACATAAGTCATCTGTCTAGTTCCAGCATAGACCAAGATCAGTCTGCACTCAACACCAGACTAGTCTGCACTCAACACCAGACCAGCCTGCACATAATGCCAGACTAGCCTGCATGCAACACCAGATCAGTCTGCACTCAACACCAGACCAACCTGCACTCAACACCAGACCAGTCTGCACTCAACACCAGACCAGCCTGCACTCAACACCAGATCAGTCTGCACTCAACACCAGACCAGTCTGCATTCAACACCAGACCAGCCTGCACGCAATGCCAGACACGCCTGCACGCAACGCCAGACAAGCCTGCACGCAATACCAGACTAGCCTCCATGCATCACCAGATCAGCCTGCAAGCAACATCAGCCTGCACGCAACGCCAGCCCAGCCTGCACACAACACCAAACCAGTCTGCACGCAACGCAAGACCAGCCTGCACATGACGCCAGACTGCACAAAACGCCAGACCAACCTGTACATGACGTCAGACTGCACACAACACCAGACCAACCTGTACATGACGTCAGACTGCACACAACACCAGACCAACCTGTACATGACGCCAGACTGCACACAACACCAGACCAACCTGCACATGACGTCAGACTGCACACAACACCAGACTGCACATGACGCCAGACTGCACACAACACCAGACCAACCTGTACATGACGTCAGACTGCACACAACACCATACCAACCTGTACATGACGCCAGACTGCACACAACACCAGACCAACCTGCACATGACGCCAGACTGCACACAACACCAGACTGCACATGACGTCAGACTGCACACAACACCAGACCAACCTGCACATGACGTCAGCCTCACACAACACCATACCAACCTGTACATGACGCCAGACTGCACACAACACCAGACCAACCTGCACATGACGCCAGACTGCACACAACACCAGACTGCACATGACGTCAGACTGCACATAACACCAGACCATCCTGCACATGACACCAGACTGCACACACCACCAAACCAGTCTACTCACAACACCACACTAGCCTGCACGCAACACCAGACCAGTCTGCACATGACGCCAGACCAGTCTGCACACAACACCAGACCAACCTGCACTTGACATCAGACTGCACACAACACCAGACCAACCTGCACATGACGTCAGACTGCACAAAACACCAGACCAGCCTGTACATGACGCCAGACTGCACACAACACCAGACCAGACTGAACATGACGCCAGACTGCACACAACACCAGACCAACCTGCACACAACACCAGACCAGCCTGCACATGACACCAGACTGCACACAACACCAAACCAGTCTACTCACAACACCACACTAGCCTGCACGCAACACCAGACCAGTCTGCACATGACGCCAGACTGCACACAACACCAGACCAACCTGCACATGACATCAGACTGCACACAACACCAGACCAACCTGCACATGACGTCAGACTGCACACAACACCAGACCAGCCTGTACATGACGCCAGACTGCACACAACACCAGACCAGACTGCACATGACGCCAGACTGCACACAACACCAGACCAACCTGCACATGACATCAGACTGCACACAACACCAGACCAACCTGCACATGACGTCAGACTGCACACAACACCAGACCAGCCTGTACATGACGCCAGACTGCACACAACACCAGACCAGACTGCACATGACGCCAGACTGCACACAACACCAGACCAACCTGCACATGACATCAGACTGCACACAACACCAGACCAACCTGCACATGACGTCAGACTGCACACAACACCAGACCAGCCTGTACATGACGCCAGACTGCACACAACACCAGACCAGACTGCACATGACGCCAGACTGCACACAACACCAGACCAACCTGCACTTGACATCAGACTGCACACAACACCAGACCAACCAGCACATGACGTCAGACTGCACACAACACCAGACCAGCCTGTACATGACGCCAGACTGCACACAACACCAGACCAGACTGAACATGACGCCAGACTGCACACAACACCAGACCAACCTGCACATGACGCCAGACTGCACACAACCAGCCTGTACATGACGCCAGACTGCACACAACACCAGACCAACCTGTACATGACGCCAGACTGCACACAACACCAGACCAACCTGTACATGACGTCAGACTGCACACAACACCAGACCAACCTGCACATGGCGCCAGACTGCACACAACACCAGACTGCACATGACGCCAGACTGCACACAACACCAGACCAACCTGTACATGACGTCAGACTGCACACAACACCATACCAACCTGTACATGACGCCAGACTGCACACAACACCAGACCAACCTGTACATGCCGCCAGACTGAACACAACACCAGACCAACCTGCACATGACGCCATACTGCACACAACACCAGACTGCACATGACGCCAGACTGCACACAACACCAGACCAACCTGCACATGACGCCAGACTGCACACAACACCAGACCAGCCTGCAAATGACACCAGACTGCACACAACACCAAACCAGTCTACTCACAACACCACACTAGCCTGCACGCAACACCAGACCAGTCTGCACATGACGCCAGACTGCACACAACACCAGACCAACCTGCACATGACATCAGACTGCACACAACACCAGACCAACCTGCACATGACGTCAGACTGCACACAACACCAGACCAGCCTGTACATGACGCCAGACTGCACACAACACCAGACCAGACTGCACATGACGCCAGACTGCACACAACACCAGACCAACCTGCACATGACGCCAGACTGCACACAACACCAGACCAACATGTACAGGACGCCAGACTGCACACACCACAAGACCAACCTGTACATGACGCCAGACTGCACACAACACCAGACCAACCTGTACATGACGCCAGACTGCACACAACACCAGACCAACCTGTACATGACACCAGACTACACACACCACAATACCAGCCTGCACGAAACACCAGACCAACCTGCACACAACACCAAACCAGTCTGCACACAACACCAGACAAGCCGGCACATGATGCCAGACTGCATACACACCACAAGACCAGCCTGCACACAACACCAGACCAGCCGGCACATGATGCCAGACTGCACACACCACAAGACCAGCCTGCATGAAACACCAGACCAGCCTGCACACAACACCAGCCCAGCCTGCACACAACACCAAACCAGTCTGCACGCAACGCCAGACCAGCCTGCACATGACGCCAGACTGCACACAACACCAGACCAACCTGTACATGACGTCAGACTGCACACAACACCAGAACAACCTGTACATGACGTCAGACTGCACACAACACCAGACCAACCTGTACATGACGCCAGACTGCACACAACACCAGACCAACCTGCACATGACGCCAGACTGCACACAACACCAGACTGCACACAACACCAGACCAACCTGTACATGCCGACAGACTGCACACAACACCAGACCAACCTGCACATGACGCCAGACTGCACACAACACCAGACTGCACATGACGCCAGACTGCACACAACACCAGACCAACCTGCACATGACGCCAGACTGCACACAACACCAGACCAGCCTGCACATGACACCAGACTGCACACAACACCAAACCAGTCTACTCACAACACCACACTAGCCTGCACGCAACACCAGACCAGTCTGCACATGACGCCAGACTGCACACACCAGACCAACCTGCACATGACATCAGACTGCACACAACACCAGACCAACCTGCACATGACGTCATACTGCACACAACACCAGACCAGCCTGTACATGACGCCAGATCAGACTGCACATGACGCCAGACTGCACACAACACCAGACCAACCTGCACACAACACCAGACCAACATGTACAGGACGCCAGACTGCACACACCACAAGACCAACCTGTACATGACGCCAGACTGCACACAACACCAGACCAACCTGTACATGACGCCATACTGCACACAACACCAGACCAACCTGTACATGACACCAGACTACACACACCACAAGACCAGCCTGCACATGACACCAGACTGCACACAACACCAAACCAGTCTACTCACAACACCACACTAGCCTGCACGCAACACCAGACCAGTCTGCACATGACGCCAGACTGCACACACCAGACCAACCTGCACATGACATCAGACTGCACACAACACCAGACCAACCTGCACATGACGTCAGACTGCACACAACACCAGACCAGCCTGTACATGACGCCAGACTGCACACAACACCAGACCAGACTGCACATGACGCCAGACTGCACACAACATCAGACCAACCTGCACACAACACCAGACCAACATGTACAGGACGCCAGACTGCACACACCACAAGACCAACCTGTACATGACGCCAGACTGCACACAACACCAGACCAACCTGTACATGACGCCAGACTGCACACAACACCAGACCAACCTGTACATGACACCAGACTACACACACCACAAGACCAGCCTGCACGAAACACCAGACCAACCTGCACACAACATCAAACCAGTCTGCACACAACACCAGACAAGCCGGCACATGATGCCAGACTGCATACACACCACAAGACCAGCCTGCACACAACACCAAACCAGTCTGCACACAACACCAGACCAGCCGGCACATGATGCCAGACTGCACACACCACAAGACCAGCCTGCATGAAACACCAGACCAGCCTGCACGCAACGCCAGACCAGCCTGCACATGACGCCAGACTGCACACAACACCAGACCAACCTGTACATGACGTCAGACTGCACACAACACCAGAACAACCTGTACATGACGTCAGACTGCACACAACACCAGACCAACCTGTACATGACGCCAGACTGCACACAACACCAGACCAACCTGCACATGACGCCAGACTGCACACAACACCAGACCAACCTGCACATGACGTCAGACTGCACACAACACCAGACCAACCTGCACATGACGCCAGACTGCACACAACACCAGACCAGCCTGCACATGACGCCATACTGCACACAACACCAGACCAACCTGCACATGACGTCAGACTGCACACAACACCAGCCTATACATGACACCAGACTGCACACAACACCAAACCAGTCTACTCACAACACCACACTAGCCTGCACACAACACCAGACCAGCCTGTACATGACGCCAGACTGCACACAACACCAGACCAGACTGCATACAACACCAGACCAACCTGCACATGACGCCAGACTGCACACAACCAGCCTGTACATGACGCCAGACTGCACACAACACCAGACCAACCTGTACATGACGCCAGACTGCACACAACACCAGACCAACCTGTACATGACGTCAGACTGCACACAACACCAGACCAACCTGTACATGACGCCAGACTGCACACAACACCAGACCAACATGTACAGGACGCCAGACTGCACACACCACAAGACCAGCCTGCACGAAACACCAGACCAACCTGTACATGATGCCAGACTGCACACAACACCAGACCAACCTGTACATGACGCCAGACTGCACACAACACCAGATCAACCTGTACATGACGCCAGACTACACACACCACAAGACCAGCCTGCACGAAACACCAGACCAACCTGCACACAACACCAAACCAGTCTGCACACAACACCAGACAAGCCGGCACATGATGCCAGACTACACACACCACAAGACCAGCCTGCACGAAACACCAGACCAACATGCACACAACACCAAACCAGTCTGCACACAACACCAGACAAGCCGGCACATGATGCCAGACTGCATACACACCACAAGACCAGCCTGCACACAACACCAAACCAGTCTGCACACAACACCAGACCAGCCGGCACATGATGCCAGACTGCACACACAACAAGACCAGCCTGCATGAAACACCAGACCAGCCTGCACACAACACCAGACCAGCCTGCACACAACACCAGACCAGCCTGCACACAACACCAAACCAGTCTGCACACAACACCAGACCAGCCGGCACATGATGCCAGACTGCACACACAACAAGACCAGCCTGCATGAAACACCAGACCAGCCTGCACACAACACCAGACCAGCCTGCACACAACACCAGACCAGCCTGCACACAACACCAAACCAGTCTGCACACAACACCAGACCAGCCGGCACATGATGCCAGACTGCACACACCACAAGACCAGCCTGCATGAAACACCAGACCAGCCTGCACACAACACCAAACCAGCCTGCATGAAACACCAGACCAGCCTGCATGAAACACCAGACCAGCCTGCATGAAACACCAGACCAGCCTGCATGCAATGCTAGACAAGCCTGCATGCAACACTAGACAAGGCAAATGAAAGTTTAAATGTGGTCATTCGTGTGGGCGGGATCATAATCTTTACACTGCATTCGTGAACTCTGTAACAGGAGAGGACACGGACAATATATCTATGCGATGCTACCTTGTTCCGTGGCAGAACTATCCAGTATAAGCATAAATTTTAAGTATAAACTTTATTCATTTTCTAAATATATACATGTATATATATATATATATATAGTTAAACCTGTCTTAAGCAGCCAGTCAAGGGAATCACAGAAAATGGCTGCTTAGCACAGGTGGCTGCTTAATAGAGGTGAAATGTATAATAAAACAACATATTGGGAATCTGGAAACTGGCTGCTTAATATAGGTTGGCTGCTTAATAGAGGTGACCACTAACACAGGTTTGACTGTATACATAAGATATTCTAAATTGTTCACCGACAATTCACTGAATCACAGTAACACATAGGACACATTTATCACATGTTGATTTGAAATATATAACTATAGTTGAAATGTCTACATCATCATCCGCTTCCAATAGATTTGATATTGTTGTTGCAGAGGTGGGTGTTACCAACAACGTTTGGGTTATATCGCTTGCTAGCAGGAATGAATATCTAACCTTCACAACTCATTTATCCCCAGTGTCTATAATATCTGTGATAATTAGAGATGATATCAGAATACAGTCAAACCTGTCATAAGCAGCCAGCCACGGGAGTCAGAAAAAATGGCTGCTTAGCACAGGTGGCTGCTTAGCACAGGTAGCTGCTTAGCACATGTGGCTGCTTAGCACAGGTGGCTGCTTAGCACAGGTGGCTGCTTAATAGGTCAAATGTATAGTAAAACAACAAGGGACTTGAAATTGGCTGCCTAATACAGGTTGACTGCTTAATGGAGGTGACCACTAACGCAGGTTTGACTGTAAATCCAAATGAACCATGCATGCACATTTTGAGCTTACTGTTTTTTGAGCTTACTGTTTTTTGAGCTTACTGTTTTTTGAGCTTACTGTTTTTTGAGCTTACTGTTTACTATTTCCGCAACTGTCAATAAAAAGAGGAAGCTGAAATGTCTACGAGTAAGGGAACCTTCAGTTATTCAACACATGTTCTTTTTTCATTACTCTCGAAAGTTGTCAATATTTAGGTGAATTTCAATGACTACATTGAGGTATCGGCTGTATTGACATTTGCCACATGCCCACACCCCAAGTGACATCGCAAGATTGCCATAACCCTTTTTCTCATAGAAGCACCTATTGACGCCATTACCAATACAACATACATTGACAATGTAGTAGACAAACCAATGTTCATAATAAAGGCCAGAATCTCATGTAGTCCCAGTAATATCTATGGAGGTGGGATAGATATGGCGACTACTTATCCACTGCATGATAGCTAAATGGCTGTCATTTGTATGGATATATAATAGTGTATTAACCTAAATCTCTATGAAGGAAAGGGTTAAATGGCTGTCGTTTGTATGGAGATATAATAGTATATTAACCTAAATCGCTATGAAGGAAAGGGTTAAATGGCTGTCATTTGTATGGATATATAATAGTGTATTAATCTAAATCTCTATGAAGGAAAGGGTTAAATGGCTGTCATTTGTATGGATATATAATAGTATATTAATCTAAATCTGTATGAAGGAAAGGGTTAAATGGCTGTCATTTATATGGAGATATAATAGTATATTAACCTAAATCTCTATGAAGGAAAGGGTTAAATGGCTGTCGTTTATATGGAGATATAATAGTATATTAACCTAAATCTCTATGAAGGAAAGGGTTAAATGGCATGTATTGCTACTGGCATAAACTTCTGACATTTGGTAAAATCAGTCTTTTAATACAAAAATGATTGTTTTATATGTTTCCTACTTGCAGTTTCCTACAATTGGTATAAAAGCATACACACTAAACTAATCAGTTATGTTATGTTATATTTCAGGTTTTACGCCTGCATCAGCACCATTTTGGGCTATATCGCCGGCGGGCAGTTTACCTAATAACACCTTTCCTGGGCAGACTCCAGCGGTTAACCAGTACTTGGGTGCACCAACCTCGGTAAGAAACTGCCAACTTTTCCATATAAATGAGACACGGCCTGAGCGGGGCTCGAACCCGTGACCATCAGTGATGATAGGTTACAGTGGTATACAAGTCAAGGGCCTTAACCACTCGACCACGGAGGCGGACAAACTAATCAGTACTGTATATGAAGAGACCAGTGTTACAAACATAGCTGTTTCCAAAATAGTCCAACATATGAACGTTATTATCACACCATTAACATGTGGACGAACATCAGGGGAGGTAACTAGAGCCACAGAGTGGGGCTATTTCCAAAGCAGCCAAACTCTGGACAATGCTGGTCTACGTAACAAGCCAGAAAACATACGGGTACAGGGCTGGCAATGGAGCATACTGCTACCAAACTTTCTTTGTCTGAATGGTTCAACACCACAGGCCATCACATTATTGAGAAAGTTTATTAAACAAAAAAATGACTTTCCGCAATTTACAGAAGTTTAGTCACAGTAGTGCACTTTCAGCTGAGGTGAACATTTTATTGTCACAGATGATTGGTTGGTTTGTTTTGTGGGTTTAAAGTCGCACCAACATCTTATGTGCAAGTCGTGATAGCGCAGTGGATGCGCGTTCGCTTCAGGTGTGAAAGGTCCGGAGTTCGAGCCCCGCTGGAGCCGTTACGATTGTGTCCTTAGGCAAGGCATTTAAATTCCACATTGCCTCTTCTCTCTCCTTCATGGCGATGGATTCCATCAGGAATGGGGTCTCGAGAGCGATTAATATAAGTTGAGAGAACTTGTTTCGCAATCGAGCTAAAATAAATTTGTATAAAATTAAAAAAATAATAAAACCAACATCTTAGGTCATATGGTGATTCTCCAGCTATTATTGGTGAAGGAAGACCCTGGATGCCCTTTCGAGCAGTACTACAGGCATGTACAGGCAGAACCACTGACCTTCTGCAAGCCAGCTGGATAGCTTCCGCATCTGAAAGAATTCCACATTCCCGGTGTGATTCGAACCTACAGCGGTGAGTGGCAAGTGATTTTAAATCAACGACTTTAACCACTTGGCCACGGAAGCCCCCGTCAGATAATTGTTATTCCGTGCATAAAGATGGACGTCAGTGCTAATGCTTTCACTTTGTTAATGGTTCAGTTATATGATTTATTTCTTACTAACTGGTATTGCCTACAATAAAATTAAATTTAATATCATTATGCTGCATTGAGAGTGAACATTATTTGCACAGCCTGATTTTTAAACACAAATACACGGGTTATTACTTATGTCATCGGTAACCGGTCTACCCAGGATACATTGCAATAAAACTATGAGATATGGAACCGGGAACCAAGTTAGAGATCAAGCAAAAAGATGGAACCAAAACTTTCACTGTGACACAGAGATGCAGCAAAACAACGTAACGTGTTCAGACATATTTGTTACCTCTTACAACCATAAATGGACAAGACGGTTCTCCCAAAATCAGAATTGCCTGCATGACACGGCACCAGAGCTTTGTATACAAAGAACAATTTCAGTATGTTGGAAACTCTAGGTCCACAGTTTTAGCCCAAGAGGTCAAACCTCCCGATATATCCTTAATCACAACGTTTTTACTAGACAACTCTTGTTTGATTGTCTGCACAGCCAGTTGAGAGTCATTTCCCCTTCTACAAACACAGATTACAGACACTGTACTGCTCGAGTCACTCATGGAGTCTATAGTTGAAGATAACTGATCTATGCTCGTGGACTTGTGTAGATCTCCTAGTGGGATATCTAATACATGGGTTAAGGAACTTCATAACAATTTCATGCACACCGTTTGATATAAACTAACCCAAAAAAGAAACGTTGCACTTTATTTCATTAAATATTTCTTTTCGTGATATATATATATACTGTTGAAAGGTTTATACTACATTAATACAGATGGATCTGTAGTCCAGTGGTAACACGTTGGACTGGTAATCCAGGGATCGCAGGTTCGATCCCCGTCTGACTCAAATAAAATTAAGTCTTTCAGATGGGACGTTAAACCGGTCTCATGTCGGTGCTTTACACCGTGCACGTAAAAGAACAAGAGGAGACTCTGGAATGGGTCTCTGTCTGTATCATTGCAAAATGACTAATCTCTTCAGGAAGCGTTGCTCATATGGGCAACCGGTAGCGAAGATAAATAAACGTAAAACACACACACACATACTACATTAAAAAGATATCATAGCAACTAAACGGTCTGGTGGATTTTTCAATAAAAACTTGGCATACAAGAAAACTATTGTCTTTGTTACATCATAAAATCGTTTTTGTGTTTATTAAAATTAGAGAATGTTTATTGAAGTTAGAACGGACTATTGCAGGACCATGACAAGACCATGGGTGAATGACATTGAATGTGTAAACTTGTGAAAGTGATCATCAATGAAGGATACTGAGAGACTGTGCGGGTAGCCGACATATATCCATCTCCACCGGTTGTCTAACATCCAGTAAAACATGTGGCTCGCCTCTGTCTAACATGCGTTTGTACTCCTGAAATACATCAACACACTTTTATTTCTTTCCTTAAATTGAGAGAGTAATGATATCTTCACCAACATAAATATAAGTTTGTTACTTGTGGAAGTCGTGATAAGTTTGTTACTTGTGGAAGTCGTGATAAGTTTGTTACTTGTGGAAGTCGTGATAAGTTTGTTACTTGTGGAAGTCGTGATAAGTTTGTTACTTGTGGAAGTCGTGATAAGTTTGTTACTTGTGGAAGTCGTGATAAGTTTGTTACTTGTGGAAGTCGTGATAAGTTTGTTACTTGTGGAAGTCGTGATAAGTTTTTTACTTGTGGAAGTCGTGATAAGTTTATTACTTGTGGAAGTCGTGATAAGTTTGTTACTTGAGGAAGTCATGATAAGTTTGTTACTTGAGGAAGTCATGATAAGTGTGTTACTCATGGAAGTCATGATAAGTTTGTTACTTAAGGAAGTCATGATAAATTTGTAACTTGTGGAAGTCATGACAAGTTTGTTACTTGTGGAAGTCATGGTAAGTTTGATACTTAAGGAAGTCATGATAAGTTTGTTACTTGAGGAAGTCATGATAAGTTTGTTACTCATGGAAGTTGTGATAAGTTTGTTACTTGTGGAAGTCGTGATAAGTTTGTTACTTGTGGAAGTCGTGATAAGTTTGTTACTTGTGGAAGTCGTGATAAGTTTGTTACTTGTGGAAGTCGTGGTAAGTTTGTTACTTGTGGAAGTCGTGGTAAGTTTGTTACTTGTGGAAGTCGTGATAAGTTTGTTACTTGTGGAAGTCGTGATAAGTTTTTTACTTGTGGAAGTCGTGATAAGTTTATTACTTGTGGAAGTCGTGATAAGTTTGTTACTTGAGGAAGTCATGATAAGTTTGTTACTTGAGGAAGTCATGATAAGTGTGTTACTCATGGAAGTCATGATAAGTTTGTTACTTAAGGAAGTCATGATAAATTTGTAACTTGTGGAAGTCATGACAAGTTTGTTACTTGTGGAAGTCGTGATAAGTTTGTTACTTGAGGAAGTCATGATAAGTTTGTTACTTGAGGAAGTCATGATAAGTTTGTTACTTGAGGAAGTCATGATAAGTTTGTTACTTGTGGAAGTCATGATAAGTTTGTAACTTGTGGAAGTCGTGATAAGTTTGTTACTTGTGGAAGTCGTGACAAGTTTGTTACTTGTGGAAGTCGTGATAAGTTTGTTACTTGTGGAAGACGTGATAAGTTTGTTACTTAAGGAAGTCATGATAAATTTGTAACTTGTGGAAGTCGTGACAAGTTTGTTACTTGTGGAAGTCATGATAAGTTTGTTACTTGAGGAAGTCATGATAAGTTTGTTACTTGTGGAAGTCGTGATAAGTTTGTTACTTGTGGAAGTCGTGATAAGTTTGTTACTTGTGGAAGTCGTGACAAGTTTGTTACTTGTGGAAGTCATGATAAGTTTGTTACTCATGGAAGTCATGATAAGTTTGTTACTTGTGGAAGTCGTGACAAGTTTGTTACTTGAGGAAGTCATGATAAGTTTGTTACTTGAGGAAGTCATGATAAGTTTGTTACTTGTGGAAGTCATGATAAGTTTGTTACTTGTGGAAGTCGTGATAAGTTTGTTACTTGTGGAAGTCGTGACAAGTTTGTTACTTGTGGAAGTCATGGTAAGTTTGATACTTGAGGAAGTCATGATAAGTTTGTTACTTGAGGAAGTCATGATAAGTTTGTTACTCATGGAAGTTGTGATAAGTTTGTTACTTGAGGAAGTCATGATAAGTTTGTTACTTGTGGAAGTCGTGATAAGTTTGTTACTTGTGGAAGACGTGATAAGTTTGTTACTTAAGGAAGTCATGATAAATTTGTAACTTGTGGAAGTCGTGACAAGTTTGTTACTTGTGGAAGTCATGATAAGTTTGTTACTTGAGGAAGTCATGATAAATTTGTAACTTGTGGAAGTCGTGACAAGTTTGTTACTTGTGGAAGTCATGATAAATTTGTAACTTGTGGAAGTCGTGACAAGTTTGTTACTTGTGGAAGTCATGATAAGTTTGTTACTTGAGGAAGTCATGATAAGTTTGTTACTTGTGGAAGTCGTGATAAGTTTGTTACTTGTGGAAGTCGTGATAAGTTTGTTACTTGTGGAAGTCGTGACAAGTTTGTTACTTGTGGAAGTCGTGATAAGTTTGTTACTCATGGAAGTCATGATAAGTTTGTTACTTGTGGAAGTCGTGACAAGTTTGTTACTTGTGGAAGTCATGGTAAGTTTGATACTTGAGGAAGTCATGATAAGTGTGTTACTTGAGGAAGTCATGATAAGTTTGTTACTTGAGGAAGTCATGATAAGTTTGTTACTTGAGGAAATCATGATAAGTTTGTTACTTGAGGAAGTCATGATAAGTTTGTTACTTGAGGAAGTCATGATAAGTTTGTTACTTGAGGAAGTCATGATAAGTTTGTTACTTGAGGAAGTCATGATAAGTTTGTTAATCATGGAAGTTATGATAAGTTTGTTACTTGAGGAAGTCATGATAAGTTTGTTACTTGAGGAAGTCATGATAAGTTTGTTACTTGAGGAAGTCATGATAAGTTTGTTACTTGAGGAAGTCATGATAAGTTTGTTACTTGAGGAAGTTATGATAAGTTTATTACTCGCTCGTGGAAGTTATGATAGCGCAATGGTAGCACATTCACTTCAGGTGCGAAAGGCATTTAAGCAGCTAATTAGGGCAGCTATTAAACATTTTTTCAATTCTTCATGTTCATTTTTAGTATTCTATTAAGAGCATCCCATCATTATTTTAAAACATGTGTTTATCAAGGGCACATATAGAACATGTGTTTATCAAAGGCACATTTAGAACATGTGTCTATTAAAGGCACATTTAGAACATGTGTCTATTAAAGGCACATTTAGAACATGTGTCTATCAAAGGCACATTTAGAACATCTATCTATCTTCCTATTAGTCAAACCCCTGATGGGGACCTTAGACTTTGACGTTTCAGTAGTTGGGAGTTACCAGAGTTAAGCTTCCAGACAAACGTATGGCCACACTGCTTTTGTGAATTTTCCATCATGATGTGTATTTATTCAACTGGCCCATCCAGGTGGAAATTAATGAGTGAACACAATTAGTCATACCATGATTTATGTAGAACAATGTAGACTTCTAAGTATATCCCCCTGATCTTAGAGGTAACTGTCTAGGTGATTGGGAAGTATGTGAGATGGTACGGTGGTCACCAGATCGGACAGGTGGGTTTTCTCCGGGTACTCCGGTTTCCTCCCACACGAATGACCACCTTTACGCTTTCATCCGCGCCAACGTGAGTGATTAATATAAGTTGTTAGAACTTGCTTCGCAATTGTTGTAAAATAAATAAAGTTTAAAAAGAACTGTCTTGGTCTTTTTGCGAAACACACATGTCATGGTGAACTCTTGTGTTAATTATTTAAAAATAGGTTCAGATTTAATCTGTGCAAGAAATGTTTTTTTTTGGGGGGGGGGGGGTTTAAAGTCGCATCAACTTTGGCTTGAGAAGATGATTTTAAGCTGGATCCTTCCATAAGTCGAGGGTCCTTTGTGGACTTGTGACATACGTTACGACTATGTGTTTTTCGCTCATTTTCCATTGAAACAGGGCTGAAGTTGAGATATCTGGTGCACTTTATTCCATCATAAATCATGTAAGATTAATACTGCACTGATGCAGAACAATAACATATGAAGTCATGTTTATTTATAATGTAAATAATTGTCTAAGACAATTGCAATATTCAAGGAAATGAAACAACCAAACAGACAAAGATCCAATAAATATAAAGAAAATTCAAAATTTCTTTTCACATTTCTGTTGGCTTGTTTCTGGGACATATGTGAACAGATTACTTTCATCACATTTATGTTGGCTTGTTTCTGGGACATATGTGAACAGATTACTTTCATCACATTTATGTTGGCTTGTTTCTGGGACATATGTGAACATATTACTTTCATCACATTTCTGGATGAGACAAAGGTCGACTTATGTCCGGGAATGTACGGTATATTAGCATATTTCAACTATTTATACCATCTTGTTCTAAATAAAGTACAATGTACATTATAAATAGGCAATGCATGCAACATCAGAGAAACTTACTGTAGCTGATATTCTATCTTCTTTTCCTAGAACCAGTACACCTTTATCCTTGAAAAAGAACAATTATACATGTAATTTGAAATTTTATTAACAGTTTCATGCCTACTAGCAGGATATGATATGATTTAATAAGATATCAATTTTATTGAAACTTCTGTAACATATTTTCTTCTGTTTATTTGTACTTATTTGCATATATATTGTTGCGTTCAGGTGAGCAAGGGCCCCACCTACTGTGTTGGTAGCATGCATAGGGTGTTTACATGGTCCCTTCTCAGAGCACTGGAGCGCTACACTCGGCTCTCCTTGGACTCTCCTTGTACGTTGCTACATTTGTACCAGCGCTGGCTATCCTTTCATCAACCATTGACTACATACGCAATATATGTGCGTGAATAGGACAGAAACTGTACTAAGATATGATACAATTAATGAATGTATTCCAAGATCTCCCGACGGTTCTACGCGCGAGAAATGTCACGACAATACGGACACCATGAAAAACAGTGGCATCGAGTATTACTCTAATGTTACAACTACTCGCATACAGTACGATACAGTACGATATATAGTACGTGTATGATAAAAGTTCCATTGATGATCCGACACATTTAGACCCTAAAAATATACATTTATAAAATCCACAATACAGTCATTAAGCTGGAATATCAATACGCTTCTTGTGTTCTTACGCTTAAGAATAATTCTAATAATTTGATAATAACTTCTGAATACAGCACGGTGTGTTCCGAAAGAAGTCTAAAGTTAAAATGCCTGTTTCTCTCTGAATCATTAATAAAATAACAATCATCTCGACCCTAACTCTCCCAAAACGATAATGAATTCCTCCTGAATGCTACAATGATAATGAATCCCTCCTGAATGATACAATGATAATGAATCCCTCCTGAATGCTACAATGATAATGAATTCCTCCTGAAGGCTACAATGATAATGA
Source organism: Archivesica marissinica (assembly GCA_014843695.1). Lineage (NCBI taxonomy): Eukaryota > Metazoa > Mollusca > Bivalvia > Venerida > Vesicomyidae > Archivesica > Archivesica marissinica. The sequence goes on from CM026404.1 coordinate 65,337,669, forward strand.
ATCCCTCCTGAATGCTACAATGATAATGAATCCCTCCTGAATGCTACAATGATAATGAATCCCTCCTGAAGGCTACAATGATAATGAATCCCTCCTGAAGGCTACAATGATAATGAATCCCTCCTGAATGCTACACTGATAATGAATCCCTCCTGAATGCTACAATGATAATGAATCCCTCCTGAATGCTACAATGATAATGAATCCCCCCTGAATGAAGGCTACAATGATAATGACTCCCCCCTGAATGAAGGCTACAATGATAATGAATACCCCCTGAATGAAGGCTACAATGATAATGAATCCCTCCTGAATGAATGCTACAATGATAATGAATCCCTCCTGAAGGTTACAATGATAATGAATCCCTCCTGAAT
>CM026404.1:65339045-65468112 GCA_014843695.1 Archivesica marissinica
ATGAATCCCTCCTGAATGCTACAATGATAATGAATCCCCCCTGAATGAAGGCTACAATGATAATGACTCCCCCCTGAATGAAGGCTACAATGATAATGAATACCCCCTGAATGAAGGCTACAATGATAATGAATCCCTCCTGAATGAATGCTACAATGATAATGAATCCCTCCTGAAGGTTACAATGATAATGAATCCCTCCTGAATGCTACACTGATAATGAATCCCCCCTGAATGCTACACTGATAATGAATCCCTCCTGAATGCTACAATGATAATGAATCCCTCCTGAAGGCTACAATGATAATGAATCCCTCCTGAAGGCTACAACGATAATGAATCCCTCCTGAATGCTACAATGATAATGAATCCCTCCTGAAGGCTACAATGATAATGAATCCCTCCTGAAGGCTACAACGATAATGAATCCCTCCTGAATGCTACAATGATAATGAATCCCTCCTGAATGCTACAATGATAATGAATTCCTCCTGAATGCTACAATGATAATGAATCCCTCCTGAATGCTACAATGATAATGAATCCCTCCTGAATGCTACAATGATAATGAATCCCTCCTGAATGCTACAATGATAATGAATCCCTCCTGAATGCTACACTGATAATGAATCCCCCCTGAATGCTACACTGATAATGAATCCTTCCTGAATGCTACAATGATAATGAATCCCTCCTGAATGCTACAATGATAATGAATCCCTCCTGAATGCTACAATGATAATGAATCCCTCCTGAATGAATACTACAATGATAATGAATCCCTTCTGAATGAATGCTAGTGATAATGAATTCCTCCTGAATGCTACAATGATAATGAATTCCTCCTGAATGCTACAATGATAATGAATCCCTTCTGAATGAATGCTAGTGATAATGAATTCCTCCTGAATGCTACAATGATAATGAATTCCTCCTGAATGCTACAATGATAATGAATTCCTCCTGAATACTACAATGATAATGAATCCCTCCTGAATGAATGCTACAGTGATAATGAATTCCTCCTGAATGCTACAATGATAATGAATTCCCCCTGAATGCTACACTGATAATGAATCCCCCCTGAATGAATGCTAAAATAATAATGATCTTCGACCAAAAACTGGTCGTTTATATACCCCACGCTGGTCGGATTACGAGTATTATGTTAACCTGACCAAATGCTACCAAAATCTCTGACCTACCTTGTCAGTTGCACGTGCGCCACAGAACTGTTCATAATCTATGAGCTCTGTAACACTGGGCGTGTCTCCACACACGGGACAGCTCACCTGTCGGCCTCGGAGACGAATTGTGCGAAAAGAAGCGTCCAAACCATCAAACATGAGTAACTGCTGGGAATATGAAGCTTCGTAGTTAAGGAAATGCCCTCTCCACACAGATTCAGTAGACAGTTATTACTAATACTGTAAACACTCAACCGTGGGGCAATACATTTTCAGCAGTTAGTTTACAACCGCAAAAGTGAACTGCATGTAGAATATCGAACAAGGTCTTAATACCAAAAGCTTCTGCATGACGGCAACCCCAAATAGGGGTCACAGTACGGCCCGTTACAGCATAGATCCTACTACTTCAATATGCTATCGCGTCAGCATGATCGTTCTGGGCATTAATCTCCTTATAGCCAACTAATGCATGTATCTATTGTTTTATACATGTATTCTAATTAAGATTAATATTTTAACAGAAATGGGGTCCTTCTGCATTTATACTTTCCATATAATACTGCCATATAATATTTTCCATATAATACCTGCCATATAATACTTGCCATATAATACCTGCCATATAATACTTGCCATATAATACCTGTCATATAATACTTGCCATATAATACCATAATACCTGCCATATAATACCTGCCATATAATACCTGCCATATAATACTTGCCATATAATACTTGCCATATAATACTTGCCATATAATACCTGCCATATAATACTTACCATATGCCATATAATACTTTCCATATAATACTTTCCATATAATACCTGCCATATAATACCTGCTATATAATACTTACCATATGCCATATAATACTTTCCATATAATACTTGCCATATAATACCTGCCATATAATACCTGACATATAATACTTACCATATGCCATATAATACTTTCCATATAATACTTTCCATATAATACTTGCCATATAATACCTGACATATAATACTTGCCATATAATACCTGTCATATAATACTTGCCATATAATACCATAATACCTGCCATATAATACTTGACATATAATACCTGCCATATAATACTTACCATATAATACTTACCATATGCCATATAATACTTTCCATATAATACGTGCCATATAATACGTGCCATATAATACCTGACATATAATACTTGCCATATAATACTTTCCATATACAGTCAAACCTGCATTAAGCAGCCAGCCAAGGGAATCTCAGAAAGTGGCTGCTTAGCACAGGAGGCTGAGGTACCGGTAATATGAATAATAAAACAACAAATGATACCTCTGTTATGCAACCTTAATTTATACTTCACTTAACTGGCTGTTAGATACATGTTTGACTGTACAATATATACCCAACTGTCTATAGATGTTCAAGTGGTAGGATACAGTCAATACCTGCTGCTATTTTGAGAGCTTCTAAAGCTTGCATGCTACCAATTATACCAGGAACTGAAAAAGATACACATGCACCGTGAACACATGATAATCCGCTATACCATCCGTACTCACACATACAATAATTATAGTAAAGTACAGTCAAACCTGTCTTAAGCAGCCAGCCAAGGGAGTCAGAGAAAATGGCTGTTTAGCACAGGTGGCTGCTTAATAGAGGTCAAATATATAATAAAACAACCGATTGGGAATCTGGAAACTGGCTGCTTAATACAGGTTGGTTGCTTAATGGAGATGACCACTAACACAGGTTTGACTGTAATGTTAAGGGAGGTAATTTGTCTATAAAAACAAGGAATTTCACAGCAAGTGATAAATGTCCCTAAAGCTTTATGATGGCCGTAAGAATCTGCATATTTTGAGATGTACTGAAAAATACATAAGCATAGTAGCGATCTAACTTTGGAGACAAGTATTTGATCCGCTATCCAGCAAAACCAGGCATTAACGGTCATGAGTTCAGTATGTTTGAATTGTGACGTGTGCCATGACATGGTTATGACGTCGCCACGTCTTGTGTTGTCGAAACAAACCAAGCCATTTAGATGGAGTGTTACGGACAAATTTTGGAAGACTAACAAAAATATTGAAACTGGTAAAAATCAGTCATCATCTTTTTTTATATATAAACAATAGAGCAGTGGAAGTTACAGGTTTTTTAGTTGATTTTGATTTTGCAAGCGGTGTGAGCGTAAAATGTACACATCATTATAAGTGTTAGCGCGAACGTCTTTAAATCGGTAGTATGTTGCATAGACAGGCATATAAGACAGGGTGAAAAAATTCCAAAATGTTGCGTTTCTCAACCATCCAGGAGTCCCTCTGGGGACAGGTTTTGTTTGCATATTTTATTGCTCGATTCGTTTTACATCTACATGTGAATACAAAACATGACAAATTAAATAAAGGCAAACGGGTCAGGCCACAGTTTTTGTAACCTGTTGTCATTGCATAAATTAGTTTTCTTTTGTTAATACTAGTGCAAATTTTCACGTCTTAAAATAACAAAATTAACCCTTTGCATGCTAGCGGCAGATAAAATCACTTTTGCAAACAACATAGAGCCAGATCAGAATGTACCCCTTCTGATCAAGCTCTATGCTGTTTCCTATTTAGATAGTTAAAACACTTGGCTGAATAGCAAACAACATAGATCCTGATCAGACACAGCACTACGCCATGGCTGATCTGGATCTATGTTGTTTGCAAATGTGATTTTATTTACTCAGCGTGCAAAGGATTAAGCATCACTTTGCATGTTTACATAATAATACAATGAAGTACATGTACATGTATATATTTTTATTGCGTAAAATTACATTTCTCCATTAACTAGTCTGTTAAAAAGTTGAAAAGTCTACGTACTGACTCCAAGAACCCCACCATCAGAACAGTTGGTGACGGTCTCTGGGGGTGGTGGTTTGGGGTACAAGCACCTGTAACATGGGCCTCCCCGATAGTTGTAAACAGTCAACTGTAATATCAATAGATAAGCATGCTAGCTGAATACGTGCGCAAAATCATTTCTCCATCTCAAACTCGGTTGTATTGGACACAAATCTCAGAATAAACCAATCGTATTGCTGGACTTGAGATTTCTCCAATCAGATCTAAGTCTCAAGCCTTCTGCAGAGTGCAAATCTCACAATCAACCAATCATATTGCTGGACTTGAGATTTCTCCAATCAGATCTAAGTTTCAAGCCTTCTGATTAGCTCACCCATCATATACCCGAAGCTTGAGATGCGAGTAAACGGTTAGAACAGACATCACCATGACAACATTTATAGCTACTCATATTGCCACAACAACCAAATTTAGGCTGAACAAATAATGACAATATCAGTTAGTGTATAGCTGCTTCCATAGTGAAAAAGCAGGACAACTCTGTCGAGTACACACGGTAGACAACTCTGTCGAGTACACACAATAGACAACTCTGTCGAGTAGACATGGTAGTCAACTCTGTTGAGTACACATGATAAGACAACTCTGTCGAGTACACATGGTAGACAACTCTGTCGAGTAGACATGGTAGTCAACTCTGTCGAGTACACATGATAAGACAACTCTGTCGAGTACATATGGTAGACAAATCTGTCGAGTACACATGGTAAGACAACTCTGTCGAGAACACATGATAAGACAACTCTGTCGAGAACAAATGGTAAGACAACTCTGTCGAGTACACATGGTAAGACAACTCTGTCGAGTACACATGATAGACAACTCTGTCTAGTACACATGATAGACAACTCTGTCGAGTACACATGATAGACAACTCTGTCGAGTACACATGGTAAGACAACTCTGTCGAGTACACATGATAGACAACTCTGTTGAGTACACATGATAGACAACTCTGTTGAGTACACATGATAGACAACTCTCTCTAGTACACATGATAGACAACTCTGTCGAGTACACATGATAGACAACTCTGTCAAGTACACATGGTAGACAAAAAATTCAAATATTTTCAAGCCTTTAAGGCTATAAACCCATTATATACAAACCTGTCCTTCAAAGCGGAGAGCACTTCCAGACACCAGGGGCTTACCAGCCAACACACACGCATCATTGAGTAAATATCTGGTGGCCACGTTGTCTGTAGCATCCAATACAATGTCATATCTAAACTGTAGTTAAAGTTCAGTTATATACTCCTACAATCCTGTATAACTCTGTAAACAACACATGCATACCTGTCGGAAACAAAGCTAAACCAAAACTGTAATCTTTAACTAGGCGGTCTGCACACGTGGATCTAATTTTGAAGATTAATTAATTCAGTGTTAGTTTATACAAATTTATTTTAGCGCGGTTGCGAAACAAGTTCTTTCAACTTATATTAATCACTCTCGAGACCTTATTCCTGATGGAATCCATCGCCATGAAGGAGAGAGAAGAGGCAATGTGGAATTTAAATGCCTTGCCTAAGGGCACAATCGTAACGGCTCCAGCGGGCTCGAACTTCGGACCTTTCGCACCTGAAGCGAACGTGCTTCCACGGCGCTATCACGACTTCCACAATTCAATGTTAGCTGTACGCTTACCGGCCATACTCGCCTATAAGACGACCCTCCTACTTTGGTCCTGATATCTGTGGGTTTTGGCAACCAGATCATGTATAAATGTTTGGCCAGTGCAGATCAAACAATTGTTTAGTGTCATAGTGCTTTCTTTTCGAAAACGTAATAATGGATACAATTTTTTTAAAAAAAGGTTGTTGTTTTATTAATATTGTTGTTTTTAAAAAAGAGAATTAGCACTCACTGATAAGACGGGAAGCCACTTTGAGGTCATAATCTGGTAGTAAAACACTCGTCTTTTAGGCGAGACGGTACGGTATATATAAAAAGACAATGAAAGGATACTGGTTTATAATGTTCAGGGCATTAGAACTGTTCATTGCTAGATGATAGGGTACACATCTCACATGAGAGTTCAATCTGAAAATACAAACATTGAGGGCTGACCACGAATACTTACATTGAGGGCTGACCGTGAATACAAACATTGAGGGCTGACCGTGAATACAAATATTGAGGGCTGACCACGAATACAAATGAAGGTACTGATAAATACATGTACAATAGTTTCACAGTCAACCCTCGATACCTTGATAGTTTCACAGTCAACCCTCGATACCTTGATAGCTTCACAGTCAACCCTCGATACCTTGATAGTTTCACAGTCAACCCTCGATACCTTGATAGTTTCACAGTCAACCCTCGATACCTTGATTTGATAGTTTCACAGTCAACCCTCGATACCTTGATAGTTTCACAGTCAACCCTCGATACCTTGATTTGATAGTTTCACAGTCAACCCTCGATACCTTGATTTGATAGTTTCACAGTCAACCCTCGATACCTTGATAGTTTCACAGTCAACCCTTGATACCTTGATAGTTTCACAGTCAACCCTTGATACCTTGATAGTTTCACAGTCAACCCTCGATACCTTGTTCATCAGTACTCATGCATAAACCTCCTCTAATTTGATTGTTTGTATTTAGTGTATAAAATGGGATTGGAGTCTACAGCGGTGAGGGGTAAGAGATTTGAAGTCAACCACCGTAACCACTCAGCCATAGAGGTCACCTATAACCCCTTCTAAAGAGTCAGATACCTAAAAGTTATGTATTAAGTAGTAGTAAACATCAGGCATACCCATTACATACGTGAGCCGCCGATACACTTTTCTGAACGCCGACTTTAGTCTCCGAGTGTAGGATTTGCCTGTGTAAGTTACTCAACTCCACCTCATCATGATCCACGATTCCCAGACAACCTGTAATAACTATATTATTGTAGGTTACTCAACTCCACCTCATCATAATCCACGATTCCCGGACAACCTGTAATAACTATATTATTGTAGGTTACTCAACTCCACCTCATCATGATCCACGATTCCCAGACAACCTGTAATAACTATATTATTGTAGATAACTCCACCTCATCATGATCCACGATTCCCAGACAACCTGTAATAACTATATCATTGTAGGTTACTCAACTCCACCACATCATGATCCACGATTCCCGGACAACCTGTAATAACTATATTATTGTAGATAACTCCACCTCATCATGATCCACGATTCCCAGACAACCTGTAATAACTATATTATTGTAACAACCTAGGTGTTAGTTTTTTTATAAATTTACTTTATCGTGATTGCGAAACAAGTTCTTAAAACTTATATTAATCATTCTCTAGACCTCATTCCTGATGGAATCCATCGCCACGAGTGAGAGAGAAGAGGCAATGTGGAATATAACTGCCTTGCCTAAGGGTACAATCGTAACGGCTCCAGCGGGTCTCAAACTTTGGACCTTTCGCAACTGAAGCGAATGCGCTACCACTGTGCTATCACGACTTCCACCATAGGTGTTAGCTTACACACAGACCTTCATTTCCCGTCATGTACCTTTCCGGGAAGTGTTGTGATGCATTTCTACTGACAGCGCTACAGGAATTTGACCATGAAACAAACAGAACAACAGATCACCTTCGCGTATCACTCCAGTTGTTATCTACTGCCAGGTTCACATGAGCACCAGTTTCCTGCATTCTAACACGATAATCCTCAAATATGGTTGTGTTTATGAATACCTAGACACTTCCTTATAGAATTCGGCTTTGGACATAGTAGTTATTGTGATCACTAGGGCGCACATGCTGTCCATTGGGATCTATCTACATCTGTCAGTCCGTCTGTCCAGTGGATTGACCCCCCAGTCGGCCGATATAAATTATTGACTACTCAAATGGTTATACTTTTGAAGCAGATTGGCAATGGTCAGTAGATGAGTCATGGTCGCAGTAACTTGTATGTAGTTCCCCACAGAAATAAAACACAAAGTGAGAAACATCCATGTCCTTTGGATACATTATTTTGCAACTGAGATTGCCAATGAGATGTGAAATCAAAATGTTGAGTCATGTTTGTATATTACACAACCTGAATGATGTTGGTGCACCATAACACCACAACAAAGTGATGGTGACATCAAAAACAACCACGACAACAACAACAATGTATGAGGTAGGGGCATAGATATATCATGTGTATGTACCTATCCCAGCCGCGGCCAGATACACTGCTGCAGGACAGCCGAGCCCCCCAGCACCTACTATCAGAACTGATGCATTCCCGATCGATAACTGACCTGAAATGAAAGACGAGGAGATTCATTCAAATATAAACAATACATTGACAAATTTAATTAACACCAAGCAATAATACTGAGTGTTATTTATTCCATGAAGATAAAATGGTTTTGCGATAAATATTCAATGGTCTCCATGGCCTAGTAGTTAAGGTGTCCGCCTACAGAGCAGGAGGTCGAAGGTTCGAAACTCGTCAGGGGTTCATTCTGATATGGCGATGGTGTGAGCCGCCTGCTTGTTAAATAATGGTTACTGATTGCCTCCAGCCTGGCCTACAAGGATAGGATTTGGGAAGTACTGATGTTCATAAAAAAGGTGTCGCATAAGTCAGTAATGGGTGACACTATAATAAACGTTACTTTACTCACATTATACATTATTGATTGGTCACAGGAGCCGGTCACAAGCTTCAAAACAAAGTTATTTTAGCTTGATTGCGAAACAAGTTATTACAACATTAGTATTAATCACTCTTGAGACGACATTCCTGATGGAATCCATCGCCATGAGGGAGAGACAATACGGAATTTAAGTGCCCTACTTAACCCTTTCAACACCACAGACCTCTATTTATAGGCTTACAAAAAGTGTAGATCCAGATGAGCCGGCTCGTGACGAGCCGTCTCATCAGGATCTGCACTTTTTGCAAGTAGTATCACTAATTTTAGACAAAATTACCCATCTTGATAAATGAACTGGTCCGAATGTAATTTTCTTATTCATTTATTGGTCTGAAAATATCATGGACCAGTCCATGTCAGTTACTTGGTGTTGAAAGAGTTAATGGCATAATCGTAATGGCTACTGCTTGAAGCGAACGCGCTACCGCATCGCTATCACGATTTCCACAAAGGCTGTTTAATATTCTATACGTATTATATAACACCGACTGGGCAGTATTCTAGTGATTAACACATTGGACTGCAAATCCAGGGATCGCATGATCGATCCCCCGTCTGACCCCAATAATATGAACAACTGAGTTTTAGATTGGAGAATAGCTATATATGGCCATTGTTCTTCGCAGACAGATCTGTAGTCCAGTGGTTAACACCTTGGACTGGTAATCCAGGGACGATCCCGGATCGCAGGTTCGATCCCCCGTCTGACCCTAATAAAATTAACAGTCTTTCAGATGGGACATTAAACCAAGGTCTCCTGTCAGTGATTTACACCATGCATGTAAAAGAACCAGAGGATACTCTGGAATGGGTATCTTTCTGTATCATTGCACTATCATCCAAAATCTAAAACGAATAATCTCTGTGAACATTTTCTGTTCATTATTAAGGCCAGAATATCATGTAGTTCCAGTAATATCTATGGAGGTGGGATAGATATGGCGACTACTTATCCACTGTATGATAGCTAAATGGCTGTCGTTTGTGTGGAGATATAAAAGTATATTAACCTAAATCTCTATGAAGGAAAGGGTTAATATTATTACGGTCAGATGGGGGGTCAAACAAATGATCAATGGATAAGCAAGCCAACGTGTTAACCACTGGACCACAGTCATTGATCATCTATAATGAACATACATTTGTAATTATATAAATGAATTACCCATTCATGGCTCGAAAAAATCTAATCTAATACCTGACACCCGTGGTAAGTATAAAGCCATGTTCGGGCAAGTGGCTGTCAACCAGAATTTTGACCCAGACAAGTCAAATTTCCAGGGGTGTCATTACAACGCATAGAGAACTGCATCACTCACAGGGGTGTCATTACAATGCATAGAGAACTGCATCACTCACAGGGGTGTCATTACAATGCATAGAGAACTGCATCACTCACAGGGGTGTCATTACAATGCATAGAGAACTGCATCACTCACAGGAGTGTCATTACAACGCATAGAGAACTGCATCACTCACAGGGGTGTCATTACAATGCATAGAGAACTGCATCACTCACAGGGGTGTCATTACAACGCATAGAGAACTGCATCACTCACAGGAGTGTCATTACAACGCATAGAGAACTGCATCACTCACAGGGGTGTCATTACAACGCATAGAGAACTGCATCACTCACAGGGGTGTCATTACAACGCATAGAGAACTGCATCACTCACACTGATCATACCTTTCACACCAATTTCTGGCAGAATTAGCTGTCTACTGTATCGTGAAATTTCTGCATTGCTTAATTTGATTTTATGTGGATTCCTCTTTTGTGAACTGTCAATATCACTTTCTGTAATAGCCGTCTCAGAAATAGTTATCACCTGAAACAAGAAGTGTGATTATCTATAATGCAACCGGCCAGGGTTCATTCTAGGTCAGAATTTTTGGGATAAGTGAGAAAGCACGCAATTTCGTCCATAAATGGTGTTCTTTAATAAATGTCTGCAAAATAGGGTTAAAATACACAGTATGACCATTAAATACAACATTTGAATATAAGCAGTGCTTTATAATGGGCCAGTGTCTTGTATTGAAAATTGTAAAATATTTTTTTTAAATTTATTTATTTATATTTTTAAGTGGAGAAGTGGGGCCCTTAGGAGGCAAAGTCAAGGTCCCTAGGGCGACTATTTCGCCCACATCGCCCTCTAGAATGAACCCTGACCCCACAAGAAAGGTTTCTAGTTTGAGCAAGCATGGCATGTGTGATAATGTTCTCTCCAGTCCAACAGGTAAGTTGGTATAGGAAGACATCCGTGCCTTGTGTCATGTTTGTTCAGCGATCGACATCAACTTTGATTCAGAATCCGACGATTCAGTAACAGACACTGCCATTGAATAAAACTGAAATGCATAGAGTAGGTAGGCTTCAATCCTGGGACTTCATTATACTGTTAAATATACTAGCACTCCTATGTTCACCCTACTGTGTGACATTATGAGTGGTACACAATGGGCCTTCAGGCTAAATGATAGTTAAGATGTCCTTATATAGAAGTGTGCGCACGATTGGATAGCGTTGTCTCTCTCTGCATGTAGTCTAAAGTAATGTTAATAAGTGGGCGTGAATATCGGAGGGAGTCTGGATGCTGACTTGGGAAGACATGAGACAGAGAGGATAGTCTGGATGCTGACTTGGGAAGACATGAGACAGAGAGGACAGTCTGGATGCTGACTTGGGAAGATATGAGACAGAGAGGGGAGTCTAGATGCTGACTTGGGAAGATATGAGACAGAGAGGACAGTCTGGATGCTGACTTGGGAAGATATGAGACAGAGAGGGGAGTCTGGATGCTGACTTGGGAAGATATGAGACAGAGAGGGGAGTCTGGATGCTGACTTGGGAGGATCTCAGACAGAGAGGGCAGTCTGGATGCTGACTTGGGAAGACATGAGACAGAGAGGGGAGTCTGGATGCTGACTTGGGAGGACATGAGACAGAGAGGGGAGTCTGGATGCTGACTTGGGAAGACATGAGACAGAGAGGGGAGTCTGGATGCTGACTTGGGAGGACATGAGACAGAGAGGATAGTCTGGATGCTGACTTGGGAGGACATGAGACAGAGAGGGGAGTCTGGATGCTGACTTGGGAAGATATGAGACAGAGAGGATAGTCTGGATGCTGACTTGGGAGGACATGAGACAGAGGGGAGTCTGGATGCTGACTTGGGAAGACATGAGACAGAGAGGGGAGTCTGGATGCTGACTTGGGAAGACATGAGACAGAGAGGGGAGTCTGGATGCTGACTTGGGAAGACATGAGACAGAGAGGGGAGTCTGTGGATGCTGACTTGGGAAGATATGAGACAGAGAGGGGAGTCTGGATGCTGACTTGGGAAGACATGAGACAGAGAGGGGAGTCTGTGGATGCTGACTTGGGAAGACATGAGACAGAGAGGGGAGTCTGGATGCTGACTTGGGAAGACATGAGACAGAGAGGGGAGTCTGGATGCTGTCTTGGGAAGACATGAGACAGAGAGGGAGTCTGGATGCTGACTTGGGAAGACATGAGACAGTGAGGGGAGTATGTGGATGCTGACTTGGGAAGATATGAGACAGAGAGGGGAGTCTGGATGCTGACTTGGGAAGACATGAGACAGAGAGGGGAGTCTGTGGATGCTGACTTGGGAAGTATGAGACAGAGAGGGGAGTCTGGATGCTGACTTGGGAAGACATGAGACAGAGAGGGGAGTCTGTGGATGCTGACTTGGGAAGATATGAGACAGAGAGGGGAGTCTGGATGCTGACTTGGGAAGATATGAGACAGAGAGGGGAGTCTGGATGCTGACTTGGGAAGACATGAGACAGAGGACAGTCCGGATACTGACTTGGGAAGATATGAGACAGAGAGGGAGTCTGGATGCTGACTTGGGAAGATATGAGACAGAGAGGGGAGTCTGGATGCTGACTTGGGAAGACATGAGACAGAGAGGGGGTCTGGATGCCGACTTGGGAAGACATGAGACAGAGGACAGTCCGGATACTGACTTGGGAAGACATGAGACAGAGAGGGGAGTCTGGATGCTGACTTGGGAAGACATGAGACAGAGAGGGGAGTCTGGATGCTGACTTGGGAAGATATGAGATAGAGAGGGGAGTCTGGATGCTGACTTGGGAAGATATGAGACAGAGAGGGGAGTCTGGATGCTGACTTGGGAAGACATGAGACAGAGAGGGGAGTCTGGATGCTGACTTGGGAAGATATGAGATAGAGAGGGGAGAATGGATACAGCGTGCTACAAACTAGCTGGGCACTGAGAGTTGGGATGTTTTGTAATACGATACTGGAAATAACTAAGTCTGTAGCGTGTGTGGGAGACACGTCTGTAGTGTGTGTGGGAGACACGTCTGTAGCGTGTGTGGGAGACACATATGTAGTGTGTGTGGGAGACACATCTGTAGCGTGTGTGGGAGACATGTCTGTAGCGTGTGTGGGAGACATGTCTGTAGCGTGTGTGGGAGAAACGTCTGTAGCGTGTGTGGGAGACACATCTTTAGCGTGTATGGGAGACATGTCTGTAGCGTGTGTGGGAGACACATCTGTAGCATGTGTGGGAGACATGTCTGTAGCGTGTGTGGGAGACACGTCTGTAGCGTGTATGGGAGACATGTCTGTAGCGTGTGTGGGAGAGACGTCTGTAGCATGTGTGGGAGACACGTCTGTAGTGTGTGTGGGAGACACGTCTGTAGCGTGTGTGGGAGACACGTCTGTAGCGTGTGTGGGAGACACGTCTGTAGCATGTGTGGGAGACACGTCTGTAGCGTGTGTGGGAGACACGTCTGTAGCATGTGTGGGAGACACGTCTGTAGATGTGTGTGGGAGACACTCTGTAGCGTGTGTGGGAGACACGTCTGTAGCGTGTGTGGGAGACACGTCTGTAGCATGTGTGGGAGACACGTCTGTAGTGTGTGTGGGAGACACGTCTGTAGCATGTGTGGGAGACATGTCTGTAGCGTGTGTGGGAGACATGTCTGTAGCGTGTGTGGGAGACACATCTGTAGTGCGTGTGGGAGACATGTCTGTAGTGTGTGTGGGAGACACATCTGTAGCGTGTGTGGGAGACACATATGTAGTGTGTGTGGGAGACATGTCTGTAGCATGTGTGGGAGACACGTCTGTAGCGTGTGTGGGAGACATGTCTGTAGTGTGTGTGAGAGACACGTCTGTAGCGTGTGTGATAGACATGTCTGTAGCATGTGTGGGAGACAGGTCTGTAGCGTGTGTGATAGACATGGCTGTAGCGTGTGTGGAGACATGTCTGTAGCGTGTGTGGGAGACACGTCTGTAGCGTGTGTGGGAGACACGTATGTAGCTGTGTGTGGGAGACACGTCTGTAGCGTGTGTGGGAGACACATCTGTAGCGTGTGTGGGAGACATGTATGTAGCGTGTGTGGGAGACACGTATGTAGCGTGTGTGGGAGACACATCTGTAGTGTGTGTGGGAGAAATGTATGTAGCATGTGTGGGAGACACATCTGTAGTGTGTGTGGGAGACATGTATGTAGCATGTGTGGGAGACACGTCTGTAGTGTGTGTGGGAGACATGTCTGTAGCATGTGTGGGAGACACGTCTGTAGTGTGTGTGGGAGACACGTCTGTAGCGTGTGTGGGAGACACATCTGTAGTTTGTGTGGGAGACATGTCTGTAGCATGTGTGGGAGACACATCTGTAGCATGTGTGGGAGACACGTCTGTAGCATGTGTGGGAGACATGTCTGTAGCGTGTGTGTGACAGGAGACACGTCTGTAGCATGTGTGGGAGACATGTCTGTAGCATGTGTGGGAGACATGTCTGTAGCATGTGTGGGAGACACGTCTGTAGCATGTGTGGGAGACATGTCTGTAGCATGTGTGGGAGACACGTCTGTAGTGTGTGTGGGAGACATGTCTGTAGCGGTGGGAGACATGTCTGTAGCGTGTGTGGGAGACATGTCTATAGTGTGTTGGAGACATGTCTGTAGTGTGTGGGAGACATGTCTGTAGTGTGTGGGAGACACGTCTGTAGTGCGTGTGGGAGACACATCTGTATCGTGTGTGGGAGACACATCTGTAGCGTGTGTGAGAGACACGTCTGTAGTGTGTTGGAGACACGTCTGTAGCATGTGTGGGAGACATGTCTGTAGCGTGTGTGGGAGACACGTCTGTAGCATGTGTGGGAGACATGTCTGTAGCGTGTGTGGGAGACATGTCTGTAGCATGTGTGGGAGAATGTCTGTAGCGTGTGTGGGAGACACGTCTGTAGCATGTATGGGAGACATGTCTGTAGCGTGTGTGTGACAGTGAGACACGTCTGTAGCATGTGTGGGAGACATGTCTGTAGCGTGTGTGGGAGACATGTCTCTAGCATGTGTGGGAGACACGTCTGTAGCATGTGTGGGAGACAAGTCTGTAGCATGTGTGGGAGACACGTCTGTAGTGTGTGTGGAGACATGTCTGTAGCATGTGTGGGAGACATGTCTATAGTGTGTGTGGGAGACACGTCTGTAGCGTATGTGGGAGACACGTCTGTAGTGTGTTGGAGACATGTCTGTAGTGTGTGGGAGACATGTCTGTAGTGTGTGGGAGACACGTCTGTAGTGTGTGTGGGAGACACATCTGTATCGTGTGTGGGAGACACATCTGTAGCGTGTGTGAGAGACACGTCTGTAGTGTGTTGGAGACACGTCTGTAGCATGTGTGGGAGACATGTCTGTAGCGTGTGTGGGAGACATGTATGTAGCATTTGTGGGAGACACATCTGTAGTGCGTGTGGGAGACATGTCTGTAGCGTGTGTGGGAGACACATATGTAATGTGTGTGGGAGACATGTCTGTAGCATGTGTGGGAGACACGTCTGTAGTGTGTGTGAGAGACACGTCTGTAGCGTGTGTGATAGACATGTCTGTAGCGTGTGGGGGAGACACGTCTGTAGCGTGTGTGGGAGACACGTCTGTAGCGTGTGTGAGAGACACGTATGTAGCGTGTGTGTGGGAGACACGTCTGTAGCCTGTGTGGGAGACACATATGTAGCGTGTGTGGGAGACATGTATGTAGCGTGTGTGGGAGACACGTATGTAGCGTGTGTGGGAGACACATCAGTAGTGTGTGTGGGAGAAATGTATGTAGCATGTGTGGGAGACACATCTGTAGTGTGTGTGGGAGACATGTCTGTAGCATGTGTGGGAGACACGTCTGTAGTGTGTGTGGGAGACATGTCTGTAGCATGTGTGGGAGACACGTCTGTAGTGTGTGTGGGAGACACGTCTGTAGCGTGTGTGGGAGACACATCTGTAGTTTGTGTGGGAGACATGTCTGTAGCATGTGTGGGAGACACATCTGTAGCGTGTGTGGGAGACACGTCTGTAGCATGTGTGGGAGACATGTCTGTAGCGTGGTGTGACAGTGAGACACGTCTGTAGCATGTGTGGGAGACATGTCTGTAGCATGTGTGGGAGACATGTCTGTAGCATGTGTGGGAGACACGTCGTAGCTGTGGGAACACTGTAGCTTTGAGACACTCTTAGTGTGTGTGGAGACAGTCTGAGAGTGTGTGGGAGACACGTCTGTAGCGTGTGTGGGAGACATGTCTGTAGTGTGTTGGAGACATGTCTGTAGTGTGTGGGAGACATGTCTGTAGTGTGTGGGAGACACGTCTGTAGTGCGTGTGGGAGACACATCTGTATCGTGTGTGGGAGACACATCTGTAGCGTGTGTGAGAGACACGTCTGTAGTGTGTTGGAGACACGTCTGTAGCATGTGTGGGAGACATGTCTGTAGCGTGTGTGGGAGACATGTCTGTAGCATGTGTGGGAGACATGTCTGTAGCATGTGTGGGAGAATGTCTGTAGCGTGTGTGGGAGACACGTCTGAAGCGTGTCTCCCACACATGTACAAGTGTCTCCCACACATGCTACAAACGTGTCTCCCACGCACGTACAGACATGTCTCCCACACATGTACAGACTGTCTCCCACACACGCTACATACATGTCTCCCCACACCTACGCGTGTCTCCCACACACGCTACAGAATGTCTCCACACATGCTACAGACGGTCTCACACATGCTACAGACATGTCCCACACTACGTGTTTCCCACATGCTACAGCATGTCTCCCACACACACTACAGATGTGTCTCCACACATGCTACAAACATGTCTCCCACACAAATATAGATGTGTCTCCCACACAGCTACATACGTGGGAGACATGTCTGTAGCGTGTGTGGGAGACACGTCTGTAGCATGTGTGGGAGAATGTCTGTAGCGTGTGTGGGAGACACGTCTGTAGCATGTGTGGGAGACATGTCTGTAGCGTGTGTGTGACAGTGAGACACGTCTGTAGCGTGTGTGGGAGACATGTCTGTAGCATGTGTGGGAGACATGTCTGTAGCATGTGGGAGACATGTCTGTAGCATGTGTGGGAGACACGTCTGTAGCATGTGTGGGAGACATGTCTGTAGCATGTGTGGGAGACACGTCTGTAGTATGTGTGGGAGACATGTCTGTAGTGTGTGCGGGAGACACGTCTGTAGTGTGTTGGAGACATGTCTGTAGTGTGTGGGAGACATGTCTGTAGTGTGTGGGAGACATGTATGTAGCATGTGTGGGAGACACGTATGTAGCTGTGTGGGAGACACGTCTGTAGCATGTGTGAGACACTCTTAGTGTGTGGGAGACACGTCTGTAGCATGTGTGGGAGACACATCTGTAGCATGTGTGGGAGACACGTCTGTAGCATGTGTGGGAGACACATCTGTAGTGTGTGTGGGAGACACGTCTGTAGCATGTGTGGGAGACACGTCTGTAGTGTGTGTGGGAGACATGTCTGTAGTGTGTGTGGGAGACACGTCTGTAGCGTGTGTGGGAGACACGTCTGTAGCGTGTGTGGGAGACACGTCTGTAGTGTGTTGGAGACATGTCTGTAGTGTGTGGGAGACATGTCTGTAGTGTGTGGGAGACATGTCTGTAGTGTGTGTGGGAGACACATCTGTATCGTGTGTGGGAGACACGTCTGTAGCGTGTGTGAGAGACACGTCTGTAGTGTGTGTGGGAGACATGTCTGTAGCATGTGTGGGAGACACATCTGTAGCGTGTGTGGGAGACACGTCTGTAGCGTGTGTGGGAGACACGTCTGTAGCGTGTATGGGAGACACGTCTGTAGCATGTGTGGGAGACACATCTGTGCGTGTGTGGGAGACATGTATGTAGCGTGTGTGGGAGACACATCTGTTGCGTGTGTGGGAGACACGTCTGTAGCGTGTGTGGGAGACACATCTGTTGCGTGTGTGGGAGACATGTATGTAGCGTGTGTGAGAGACGTCTGTAGTGTGTGTGGGAGACACGTCTGTAGCGTGTGTGGGAGACATGTCTGTAGCATGTGTGGGAGACACGTCTGTAGCGTGTGTGGGAGACATGTCTGTAGCGTGTGTGGGAGACACATCTGTAGTGTGTGTGGGAGACATGTCTGTAGCATGTGTGGGAGACACGTCTGTAGCATGTAGCGTGTGTGGGAGACACGTCTGTAGCATGTGTGGGAGACACGTCTGTAGCATGTGTGGGAGACACGTCTGTAGTGTGGGTGGGAGACACGTCTGTAGCATGTGTCAGAGACACATCTTTATGTGTGTGGGAGACACGTCTGTAGCATGTGTGGGAGACCATCTGTAGCATGTTGGAGACACGTCTGTAGCATGTGTCGGAGACACATCTGTAGTGTGTGTGGGAGACACTCTGTAGCATGTGTGGGAGACACGTCTGTAGTGTGTGTGGGAGACATGTCTGTAGCGTGTGTGGGAGACAGTCTGTAGCGTGTGTGGGAGACACGTTTGTAGCATGTGTGGGAGACACGTCTGTAGTGTGTGTGGGACAGTCTGTAGCTGTGTGGGAGACACGTCTGTAGTGTGTGGGAACATCTGTAGGTGTGTGGGAGACATGTCTGTAGCGTGTGTGGGAGACACGTCTGTAGGTGTGTGGGAGACATCTTAGCGTGTGTGGGAGACATGTCTGTAGTGTGTGTGGGAGACACGTCTGTAGCGTGTGTGGGAGACACGTCTGTAGCATGTGTGGGAGACACGTCTGTAGCATGTGTCGGAGACACATCTGTAGTGTGTGTGGGAGACACGTCTGTAGCATGTGTGGGAGACACGTCTGTAGCATGTGTGGGAGACACGTCTGTAGCATGTTGGGAGACACGTCTGTAGGTGTGTGGAGACATTCTGTAGGTGTGTGGGAGACACGTCTGTAGCGTGTGTGGGAGACACGTCTGTAGTGTGTGTGGGAGACACGTCTGTAGCATGTGTGGGAGACACGTCTGTAGTGTGTGTGGGAGACATGTCTGTAGTGTGTGTGGGAGACACGTCTGTAGCGTGTGTGGGAGACATGTCTGTAGCATGTGTGGGAGACACGTCTGTAGTGTGTGTGGGAGACATGTCTGTAGCGTGTGTGGGAGACACGTCTGTAGTGTGTGTGGGAGACATGTCTGTAGTGTGTGTGGGAGACACGTTTGTAGCGTGTGTGGGAGACATGTCTGTAGCGTGTGTGGGAGACACGTCTGTAGCATGTGTGAGAGACATGTATGTAGCGTGTGTGGGAGACACGTCTGTAGCATGTGTGGGAGACATGTCTGTAGCGTGTGTGGGAGACACGTCTGTAGCATGTGTGGGAGAATGTCTGTAGCGTGTGTGGGAGACACGTCTGTAGCATGTGTGGGAGACATGTATGTAGCGTGTGTGTGACAGTGAGACACGTCTGTAGCGTGTGTGGGAGACATGTCTGTAGCATGTGTGGGAGACATGTCTGTAGCGTGTGGGAGACATGTCTGTAGCATGTGTGGGAGACACGTCTGTAGCATGTGTGGGAGACATGTCTGTAGCATGGGTGGGAGACACGTCTGTAGTGTGTGTGGGAGACATGTCTGTAGCGTGTGTGGGAGACATGTCTGTAGTGTGTGTGGGAGACATGTCTATAGTGTGTGCGGGAGACACGTCTGTAGCGTATGTGGGAGACACGTCTGTAGTGTGTTGGAGACATGTCTGTAGTGTGTGGGAGACATGTCTGTAGTGTGTGGGAGACATGTCTGTAGTGTGTGTGGGAGACACATCTGTATCGTGTGTGTGACAGTGAGACACGTCTATAGCGTGTGTGAGAGACACGTCTGTAGTGTGTGTGGGAGACATGTCTGTAGCATGTGTGGGAGACACATCTGTAGCGTGTGTGGGAGACACGTCTGTAGCGTGTGTGGGAGACACGTCTGTAGCGTGTATGGGAGACACGTCTGTAGCATGTGTGGGAGACACATCTGTTGCGTGTGTGGGAGACATGTATGTAGCGTGTGTGGGAGACACATCTGTTGCGTGTGTGGGAGACACGTCTGTAGCGTGTGTGGGAGACACATCTGTTGCGTGTGTGGGAGACATGTATGTAGCGTGTGTGAGAGACGTCTGTAGTGTGTGTGGGAGACACGTCTGTAGCGTGTGTGGGAGACATGTCTGTAGCATGTGTGGGAGACACGTCTGTAGCGTGTGTGGGAGACATGTCTGTAGCGTGTGTGGGAGACACATCTGTAGTGTGTGTGGGAGACATGTCTGTAGCATGTGTGGGAGACACGTCTGTAGCATGTAGCGTGTGTGGGAGACACGTCTGTAGCATGTGTGGGAGACACGTCTGTAGCATGTGTGGGAGACACGTCTGTAGTGTGGGTGGGAGACATGTCTGTAGCGTATGTGGGAGACACGGCTGTAGCGTATGTGGGAGACACCTCTGTAGCGTGTGTTGGAGACACGTCTGTAGTGTGTTGGAGACATGTATGTAGCGTGTATGGGAGACACGTTTGTAGTGTGTTGGAGACATGTATGTAGCGTGTATGGGAGACACATCTGTAGTGTGTTGGAGACATGTATGTAGCGTGTTTGGGAGACACGTCTGTAGCGTATGTGGGAGACACGTCTGTAGTGTGTTGGAGACATGTATGTAGCGTGTTTGGGAGACACGTCTGTAGCGTATGTGGGAGACACGTCTGTAGTGTGTTGGAGACATGTCTGTAGTGTGTTGGAGACACGTCTGTAGTGTGTTGGAGACACGTCTGTAGTGTGTTGGAGACACGTCTGTAGCGTATGTGGGAGACACGTCTGTAGTGGGTTGGAGACATGTATCCTCAATATACTTAATACCGCGATGTACTAATTACCGCGAATTTCACAAATATTACAAATGTAGACCCATGCGCACTTGTTTCGCGACAACTTCCGGTGTTTTTGTTTACAATACCTGTCGGCAACTGTCAGCTGGATTGATTGAAAGAATATGTCGTTTTTACGGGTAAGAAAACAATTTAACTTTTACTATTTTGTATAAAAACATGTTTTAAAACAAATCCTAATCAAAATGTATCATATATTTTCATGTTCATCAATAAAACTGCGTATTTCGTTAGTGCGTCTGCTGAAGACGCACTGAAGTTGGATCTTGGCCAAAAAATTCTACTGGCCTAAACTTCCGACCGATATATTTCTTGAACATTTTAACCAATAGATTTAGCAAATATTGCTAGTTTCAATCAATATTTCACACTTATCCATAATATAGATTACTCGTATCAGATTTTGCCTAATTAATGCAATTTGACTCTTGTTTCAGCTTCCAACCATCGGACAACACCACCGTGGTCAAAAGAGGCAGTATAACCCCCAACAGTTGGCATTGGCATATGAAGAGGTGAGAACAGCAGGCACCAGCATCCACAGAGCTGCTGGTATGTTTGGAATTCCGGACAGTACTCTGAGGGATCGATTCAGGGGACCAATGCAGCCAGCACCAGAGCAAATTCAATACTCACCCAGGACTATCTGCAACACTCTCGTTTGATGAAGAGGAAGAGCTTGCTAACCATTGT
This sequence comes from Archivesica marissinica, assembly GCA_014843695.1. Taxonomy (NCBI): domain Eukaryota; kingdom Metazoa; phylum Mollusca; class Bivalvia; order Venerida; family Vesicomyidae; genus Archivesica; species Archivesica marissinica. The sequence continues at coordinate 65,360,699 of CM026404.1, forward strand.
GTATATATGGCAAGCATAGGCTATGGCTATTTACGAACTGAATTCACCAACCTAGCAACTGATTTTGCTGTCAGTTTAGAGAGGAAGGCCCCATCTGATCCCATCTTTGCCCAGTCCTGGTACAACAACTTCAAGAAGCGTCATCCAGAGATAACCCTAGCCAAACCTCAGAAATTGTCTGTGATACGTGCCAAGTGTACTTCTGAAGCAGTCTTGAACAAGTATTTTAAAGATTTAGAAACAGTAATGGACAAACACAATCTGAAAGACAAGCCTGAAAATATCTGGAATGTTGATGAGACAGGTTTACAGATGGAGCATAGTCCAACCAATGTTGTGTGTCAACAAGGTGTGACACCTCAGGCAATAACATCAAACAGAGTCATAATGTGACATTAATCGCATCAGGCAATGCAGTGGGGTCAAGAATACCACCTTTTTATGTATTCCCGGGCAAAAAGATGGAATAAAGATTTACTTAGTGGGGTATGCCCTGGTGCTGCTGGCACTATGTCGGATAATGGATGGTCCAACTCTTTAATATTTTTGGATTTCCTTGAACACCACTTCCTAAAATATGTGCATGTGCACGAGTCTCCCATTTTATTGTTGTTTGATGGACATAAATCCCATGTCAACCTTACATTGAAGGAATGGGGTGTAGCACATAATGTTGTGTTCTTTGTCTTAGCTCCCCATACTTCTCATGTCACTCAACCTCTGGACATTGGCTGCTTTGGACCACTCAAAACGAATATACTATTCCGAATGTCAGGCCTTCCTAAGAAGAACTCCAGGAGTACACATCAACCGATTTAACATCGCAGAGATTTCCAGCAGAGCATACAATAAAGGTGTTACTCCAGAAAATTTGATATCTTCTTTCCGGAAAGCAGGCATAGTACCCATCAATCGTGAAGAAATCAGCCAGACAAAAACAGCACCATCCATAAGCATAATGAGGAGTCTATCTCATCTCAATCAAATGAAACAAGTTACTTAGAGCAGAGAAAGATAACTACAGTAACTGGACACAAAACGCCGAAGAAACCCGCTGTCCAAAGTCTCCACGGGAACATGATGTCACCATCAAAAGAACATCTTCTGAAGAGACCCATGTTGAAAACAACAACCACACAGAATACTACACCAAAAGCAAAACATACAAAGAAGACAGCAAAACGACCATACCAGTCAGATACACCTAAACCAAGCGGATCTGGTATTAACAACCGCACATCTGATGTTCTTGTTGACAGCGAGTCTGACTCAACAATCGAAACTCTGGATGAGACAGAGCTGTGCATCATTTGCAAGAAATTCACACCAGATGCATTCACAAATGCTTATACTATTGAATTTATTAAGTGGGGACAGTGTGATTCTTGCAATGGCTGGGTGCACTTAAAATATTGCACACCAGTGACGGTTTTAAGGCGTCTGTCTGGATTTCTCTGTCCAATGTGTGAAAATGAGCAGTAAACTGGACCATATTTAGCTGGATACCTGTTTTTCAAAATATGTGTAATAATTATTAGACTGCTCAACAGAAGTTTATTCTATGTCATTAAGATACTAAAAGTTGGAAGTTTATACCAGTAATATTTTTTTCAATTAGAGTACCTGTGCTGTTTTCTGATTGGATGTTGGTTTAAAATTCGCGGTATTATGTATATTTCGTAAACAAAGATGGCGGACCAACTGCGTGTACATTTTCATCATGTATTTTAATAGTGAGTGGTACTATTGCGGATTTATTTTTGATGTTGTTGAAAGGTGAAGGACATCTGGTAATAATAAAGTATGAATGAATATCATTCCTGGATATGTTGATATTTTCCAGCTGAAATGAAATTAACATTCGCGGTATTTAGTATATCCAGGATATGTAGTGTGTTGGAGACACGTCTGTAGTGTGTTGGAGACACGTCCGTAGTGTGTTGGAGACATGTATGTAGTGTGTTGGAGACACGTCTGTAGTGTGTTGGAGACATATATGTAGTGTGTTGGAGACACATCTGTAGTGTGTTGGAGACAGTGTGTTGGAGACACGATTGTAGTGTGTTGGAGACACGTCTGTAGTGTGTTGGAGACATGTATGTAGCGTATGTGGGAGACACATCTGTAGTGTGTGTGGGAGATATGTCTGTATTCAGCAAAGCAATAGTACTGGCCTCCATCTTTTTATTTATACGGTGATACAAACACTGATGAATGTTGTAATGTATAAAAAACAATGTGTGTGAGGTGTTTTGCTCAATGACACTACACACGATGCCTAACCGAGTATCGATCCCGGGACCGTTTGATTCCAAATCCGACGCTCTACACTGGACCACGGATGCCACACTTGGGATATAGACGCAGTACACTGGACCACTGAACATACATATCCGAATAATAATAGTATCCGAAACTAAACAAAAGCAAGATTTCAATAAGATAGTTTTAACATAGATTACAAGTAATGTATGTCAAAAACACGCGTTAAAAAAGTATTTACATTGTTCAAATGTTCAATTTCCCGTTCTTTTTCTGCAAGTAAGACTAAAAGTTTGCTGATTTCGTTTTCTGGTGTTTCCATCCTGATCAACAAACGCTTATTGGATTTAATAAGACGAAGCGCTTTATTTCCTTCATACATAAAAGAGTATTTCTATTATGAACTTCACGTGGTTCCGGTGTTTTTGCAATCGATGGCATAGAAAGAAAATACGCAATAAGTCAGCTGCAAGTACTCAAGACACGTTGCTACTTGTTAGCAAACTAAATCAGTAGGAACGAGACTAATCCATGGAGTTCAATCCTTTTTGTTTGGCCTATGGTCATATAGTAAGTAATATATAATAACTGATAAAGGCAACCAATGAAATTGAAACAAGCATGCAGAAACATCGACGAGAAACTAGGTAAAAACGACCAGATCACTGATATGCCCTTGTGGTCCCGACCGGAAGACCTTATTCTATCAACAAATACTTTTTATTTCATGGAGATCGGTCAAATAACACCAGAATGGCAGTATTGTTTCATCGTGAACAGCAGAAAATGAAATGTTGTCGTTTTGGCTGGGCGTTCGGTTGTTTACAATATCCGATGTGAATGAATGATTTTTTATATATTACTTACTATATGACCATAGGCCAAAAATATTTGTTGTGTGTCTGGTGCCTGTGCTGAGAACCACATATGTTCCCTTGCACACTCCATAACAACATTGTTGTGTGTGTTTTACGTTTACTTATCGTCGCTACCGGTTGCCCATATGAGCAACGCCTCCTGAAGAGATTAGTTATTTTAGATTTTGGAGGATAGTGCATGATACAGACAGAGACCCATTCCAGAATCTCCTCTGGTTCTTTTACGTGCACGGTGTAAAGCACCGACACGAGACCTCGGTTTAACGTCCCATCTGAAAGACTGTTAATTTTATTAGGGTCAGACGGGGGATCGAACCTGCGATCCCTGGATTACCAGTCCAGCGTGTTACCACTGGACTACAGATCCGTCTAACAACATTGTTACATTGATTGACTGGTTTTATACATAGTTCTCGTGTGACGTCATCATTCCTACTGTGACTGCCATTTTGAATGGCAAAGTTGATCAGATATTACATATAATATATAGTAGCGTAATTGTGTTTTCTTCATAAAATATTTATATTTTGTATCATTTCACAAATTTCGTATCAATAACGAATACATAATAATTTACCTGTATATTAATATTTCAACTGTGAAAATAGACTTTCAAAAATAGGTGCAAGTTAAGTTCTTATAATTTATAATCCATACATCATTGTCAAACAATAAATTAATATTTAAAAAGTGCTTTGCACTACCTTTAAAATTTTATATTAAGAAATCAAAATTAATAAAGTTATTGCAAATAAAGAATTACTAGTAAAATCATGAAATTGCCGTTAATAAAACTTGCCTGTCAAAATGGCTGCCAAGATAAGATATTATCATTGTTTTTGACTGCCGTGGGAACTATGTATTGTTATTAAAGGGCAAAAAGCAAGGACAGTAATCCAAAGACGATATTAATATTCTTGACAAGTTCTCTTAATTTTAGTAAAAACAGATCTGAGACACCTCTATAATGAGTTTTTTTTGAGACACCCTGTACCATACTGAACATTGTCATGTGATAATCATATGACTTTCTGAAGCAGCCGAAATAAAAACTCCCGGAAACTGTTAGAAAACATCCTCATCTTCATACACTTATTTAAAAATGCAGTTGCTATGCAACAGGTAATAAGTAAGAGCAAAACCTATTCTTTTTATACGAGTTATAAAAAGCATGATTATTCATTTCTTTTACAACGCATATTGGAAAACTACTTCAACGGAATGAATGTCGTTTCCGGTTGCCCATATGAGTGACGCCTCCTGAAGAGAATAGTCATTTTAGATTTTTAGAGGATAGTGCAATGATACAGACAGAGACCCATTCTCATCAGAGTCTCCTCTGGTTCTTTTATGTGCACGGTGTAAAGTACCGATACGAGACCTCGGTTTAAAGTTCCATCTGAACGACTGTTAATTTTATTAGGGTCAGACGGGGGATCGAACCTGTGATGATGCAGTGTGCGAATAACTCACATAAACAATACATGACGTCATTGTACTTTCTGTCCAATTTAAATGCGCGAGACGAAAAGTACCCAAACCATGTCAACAACCTATATGAACAACATATAAAGCTACTTACTATCTCTCTCAGATTAATTAAAACATAGGCAGCCGATTGCATAGATATGCCACATGAAACTCTAACATAGATGTATATATACATACATGTACGCGGTCAACCACGCCCCTCGGCCTCGTCTGACACCGGCCCGCAGTACCATTGGTTGTTGTACTTGGCGATTTTCGATTTTAATGAGTTTACCCGCACTTCACTATGTTCAAATATCAAAGAAACTTTACAATAAAAGCCTTGTTTTAAAAATGACAAAACCCCATCTCAATTAAGTATATTTGTATAGTACAATGGACGTTTTTTATTACTGGCGACCACCGTACCATCTACTACGACTACTATGATTGCTATGACTACAATTATTATGGTTATGGTTGCTATGACTATGACTACTATGGTTGCTACGATTATTATGGTTATGGTTGCTATGACTACGACTGCTATGGTTGCTATGACTATGACTACTATGAGTGCTAGGACTATTATGGTTGCTATGACTGCGACTACTATGTGTGATATGACTAGAACTAATATGGTTGCTATGACTACGACTATTATGGTTGCTATGACTATGAGTGCTAGGACTATTATGGTTGCTATGACTGTGACTACTATGTGTGATATGACTAGAACTAATATGGTTGCTATGACTACGACTATTATGGTTGCTATGACTATGAGTGCTAGGACTGTTATGGTTGCTATGACTGTGACTACTATGTGTGATATGACTAGAACTAATATGGTTGCTATGACTACGACTATTATGGGTGTTATGACTACTATGGTTGCTACGCCTACTATGATTGCTATTACTACGTCTACGACTGTTCTGGTTACTATGACTACGAATAATATGGTTGCTATGACTACGACTATTTTGGCCATATAATCTCAGATCTACATATGTGTACACTAGTTAAAAATAGCTCTCTATATATACTGCCCTTTTAACGCTCGATTCTCACTAATGCAACATGAGTTCGATCGTTGGACCCTCACACACAAATGACCACATCTATATTCTTTCATCCACGCGAACATGAGTGATTAATATAATTTGTTTCGCAATATGACTATGACTACGATGCTTGCTATGACAATGACTAATATGGTTGCTATGACTACGACTACTATGGTTGCTATGACTACGACTGTTATGGTTGATATGGCTACGATTACTATGGCTGCTATGACAACGACTATTCTTCTAGCTATGACTACTATGGTTGCTATGACTACGACTAATATGGTTGCTATGACAACGACTACTATGATTGTACGAATACTATGGTTGCTACGACTACGACTATTAAGGTTGACATGACTACGCCTAATTTTATGTTTGCTATGACAACGACTACTATGATTGCTATATCTACGAATACTATGGTTACTATTACTACGACTACTATGGTTGCTACGACTACGACTATTAAGGTTGACAGGACTACGCCTAATTTTATGTTTGCTATGACTAAGCCTACTATGTTTGCTTTAACTACGACTACTATGACTGACATGACTATTATGGTTGCTATGACTACTATGTTTGCTTTAACTACGACTACTATGACTGACATGACTATTATGGTTGCTATGACTACCATGGATGCTGAAATGATGTAGAATCATGCACATAATTGCTATTGCCATGACAACTGTACACAACAATTTCTGAAATAATGTAGAATCTTGCACAGTTGCAGTTGCCATGGCAATTTTTTAGAATCATGAATAATAGCTGATGTCATGGCAACCCAAATAGCATTGTGATAATTAAGTCAATCACCAGAATATTCAATCTGACAATATCACATAGAAACTTACACTTGTGTTATTGGTTATCTCCCTTACATCATTATTTCATACAATCTGACTATATCATATAGAAACTTACACTTGTGTTTGGTATTGGTTGTCTCCCTTACACCATTATTTCATACAATCTGACAATATCATATAGAAACATACACTTGTGTTATTGGTTATCTCCCTTGCACCATTATTTCATGCAATCCGACAATATCATATAGAAACTTACACTTGTGTTTGTTATTGGTTATCTCCCTTACACCATTATTTCATACAATCTGACAATATCATATAGAAACTTACACTTGTGTTTGGTATTGGTTATCTCCCTTACACCATTATTTCATACAATCTGACAATATCATATAGAAACTTACACTTGTGTTATTGGTTATCTCCCTTACACCATTATTTCATACAATCCGACAATATCATATAGAAACTTACACTTGTGTTTGGTATTGGTTATCTCCCTTACACCATTATTTCATACAATCTGACAATATCATATAGAAACTTACACTTGTGTTTGGTATTGGTTATCTCCCTTACACCATTATTTCATGCAATCTGACAATATCATATAGAAACTTACACTTGTGTTATTGGTTATCTCCCTTACACCATTATTTCATACAATCCGACAATATCACATAGAAACTTACACTTGTGTTTGTCATTGGTTATCTCCCTTACACCATTATTTCATACAATCTGACAATATCATATAAACTTACACTTATATTGGTTATCTCCCTTACACCATTATTTCATACAATCTGACAATATCATATAGAAACTTACACTTGTGTTTGTTATTGGTTATCTCCCTTGCACCATTATTTCATACAATCTGACAATATCATATAGAAACTTATACTTGTGTTTGTTATTGGTTATCTCCCTTGCACCATTATTTCATACAATCTGACAATATCATATAGAAACTTACACTTGTGTTTGTTATTGATTATCTCCCTTACACCATTATTTCATACAATCTGACAATATCATATAGAAACTTACACTTGTGTTTGTTATTGGTTATCTCCCTTGCACCATTATTTCATACAATCTGACAATATCATATAGAAACTTATACTTGTGTTTGTTATTGGTTATCTCCCTTGCACCATTATTTCATACAATCTGACAATATCATATAGAAACTTACACTTGTGTTTGTTATTGATTATCTCCCTTACACCATTATTTCATACAATCTGACAATATCATATAGAAACTTACACTTGTGTTTGTTATTGGTTATCTCCCTTGCACCATTATTTCATACAATCTGACAATATCATATAGAAACTTATACTTGTGTTTGTTATTGGTTATCTCCCTTGCACCATTATTTCATACAATCTGACAATATCACATAGAAACTTACACTTGTGTTTGTTATTGGTTATCTCCCTTGCACGATTATTTCATACAATCCGACAATATCATATAGAAACTTACACTTGTGTTTGGTATTGGTTATCTCCCTTGCACCATTATTTCATACAATCCGACAATATCACATAGAAACTTACACTTGTGTTTGTTATTGGTTATCTCCCTTGCACGATTATTTCATACAATCCGACAATATCCTATAGAAACTTACACTTATGTTTGTTATTGGTTATCTCCCTTACACCATTATTTCAATTTGATACCAGTCCACTGTACTATTTGTTATCGATTTTGTTCACACATTGCCTGCTAGGTGTTTCATGGAAATGTCATTAATTGTTATTATATATTGTACAATAAGCACACCGCATACATGATGCGATAAATAAGTATCCGCACTTAGCAGCTTTGCCCATATAAGAAGGTATGTGTTACTATCTAATTAAGTGAGAAATGGTACATTGGAGAAGCTTTTGTACGTATCTTAAATACTGCAAGGACAACTAAAGGCGTAGGCCCTTCATTTTGTCATTTCAGATAAAAAATGTAAGCTTTATTTATTTTACAACGATTGCGAAGCAAGTTTTAACAACTTATATTAATCACTCTCGTTGGCTTGGATGAAAGCGTATAATTATGTTGTCATTCGTGTGGGAGGAAACCGGAGTACCCGGAGAAATCCCACCTGTCCGATATGTGACCATCGTACCATCTCACAGACTTCCTGGTCCGAGGATCGAACCCGGGTCACATTGGTTAGAGGCGAGCACGCTAACCACTGCGCTAATCGGACAGCCATTTCAGATATTTCTAGAACCAATGATTATATTTTAGCATTGCACGATTCTGCTCAGTGAGAATATATTTGGAATGCAGTGAAACCTGTCTTCAGCAGCTAGCCAAGGAAATCACAGAAAGCGGCTGTTTAGTTTATACAAATTTATTTGAGCTCGATTGTGAAACAAGTTCTCACAACTTATATTAATCCACTCTCGAGACCTCATTCCTGACGGAATCCATCGCCACGATGAGAGAGAGAGAGAGAGAGAAGAGGCAACATAGAATTTAAAAGCCTTGCCTAAGGACATACTCGTAATGGCTCCAGTGGGGCTCGAACTCCGGACATTTCGCACCTGAAGCGAACGCGCATCTACTGCGCTATCACGACTTCCACTAAGCGACTGCTTAGCACACGTAATTAGTGCTAAAAGGAAGAGAATTCTCATTAGAAGAAATGTAGAGGAATATAGATAAGAATGGCTATGTACATTTATAAGTATACCAGATCGCCCGCCCAACCGCCTTCCCACCCGCCCGCCCGCCTTCGCACCCGCCCGCCGGCCCGCCTTCCCACCCGCCCGCCCGCCTTCCCACCCGCCTTCCCAAAATCGCCTTCCCACCCGCCTTCCCAAAATCGCCTTCCCACCCGCACGCCTGCCAGATCGAATCCCGCCCGCCCGCCTTCCCACCGCCCGACCGACTGACATTTCGGGGGTTCTGATAGTTCGTAATGGTGGATCCTATGTGATGTATATCAGGTTGTTCCTTATTCTGAAGAGCATGGTTGAGCGTGCGGAGGTCCACCGATGCTGTTCAGTGTCTCAGCTCAAGTCACGGAGCATATCGGTAGAGCTGCTGGTCCGGACGTAGTCAATCGTCACAAACCTATCAGTTCTCCGCTGAACCGTTATTTCTAGTTAGGTGATTTGACTTTCAAGATGAGAGGACCGTACAGATGAAGCGTAGTCCATACATTAGTTTAGTTTATACAACTTTATTTTAGATCGATTGCGAAACAAGTTCTTTCAACTTATATCAATCACTCTCGAGACCTCATTCCTGATGGAATCCATCGCCATTAAGGAGAGAGAAGAGGCAATGTGGAATTTAAATGCATTGCCTAAGGGCACAATCGTAACGGCTCCAGCGGGGCTCTAACTCGGTTCCTTTCGCACCTGAAGCGAACGCGCACCCACTGCGCTATCACGACCGTAGTCCATACATTAAATCGCACTATATGGTCATGCACCTTTAGGCTTACGTTTGACCACTGTAATGTAATATATATAATACAGTCCTTAGCATCAGATATACTATGTTCACGGATATGTTTATAATACGGCATTAGTGTCCCTTGTTAATAACCCATAATTATATAAGATCGTAATTCTAGAGCCCTAATAAGGAGCTAATATTGCACTATTGTGATCAGACGACAATTACTTTACCCTCAATAACCAGACACAAATACATTTACAGGCATAGCAAAACTAATCCAAATGACGCACAAAGAGGCATAGAAACTTGCCTAATACTGCCACAAACATCGACATGATCTCACACCTTGTGATTATGTTATATATCAACAGGAAGAAAAGAATATAGTAAGGTGTACACTTAGTGACAATTGTAATTACATATATGTCACTGTGTGGTTAGAGTTACTTAGCAGGGTGCTATTCGGTGTCGATGTTTCTGTCGTGGATACAAAGCAATTAAAACAAGAAATACGGTCGTTATATCTTTCTTATTTCTGTCTCATCTAAGCTAAGTACATCAGATACAATTCAATTAATATAAACACATACATTACACATAGCCATTCTACAACTAAGCTTTATATATAAACACATACATTACACATAGCCATTCTACAAATAAGCTTTATATATAAACACATACATTACACATAGCCATTCTACAAATAAGCTTTATATATAAACACATACATTACACATAGCCATTCTACAACTAAGCTTTATATATAAAGACATACATTACACATAGCCATTCTACAAATAAGCTTTATATATAAACACATACATTACACATAGCCATTCTACAAATAAGCTTTATATATAAACACATACATTACACATAGCCATTCTACCAATAAGCTTTATATATATATATATAAAGACATACATTACACATAGCCGTTCTACAAATAAGCTTTATATATAAACACATACATTACACATAGCCATTCTACAACTAAGCTTTATATATAAACACATACATTACACATAGCCATTCTACAATTAAGCTTTATATATAAACACATACATTACACATAGCCATTCTACAACTAAGCTTTATATATAAACACATACATTACACATAGCCATTCTACAACTAAGCTTTATATATAAACACATACATTACACATAACCATTCTACAACTAAGCTTTATATATAAACACATACATTACACATAGCCATTCTACAACTAAGCTTTATATATAAACACATACATTACACATAGCCATTCTACAACTAAGCTTTATATATAAACACATACATTACACATAGCCATTCTACAACTAAGCTTTATGTATAAAGACATACATTACACATAGCCATTCTACAAATAAGCTTTATATATAAACACATACATTACACATAGCCATTCTACAAATAAGCTTTATATATATATATAAACACATACATTACACATAGCTATTCTACAACTAAGCTTTATATATAAAGACATACATTACACATAGCCATTCTACAACTAAGCTTTATATATAAACACATACATTACACATATCCATTCTACAACTAAGCTTTATATATAAACACATACATTACACATAGCCATTCTACAACTAAGCTTTATGTATAAAGACATACATTACACATATCCATTCTACAACTAAGCTTTATATATAAACATACATTACACATAACCATTCTACAAATAAGCTTTATATATAAACACATACATTACACATGTATATCCATTCTACAACTAAGCTTTATATATAAACACATACATTACACATGTATATCCATTCTACAACTAAGCTTTATATAGAAGAGACAACAACAGCATTATATTATTACAATAATGTCTTACTTTCTAAAAACGATGTAAAAGTCGTCCCGCTGGAGTCGTTACGAGTATGCCCTTTAACAAGGCATTTATATTCCACACGCCGCTTCTCTCCCTTGTGGCGATGGATTTCATCAGGAATGAGGTCTCTCTCTCGATTAATATATTAATATAAGTTGTAAAACCTTGTTTCGCAATCGAGCTAAATAAATTTGTATAAACTACACTAGATGTCGCTAATCATGACACAAAGCAATATTTCAGATTCTGACAGGAACAGAAGTGCACTATTGTGCAGTAGATGACAGGAACAGAAGTGCACTATTGTACAATATATTCTGACAGGAAACGAAGTGCACTATTGTACAATAGATGACAGGAACAGAAGTGCACCATTGTGCAATATATTCTGACAGGAAACGAAGTGCACAATTGTACAATAGATGACAGGAACAGAAGTGCACTATTGTACAATATATGACAGGAACAGAAGTGCACTATTGTACAATATATGACAGGAACAGAAGTGCACTATTGTACAATATATGACAGGAACAGAAGTGCACTATTGTACAATTTAGAACATCATTAAGCAGATATGTTCCTGTTCAAACTAACAATCACAATTTCTAAGTGTTTCTATCATACAATTGTATTCGTTACAAAATCAACACTGCACACTACAGTACAGATATACATCCTACAGTACAGATATACATCCTACAGTACAGATATACATCCTACAGTACATATATACATCCTACAGTACATATATACATCCTACAGTACAGATATACATCCTGCTGCACACTACAGTACAGATATACATCCTACTGCACACTACAGTACAGATATACATCCTACAGTACAGATATACATCCTACAGTACAGATATACATCCTACAGTACAGATATACATCCTGCTGCACACTACAGTACATATATACATCCTACTGCACACTACAGTACATATATACATCCTACAGTACAGATATACATCCTACAGTACAGATATACATCCTACAGTACAGATATACATCCTACAGTACAGATATACATCCTACAGTACAGATATACATCCTAATGCACACTACAGTACAGATATACATCCTACAGTACAGATATACATCCTACAGTACAGATATACATCCTACTGCACACTACAGTACAGCTATACATCCTGCAGTACAGATATACATCCTACAGTACAGATATACATCCTACTGTACATATATACATCATACAGTACATATATACATCCTACTGTACATATATACATCCTATAGTACAGATATACATCCTACAGTACAGATATACATCCTACAGTACAGATATACATCCTACTGTACAGATATACATCCTACTGCACACTACAGTACAGATATACATCCTACAGTACAGATATACATCCTACTGTACAGATATACATCCTACAGTACAAATATACATCCTACTGTACAGATATACATCCTACAGTACAGATATACATCCTACAGTACAGATATACATCCTACAGTACGATATACATCCTACTGCACACTACAGTACAGATATACATCCTACAGTACAGATATACATCCTACAGTACAGATATACATCCTACTGTACAGATATACATCCTACAGTACAGATATACATCCTACAGTACAGATATACATCCTACTGTACAGATATACATCCCAGTACAGTATACATCCTACAGTACAGATATACATCCTGCAGTACAGATATACATCCTACAGTACAGATATACATCCTGCAGTACAGATATACATCCTACAGTACAGATATACATCCTACAGTACAGATATACATCCTACAGTACAGATATACATCCTACAATACAGTATACATCCTACAGTACAGATATCCATCCTACAGTACAGATATCCATCCGACATTACAGATATCCATCCTACAGTACAGATATACATCCTACAGTACAGATATACATCCTACAGTACAGATATACATCCTACAGTACAGATATACATCCTACAGTACAGATATACATCCTACTGTACAGATATACATCCTCGTACAGATATACATCCTCAGTACAGATATACATCCTACCTACAGTATACATCCTGCAGTACAGATATACATCCTACTGTACAGATATACATCCTGCAGTACAGATATACATCCTACAGTACAGATATACATCCACTACAGATATACATCCTACAGTACATATATACATCCTACTGTACAGATATACATCCTGCAGTACAGATATACATCCTACAGTACAGATATACATCCTACAGTACAGATATACATCCTACTGTACATATATACATCCTACAGTACAGATATACATCCTACTGTACAGATATACATCCTACTGTACAGATATACATCCTACTGTACAGATATACATCCTGCAGTACAGATATACATCCTACAGTACAGATATACATCCTACAGTACAGATATACATCCTACTGTACAGATATACATCCTACAGTACAGATATACATCCTACTGTACATATATACATCCTACAGTACAGATATACATCCTACTGTACAGATATACATCCTACTGTACAGATATACATCCTACTGTACAGATATACATCCTGCAGTACAGATATACATCCTACAGTACAGATATACATCCTACAGTACAGATATACATCCTACTGTACAGATATACATCCTACAGTACAGATATACATCCTACTGTACATATATACATCCTACAGTACAGATATACATCCTACTGTACAGATATACATCCTACTGTACAGATATACATCCTGCAGTACAGATATACATCCTACAGTACAGATATACATCCTACTGTACAGATATACATCCTACAGTACAGATATACATCCTACTGTACAGATATACATCCTACAGTACAGATATACATCCTACTGTACAGATATACATCCTACTGTACAGATATGCATCCTACTGTACTTGAACATTGTTGAACAATATACCATGTATAATCTTATTCGGACTCGATTCTGCAGTACAGATATACATCATACTGTACTTGAACATTGTTGAACAATATACATGTATAATCTTATTCGACTCGATTCTGCAGTACAGATATACATCCTACTGTACATGAACATTGTTGAACAATATACATGTATACTCTTATTCGGACTCGATTCTGCAGTACAGATATACATCCTACTGTACTTGAACATTGTTGACCAATATACCATGTATAATCTTATTCGGACTCGATTCTGCAGTACAGATATACATCCTACTGTGTGTGGCGTCCGTGGTCCAGTGGTAGAGCGTCGGATTTGGAATCGAACGGTCCCGGGTTCGATACTCGGTCAGGCCACGTATGTAGTGTCATTAAGCAAGGCACCTCACACACATTGCTTAGTACTGGTTAATCGCTTAGGTCGGCTAAGCCTGCCCAGGAAAACATGTCTAAGTCCCCGCAAGGGGTTTGACATTAAAGGAACATACATACTGTACTTGAACATTGTTGAACAATATACATGTATAATCTTATTCAGACTCGATTCTCTTCGTACCTCCGTTTCTCCTTAACTAGTTATACTAGTAACGGAATCAATATACGCACATCATTGTTTGCATGTTTTATTAATATTGCTGGCATATAAACGCATTCAATGAAATGTTTGACTGTTCGATTAGCGCATTGGTTAGTGCGCTCGCTTCTCACAAATGCAACCCGGGTTCGATCCTCGGACCGGGTAGTATGTGAGATGGTACAATGGTCGTCAGATCGGACAGGTGGGTTTTCTCCGGGTACTCCGGTTTCCTCCCACACGAATGACCACATTTACGCTTTCATCCGCGCCAACGAGAGTGGTATATAAGTTCAACTTGCTTCGCAATCGTTGTAAAATAACTAAAGTGTTAATGCAATTTCGTCTTTAAACAGGAATATATCTTTAAGAAACAAGAACCACCTCTCATCAAATCAAGGTTGGATGATGATTATTCAGTTTATTTACCCTCGCCGCCGGTAAACAATATGGGCGAGCAGAAGGTTGGATGGATTAGCAGCTTTTATATATACTTTGTTCACATTCAAAATTGGTGTTCATCATCACTATATATAATTATTGCAACAACTGTTTTTTCTATAGTAAAATTCAAATAATACCCCGCGATCGAAGAATCATCCATACAGCATATTGCATATTACACATTTAGGCATGTATTGTGTTAAGAATGTTCGCAATTTGAACGATAGACATCGCTGTCTTTACTATTACCTCCCTTGGTAGATAAAGTTCGATGTATCCCGAAATGCATAGCGGTCCTTTTTAGTCTGAATCCTTTGTTTTTACTGTTGTTCCCTAACCAGATGTTTCGATATGATAAATACGATTATTTCAAAATCATGTTACATTGGTAACAATTGTGTACAGATAAGCACCCATTGAATATACTGTATGATATATGTCGAGAAATAATGCTTTAATAATTATAAGATGAGAAAGTGGATGCGAATTTCGATAGCATACCATGCAAAGGAAACAACGATAAAAACAAAGGAAACCGCTTCAGAGGACTTACATACTTATATGGAGTATTCAGGGTCAGTAGCAGTCAAGTGGTAGCACGCTGGACTGGTAATCCAGGGATCGCAGGTTCATGCCTCCGTCTGACCCTAATACAATTAACAGTCTTTCAGATGGGACATTAAACCGATGTCTCGTGTCGGTGCTGTACACCGTGCACGTAACAGAATCAGAAGAGACTCTGGAATGGGTCTCTGTCTGTATCATTGCACTATTCTCCAAAAATCTAAAATGACTTAGCTCTTCAGGAGGCGTCGCTCATATGGGCAACCGGTAGCGACGATAAATAAAGAATGAATCATGTCTAGGTATGGTGTTTGACATTAATGCAACAAAACTATATATACATGTTGTGATAGCATCTGCGAACTAGAAAGTTCTCAACAATAACACGGTGTTGCGGTCTCCTGTAAGTTCCAAGTCACGGTCTCCTGTAAGTTCCAAGTCACGGTCTCCTGTAAGTTCCAAGTCACGGTCTCCTGTAAGTTCCAAGTCACGGTCTCCTGTAAGTTCCAAGTAAATGTCTCCTGCTTGTTGCGAAGCTTCACAATACTATAATAAAAGTACAAATGTGTTACTTACCCAAACATTTTAAAATGTGTATCAGTTTCTGGTATTGGAACAGACAAGCGTATTTCAACATAAACTGTGTATTAGTTTCTGGTATTGGAACAGACAAGCGTATTTCAACATAAACTGTGTATCAGTTTCTGGTATTGGAACAGGCAAGCGTATTTCAACATAAACTGTGTATCAGTTTCTGGTATTGGAACAGACAAGCTTATTTCAACATAAACTGTGTATCAGTTTCTGGTATTGGAACAGACAAGCGTATTTCAACATAAACTGTGTATCAGTTTCTGGTATTGGAACAGACAAGCGTATTTCAACACAAAATGTGAACATATATGCGTATGTTTATAATTATTTCATACAAATTAAAAAGAAAGTAAGACATTGTTAATTCTATATATTTTTTTATCCAAAACATTTAGAAAATTGAGCCAGGCAAAATAACATTCTATATATACCATGGACATTACTACTTTGAATTGTTTTTAGGATGCTATGCAAATGATACAAATAAAGCGATTTCCAAATTGGTATTCTCAGAAATAAACTGCAACAACGTAAATATCGCATTATGCGATGTGTGTACCATTGATAACGTTGGCGATGAATACCATTCTAGAATACTATGTAGATTCATCGTGTAATGTCGCTGTGTGGATGGATCATATTTCTGTTATCGTTGTCATCATATCATTACGCTCGTTACTAAACCTTTGTTTAAAGTCGCACCATCAACTTCTGTCATATGACGAATCTCCGGCTATTATTGGTGGCGGAAGTCACCGAGTGCCACGCCGAGCAGTATTTCAGGCACGGACGGGCAACCGGGCAGAACCACGGACCTTCCGCAATCCAACTGGATAGCTTCCTCACACCGTGGGATTCGAATTTACGGCGGTAATGTGTAAGTGATCAGAAGTCAACAATCATGAACCAGTCAGTATATCATTTTAAACATGTTAATCAAGTCAAGTCAAAGTTTTTATTGGCATAAACATGTACATGTCCATCGCCAAGAAACATATGTGGCGGTTACATACCAAGTTACAGAAAAGCATAATATTATATATGGTTTGAGTAAGCATAGTATTAACATTTACGAAAAAAACAAAAACAAAATATATTGTTTGTTTAACAATATAGTTGGTATTCAGTGTCTCACAAATCAATATTTTACAAGTAGTAACATTCAGTTAGTTAATTAATATCGTTTCATTTACTTGTTGTTAAATAAATATATTTAGCTAAATTGGCAAGTTTGCTTTTTGGTGTTGAATTCATGAGTGTTCTAAACTTATTAATTGTTGGCATGACCAATAATATCTAGGTAAATATGTATTTCTTATAACATTATACACATAAGAGCACACTCTTAAAATGTCTTTCAATGTTTCGAAATCTTCCTTCTTCTATTGCCAATTTATGGGCTGTATAATGTATACTCTATTTTTGACAGGGATATTCCATTTCGTTTGGCTCTCTTTGGTAAAATACGGTATATGAAATCAGCACGCATGTAAGATCCTATATAATTATATAAAATAATTAAATCCACATCCCTGTATATATACATATATAGAAACTCATTTCATAACAATATGATGGACATAATAAATACGTGGAGTTATTGATCTCCGTCGCCTTGTGTACCAAGTCGTCTGCTGTTTCTACGACATGTTACCATGGTAGCAGTTTGAACAAGTGGACAGGTCATTAACTAAGTCAGTTTATTTGTAAGAGTAATTATAACTCAGTAACGGAGGAAACAGCTGGTAGATTCACGCATTAGCATCAACAGCCATAGCTTAGGTAAATAACATACAGTCAAACATGTGTTAGTGGTCACCTCTATTAAGCAGCCAATCCGTATTAAGCAGCTAGTTTCAAGATTCCCAATATGTTGTTTTACTATACATTTGACCTCTATTAAGCAGCCACCTGTGATAAGCAGCCACTTTCTCTGACTCCCTTGGCTGGCTGCTAAACACAGGTTTTACTGTAATAACAAAACGTATACATTATTCAGATACTGTTCTATGTTGGGTTTATATTACCCACACGTTCCATACATGAACGATTATATTTCATTGCGTGAATCAATGTCTGAAATTAATATAATGACTTGGCTAACGGATTATTTTTTATTCAAACAGCAGTAACAGTGTACACAATTATGCACAATCTTGTACCGAATTATTTGAATGAACATTTTCAATTAAGACATCGCAATACAGATACTTCAGATATGACATTGAGATTTGAGATATGCTTCAAATATTGATCTCTATAATCCAACACCTAGATGTGAAATGTACAAAAAACTTTAGAATATTCTGATCCAAAGATATGGAATTGTCTACCATTGGAAATCAAGACGTCCATATCGTTAACTGTTTAATCGGTATCCACTAGAAAGTTGTATATATAATGGTTGCTATGTCGTTTTGTATTTCGATAACATTACCTGATTTGCTTAAGATACATTGTACAACATTATACATGTATATTGCATGGCGTAACTGTGTACTTTGGTTGTAATTATTGTGTATGTACATTAATGCTATAGTGTTAAGAAATTTAAGAGGGCCATAAGGAAGATTAGTTCAGAACTAATTAGGTCACTCTCTATAAGTAAAGAAATGTATCTATCTATCTATGCCAAGCCTCGCAGTTTCGATGTGCAATACAAAAATAACAAGAAAAACGATTACATATTTATACATATAAATATGTAATAGAAGGACAAGTACACACTCGGATAGTGTATTGAGTGAATGTATATAAATTATAAAGTGCATACTGTAGTAATTAAATGCAAACATGTTGACAATAACATGAAACCCTGTCCAACATAATAGTATATACCACATCCCTGCTGGAACATCCGTGAATCCTATGGGAACCAATTATTGTTGCAGAATTTCACTGCGTAAATAGATTGACCTGGTCATTTCTGGATTCTAGCTCAAGCCTGTATTTCTATGCGCACACAAATGAAAGCTTGGAACTAGTTCCCTGAAAACAATTGGACAATTTTAATACCTATACTACAAACACATAGCAGTAATTCTTATCACATAAATTCCCATTCGCCCGGACAAATAAATCATTTTATATATAAGTGAATCGTATTTTCTTTAATCCTGGGACGAACAAGTACTAAATCAATATGGATACAGTCCTAAGTCCCGTCAGGGCTCGAATGCACAAGCATATTACCCTATGAATACCCTAAACCCTACCACACCGTCCACCTGCGTTGAGCAAGGAGAATGTTTAATAACCTCAAAACTTAAATTCCGATTAAAATCAAACACATCAATGCATAATGAATGAACATTGTTGTAAAATAATTGATTGCCACAGTTGTGAAAATCACTCATGCATCACACATGATGTAATGGAAAATATTTTCACGAGGTTGGACAGCCCAGGAACCCTCCTTTCCTATCAATCCCCTCTCACCCATCTTGCAATCTCACTCTGAACACCAAACGACCATTGACCGGTATGCACATACAGTTCATGTTAATGTATTATATAGTGATGGTCTTAGCTTATACACATTTATTTTAGCTCTATTGCGAAACACGTTCTTACAACTTATATTAATTACTCCTGAGGCCTCATTTCTGATGGAATCCATCGTCACGAGGGAGAGATAAGAGGCAACAAGGAATATAAATACTTTGCCGAAGGGCACACTTGTAACGGCTCCAACGGGGCTCGAAATCCGGGCCGTTCGTACCTGAAGCGAACGCAGTACCACTGCGCATGCGCTACCACTGCGCATGCGCTACCACTGGGCTATGACGGCTTCCGCTATGTGGATGGACTTATTTGTATTAGCGATGTGTTATGTAACCTTCCTCGTAAAATAAAGTCTTCATTATTATTATTATAACTGCTTAGTTTAATCATATTTTATGTTGTTATGGTATGACATATAACAACATGCATTCATATAAGCAACACAAGTTTATAACATGTGTACTGTTTATTTCCCTTTAATAAATGTACATATAGTACGTGTACATTTAGTTTAAACTTTATTTATTTTACAAAGATTGCGCAGCAAGTTCTAACAACTTGTATTAATCACTCTCGTTGGCGCGGATGAAAGCGTAAATGTGGTCATTCGTGTGGGAGGAAACAGGAGTACTCAGAGAAAACCCACCTGTCGATCTGGCGACCACTGTACCATCTCACATACTTCCCGGTCCGATGATCGAACCCGGGCGGGTTGCATAGGTGAGAAGCGAGCGCGCTAACCACTGCGCTAATCGTGTACATTTAACACATATATGCCTAACAATAACAAATAAGAATGAATCGTCATGTTGGTCGCGGCAAAAGAATAGTTTGAGCTCATGTGTCCAGTTATAAACGTATATGTTGTTGTGTTGTTGTTGTTGTTGTTGTTGTTGTTGCTGTACATCAATTATAATTGCATCAGCAACAAGGGTATTAGACTCAATGAGAGAATAAATTAATAGAGTACATACATATATACTGTATGTATATATCGAATGTAAGCGAGTATGTACATTCTTGATTGCTATGCAGAGGACATACATCTGTGATCTATGGATAGCCATTTGCCAATCAACAATTAATATTTGTTTTCCTTACATGCGTTAGTCACTACAAAAACTATTTAGTATCCAAGATCGTGTTCAATTCTACCAAACACCGAACACACGTCGCTTTCAGTAATATATTTAGTTACAATAGGATTGTGTTATCAGTTGTTAAACATACACATCGAGATATACTAGAGGACATAGAAAACACACACACTTCGGATAAGTGTGTGTTTTACATGAAAAACAATAACTATATAAATACATAGTTTTAAACTTTTTGTTTGTGTTTTGTAATAAAGATGTGATATATCTCTGATGGAATCCTTCGTATTTCGTTTTCATGTAATAAAATCATATACTGTACGTGTGCGTTTTCTATGTCCTCTAGTATAGCTCGCTTAGTATTAATGCACCACAATTATTAATGTAATTTTGACATGTCCTCTAGTATAGCTCGCTAAGCATTAATGCACCGCATTTATTAATGTAATTTTGACATGTCCTCTAGTATAGCTCGCTTAGTATTAATGCACCACATTTATTTATGTAATTTTGACATGTCCTCTAGTATAGCTCGCTTAGTATTAATGTACCACATTTATTAATGTAATTTTGACATGTCCTCTAGTATAGCTCGCTTAGTATTAATGTACCACATTTATTAATGTAATTTTGACATGCCCTCTAGTACAGCTCGCTTAGTATTAATGCACCACAATTATTAATGTAATCTTGACATGTCCTCTAGTACAGCTCGCTTAGTATTAATGCACCACAATTATTAATGTAATCTTGACATGTCCTCTAGTACAGCGCGCTTAGTATTAATGCACCACAATTATTAATGTAATTTTGACATGTCCTCTAGTATAGCTCGCTTAGTATTAATGCACCACATTTATTAATGTAATTTTGACATGTCCTCTAGTATAGCTCGCTTAGTATTAATGTACCACATTTATTAATGTAATTTTGACATGTCCTCTAGTATAGCTCGCTTAGCATTAATGCACCGCATTTATTAATGTAATTTTGACATGTCCTCTAGTATAGCTCGCTTAGTATTAATGCACCACATTTATTAATGTAATTTTGACATGCCCTCTAGTATAGCTCGCTTAGTATTAATGTACCACATTTATTAATGTAATTTTGACATGCCCTCTAGTACAGCTCGCTTAGTATTAATGCACTACATTTATTAATGTAATTTTGACATGCCCTCTAGTACAGCTCGCTTAGTATTAATGTACCACATTTATTAATGTAATTTTGACATGTCCTCTAGTACAGCTCGCTTAGTATTAATGTACCACATTTAGTAATGTAATTTTGACATGTCCTCTAGTATAGCTCGCTTAGTATTAATGCACCACATTCATTAATGTAATTTTCACATGTCCTCTAGTATAGCTCGCTTAGTATTAATGTACCACATTTATTAATGTAATCTTGACATGTTCTCTAGTATAGCTGGCTTAGTATTAATGTACCACATTTATTAATGTAATCTTGACATGTCCTCTAGTATAGCTCGCTTGGTATTAATGTACCACATTTATTAATGTAATATTGACATGCTCTCTAGTATAGCTCGCTTAGTATTAATGCACCACATTTATTAATGTAATTTTGACATCTGCTCTAGTACAGCTCGCTTAGTATTAATGCACCACAATTATTAATGTAATTTTGACATGTCCTCTAGTATAGCTCGCTTAGTATTAATGCACCACAATTATTAATGTATTTTTGACATGTCCTCTAGTATAGCTCGCTTAGTATTAATGTACCACATTTATTAATGTAATCTTGACATGTCCTCTAGTATAGCTCGCTTAGTATTAATGTACCACATTTATTAATGTAATTTTGACATGTCCTCTAGTGCAGCTCGCTTAGTATTAATGCACCACAATTATTAATGTAATTTTGACATTTCCTCTAGTACAGCTCGCTTAGTATTAATGCACCACATTTATTAATGTAATTTTAACATGTCCTCTAGTACAGCTCGCTTAGTATTAATGCACCACAATTATTAATGTAATGTTGACATGTCCTCTAGTACAGCTCGCTTAGTATTAATGTACCACATTTATTAATGTAATCTTGACATGCCCTCTAGTATAGCTCGCTTAGTATTAATGTACCACATTTATCAATGTAACGTTGACATGTCCTCTAGTATAGCTCGCTTAGTATTAATGTACCACATTTATTAATGTAATTTTGACATGCCCTCTAGTATAGCTCGCTTAGTATTAATGTACCACATTTATTAATGTAATATTGACATGTCCTTTAGTATAGCTCGCTTAGTATTAATGTACCACATTTATTAATGTAATTTTGACATGCCCTCTAGTATAGCTCGCTTAGTATTAATGCACCGCATTTATTAATGTAATATTGACATGTCCTCTAGTATTGCTCGCTTAGTATTAATGCACCACATTCATTAATGTAATTTTGACATGTCCTCTAGTATAGCTCGCTTAGTATTAATGTACCACATTTATTAATGTAATCTTGACATGTTCTCTAGTATTGCTGGCTTAGTATTAATGTACCACATTTATTAATGTAATCTTGACATGTCCTCTAGTATAGCTCGCTTAGTATTAATGTACCACATTTATTAATGTAATATTGACATGCTCTCTAGTATAGCTCGCTTAGTATTAATGCACCACATTTATTAATGTAATTTTGACATCTCCTCTAGTACAGCTCGCTTAGTATTAATGCACCACAATTATTAATGTAATTTTGACATGTCCTCTAGTACAGCTCGCTTAGTATTAATGCACCACAATTATTAATGTATTTTTGACATGTCCTCTAGTATGGCTCGCTTAGTATTAATGTACCACATTTATTAATGTAATCTTGACATGTCCTCTAGTATAGCTCGCTTAGTATTAATGTACCACATTTATTAATGTAATGTTGACATGTCCTCTAGTACAGCTCGCTTAGTATTAATGCACCACAATTATTAATGTAATTTTGACATGTCCTCTAGTACAGCTCGCTTAGTATTAATGCACCACAATTATTAATGTATTTTTGACATGTCCTCTAGTATTGCTCGCTTAGTATTAATGCACCACAATTATTAATGTAATGTTGACATGTCCTCTAGTACAGCTCGCTTAGTATTAATGTACCACATTTATTAATGTAATCTTGACATGCCCTCTAGTATAGCTCGCTTAGTATTAATGTACCACATTTATCAATGTAACGTTGACATGTCCTCTAGTATAGCTCGCTTAGTATTAATGTACCACATTTATTAATGTAATTTTGACATGCCCTCTAGTATAGCTCGCTTAGTATTAATGTACCACATTTATTAATGTAATATTGACATGTCCTTTAGTATAGCTCGCTTAGTATTAATGTACCACATTTATTAATGTAATTTTGACATGCCCTCTAGTATAGCTCGCTTAGTATTAATGCACCGCATTTATTAATGTAATATTGACATGTCCTCTAGTATAGCTCGCATAGTATTAATGTACCACATTTATTAATGTAATTTTGACATGTCCTCTAGTATAGCTCGCTAAGTATTAATGCACCACATTTATTAATGTAATATTGACATGCTCTCTAGTATAGCTCGCTTAGTATTAATGCACCACATTTATTAATGTAATTTTGACATCTCCTCTAGTACAGCTCGCTTAGTATTAATGCACCACAATTATTAATGTAATTTTGACATGTCCTCTAGTATAGCTCGCTTAGTATTAATGTACCACAATTATTAATGTAACGTTAACATGTCCTCTAGTATAGCTCGCTTAGTATTAATGTACCACAATTATTAATGTAATCTTGACATGTCCTCTAGTATAGCTCGCTTAGTATTAATGTACCACAATTATTAATGTAATCTTGACATGTCCTCTAGTATAGCTCGCTTAGTATTAATGTACCACAATTATTAATGTAATCTTGACATGTCCTCTAGTATAGCTCGCTTAGTATTAATGTACCACAATTATTAATGTAATCTTGACATGTCCTCTAGTATAGCTCGCTTAGTATTAATGTACCACAATTATTAATGTAATCTTGACATGTCCTCTAGTATAGCTCGCTTAGTATTAATGTACCACAATTATTAATGTAATCTTGACATGTCCTCTAGTATAGCTCGCTTAGTATTAATGTACCACAATTATTAATGTAATCTTGACATGTCCTCTAGTATAGCTCGCTTAGTATTAATGTACCACAATTATTAATGTAATTTTGACATGTCCTCTAGTATAGCTCGCTTAGTATTAATGCACCACATTTATTAATGTAATTTTGACATGTCCTCTAGTATAGCTCGCTTAGTATTAATGTACCACAATTATTAATGTAATCTTGACATGTCCTCTAGTATAGCTCGCTTAGTATTAATGTACCACAATTATTAATGTAATCTTGACGTGTCCTCTAGTATTGCTCGCTTAGTATTAATGTACCACAATTATTAATGTAATTTTGACATGTCCTCTAGTATAGCTCGCTTAGTATTAATGCACCACATTTATTAATGTAATTTTGACATGTCCTCTAGTACAGCTCGCTTAGTATTAATGCACCGCATTTATTAATGTAATTTTGACATGTCCTCTAGTATAGCTCGCTTAGTATTAATGCACCAATTTATTAATGTAATTTTGACAGGACCTCTAGTACAGCTCGCTTAGTATTAATGCACCAATTTATTAATGTAATTTTGACAGGACCTCTAGTACAGCTCGCTTAGTATTAATGCACCAATTTATTAATGTAATTTTGACATGTCCTCTAGTACAGCTCGCTTAGTATTAATGCACCACATTTATTAATGTATCTTGACAGGACCTTTACACTATGCTTCATACTTATCATGGTTTTGTCATGCAAAGTGATCACCAAGTACTGGTTAACCGCTGGAGCCTGCTCAGGAAATATGTTGTTAGGTAAGCTGCCGTCAAAAGGGCAACCGGTAGCAACGTTAAATAATCTTAAACTAAAAACAATGTAACGTGATCTTTACAGTTCAATAGCAACCATCTTGTCGTTATGAATTATATGATTACGTTTTCTGGAGACGTTTGTTTAGTTTATACAAATTTATTTGAGCTCGATTGCGAAACAAGTTCTTACGACTTATATTAATCACTCTCGAGACCTCATTCCTGAAGGAATCCATCGCCACGAGGGAGAGGGAAGAGGCAATGTGGAAATTAAATGCCTTGCCTAAGGGCACAATCGTAACGGTTCCAGCGGGGCTCGAACTCCGGACCTTTCGCACCTGAAACGAACGCGCATCCACTGCGCTATCACGACTTCCACTTATGAGGACGTTAGTCGTGACGTATTTAGAGAATACATACAATGCTTACTATAACTGCTGTCAATTGTATTATGCTGCCTACTATTGACTTTGTGTTTCGTTTCGACAAGATTTAGTATTGGATTAATCTAATTTTATTCCGTCAGCGAAATGTTGAAAACGACATTAACACTGTTTAAGTTCATGCACATATGTATATATATGTACATACTATCTGTATTTTTGTTTTCTGTTTTGCTACATGTTTTATTTGTTCAACATAATTATTATGCTCTCCCATTGTGAGAGATTTAAACATATAATCTGTGTGTGTGTTTTACGTTTATTTATCGTCGCTACCGGTTGCCCGACGCCTCCTGAAGAGATTAGTCATTTTAGATTGTTGGAGGATAGTGCAATGATACAGACAGAGACCTATTCCAGAGTCTCCTCTGGTTCTTTTACGTGCACGGTGTAAAGCACCGACACGAGACCTCGGTTTAAAGTCCCACCTGAAAGACTTTTAATTGTATTAGGGTCAGACGGGGGGTCGAACCTGCGATCCCTGGATTACCAGTCCAGCGTGCTACCACTGGACTACAGATCCGTCTGTAACATATAATCCGTACACCATTGCTTTTAAATCGTCACCCAATCAGAACACGCGTCGCCACGTCTTATCCCTGCAGTTACTCGAGGAGCATTGAGACATTCCTCTAAGACGATGTATTGATTCCTGCGCTGCTCCAGTAATCCACCAGCGTCTATCGTTGGGCAGTTTCTTCGCACAAATCAGAGAAGTGTCTTCATTTACATTCGAATCATACATTGGCTGAAATTACAAGACAATATTGAGATGTATGCTTTAATCATTCCCCCGTTTCCGGGCTGCTTTGTTGAGCATGAAGCCAAAACACCCGTTTTTATTATCCACATTATTAAATAATAAATTAAAAGGATATTAATAAACTAAATATTAAGTTTTTTTCTTAATAATGAAGGTATTATAATTAAAAATACGTTGATTCGGTTAAGTAAAGATGAGTTATATCGCCATGAGGGAGAGATAAGAGGCAGCGCAACCATGAAGGAGAGATAAGAGGCAGCGCAGCCATGAGGGAGAGATAAGAGGCAGCGCAGCCATGAGGGAGAGATAAGAGGCAGCGCAGCCATGAGGGAGAGATAATAGGCAACGTATGTAAAGGTCTTCAGTTACCACCTGCTTTGTAAAGCAAATGAACCTTTCACATCGGTATGCGAGTCTATTTAATTAGTTGTCATTGAAAACATAATCCCAACCTTGTAAATATGAAGTATTCTGCTTTAACTATATTATAACTCATGTACATTAAAAGATAAAACACGCGCTATGCATTTATGATTTTTTGTTCACGAAATAAATATAGTAATGAATACGTTTACAAGCTTTGTCGTTGAAGTTACATAATTTAATAATAATATATTGTAACTTTTTCACAATGAAGATAGCACAAATTTACAATTACATATCAAAATATCATTACTGTCAACTGTCTAACATGACATAAATCCTGGCCATCTCCATATACAAATACATGACATTTTCAAAGTTCAAAAGGCACTGGGCTACAAGTTTTGACAACATTAGCAACAGCCCTTTCCAAAAGGTCAATTTTTCTATCAATTTGTTCCGATGTCTGTAGTTCTAATATAAGTAGGTTTTCCAAGGTATTTATTGTTTAGAATGAATTAGAAAATGATACGTTTAATAGAATATTAAAAATGAACACAAATAATTGAGAAATAAAGTTGCCCCAATAAGCTGCTTTGTAGAAGTCGTGATAGCTCATTCGCTTCATGTGCGAAAGGTCCGGAGTTGGAGCCCTGCTGGAGCCGTTACGATTGTGCCCTTAGGCATGGTATTTAAATTCCACGTTGCTTCTTCTATCTCCCTCATGGCGATGGATTCCATCAGGAATGATGTCTCGAGAGTGATTAATATAAGTTGTAAGAACTTGTTCTACACATACTTATGTGCTTACTATTCCTGGAATTATATTTCTGTGAAGTTTACGTTTGTTTTTATGAGTTTAGTAGATTTATGTAATGTATAAAATACATAGTTCCCATATGACATCACCATTTATATTGCACCCTCTACATGGCGACCATTTTGGTAGGCAACGTTTACCAGATATTATATAAAATGTATAGTAGCGTAAAATAGTTTTCTTCATAAAATATTTATTTTCCATCCTACCACAATAGGTTCATACCTTGTTGGAAAGCTCTAAATTGACACAGTTTTAGATCTTTCAGAAAATTAATATCACTAACGAATACAAATTAAGTTGCCTGTATGTTAATAGTTCAACTGTGAAAATATACTTTAAAAAATACATCACAGCTAAGTTCTTATACAATTCTAATCCATACACCATAGTCACGAACTAAATTAATATTTAACAAGTGAATTTCAATATCTATAAAATAATACCAAATTTTATTATAAAAATTAATGAAATTATTGCAATTACAGATGACTAAGAACATCCTGAAATTGTCGTTATCTTATCAGTGTTGTTTTCACAATGCTTACTATAACTGCTACCAATTGTATTATGCTGCCTACATGTCCCCCTCCACCCAGACAATATTACAAACAGATCCCTATGCAATTGCGCTGATACATATGTCCTAAATGTGATATATATTAAACGTTACATTGGGTCGATCTTGCAGTAAACAGCTTGCGTGTATGTTGAATTGGCAATATAAAGTGTGCAATACATATAGAGCTGCCAGATACGAGTGTTGTCGGTGAATTTGTTTGTTGTTGTTTTTATTTGGAGTGGTGGGGTGGGGGTGTTTAAAATCGAATCAACATCTTAGTACATAAGGCGACTCTCCAGCTATTTGAGGAAGACCCCTGGCGCCCCTCCAAGAATTATTTCAGGCACTAACCGGGTAGCCGGGTAGAACCACCGACCTTCCGTAAGCCAGTTGGATAGCTTCCTCGCATGGAAGAATTCGACCTCCCAGTATAATTCGAACCCACAGCGGTTATGGGCAAATAAATTGAAGACAACGACCGTAACCATTCCGCCACGGAGATCCGTGTGGAAATGTGAGTTGCCTGTAGAAGCACAATCAATCTAGACCTACCAAATAGGGAGCAGTTATTAAAATAGCATGGAATTCAACATCTTTATAATGCAATACTTGAAGGGGATTTGAAGGGGATTCCCGTGAGGGGGTAGGTGGGTAACGTGCAGTCTGGTTATACACAAGAGAGCATAAATGGAGATTTCATCGAAATGTGTACATATAGCGGCATATTGTGTGGGAGCCGGTATCTCTCTATTAATTAGCTTGGACTTGTCACGTCAGAATTATATCTAATTACTCAAAGAAGTTTAGAAAACATGTTTTAATGTCATACAGAACCGATGCGGCGACAGATGGCAACCCACTGTGTCATCTCGAAATAGTTAATAAGCGAACAGCATTGTCTCTAAATATTAATATAATATAATGATTGTATGCAACATTTGTAATTTAACACGCGTTACATGTTACGATGGAAGATAACCATCTTACTTAATTCACCGTTATAATTCACCGTTATAATTCACCGTTATAATTCACCGATATAATTCACCGTTATAATTCACCGATATAATTCACCGTTATGATTCACCGTTATAATTCACCGTTATAATTCACCGATATAATTCACCGTTATAATTCACCGTTATAATTCACCGTTATAATGAATACAACGATGTATATAATTATATATATAACTACATGTATATATTAATAATAATAATAATAATAATAATAAATAATCTATTAAGTCAGTGTGCTAATAAAGAACTTGTTTACAATATTTCCTTCACTTAATACAAGGAATGACATTTGTACAAGTGAACCAATGATTGATTGATTGATTGATTGATTGAATGAATGAATGAATGAATGAATGAATGAATGAATGAATGAATGAATGAATGAATGAATGAATGAATGAATGAATGAATGAATGAATGAATGAATGAAACAATATTTGTGAGCAAGCCGTATATAATGTTTGGAGCCGCCAAACAGTATTGGTGAGCAAGCCGTATATAATGTTTGGAGCCGGTAAACATTATTGGTGAGCAGGCCGTATATAATGTTTGGAGCCGGTAAACAATATTGGTGAGCAAGCCGTATATACTGTTTAGAGCCGGTAAACATTATTGGTGAGCAAGCCGTATATACTGTTTAGAGCCGGCAAACAATATTGGTGAGCAAGCCGTATATAATGTTTGGAGCCGGTACACAATATTGGTGAGCAAGCCGTACATAATGTTTGGAGCCGGCAAACAATATTGGTGAGCAAGCCGTATATAATGTTTAGAGCCGGCAAACAATATTGGTGAGCAAGCCGTATATAATGTTTGGAGCCGGCAAACAATATTGGTGAGCAAGCCGTATATAATGTTTAGAGCCGGCAAACAATATTGGTGAGCAAGACGTATATACATGTAATGTTTAGAGCCGGCACACACTATTGGTGAACAATCTATATATAATGTTTGGAGCCGGTGAACCATATTTGTGAACAATCCATTTATGATGTTTGGCCGAGGTCTCGTGTCGGTGCTTTACACCGTGCACGTAAAAGAACCAGAGGAGATTCTGGAATGGGTCTCTGTCTGTATCATGCACTATCCTCCAACAATCTAAAAATGACTAATATCTCTAGGAGGCGTCGCTCATATGGGCAACCGGTAGCGACGATAAATACACGTAACGCACGCACGCACGCTAATTATACGCATCAGACATAATTAAATTGCCCAATGAGAATGCAACAGAATGGAGAACGAAATGCAGACATAATTAAATTGCCCAATGAGAATGCAACAGAATGGAGAACGAAATGGACTTACTACCTGGACACGGTCATGGTCGATAGTCATGGTTCCAGTCTGCTGTAGACACACTATGGATTTGTGGTCAAAATATGAAATAAAAGTCAGTGGTGTATATAATGAACATCTGTCCGTCAGCTTGGATAGACGCTCATTCATCTCTGTTCTCGTTTGCTCATCTTTCCCCGAGACGAGACGTTAACATATTCATCATCCATACCTAGGTCATTCAACATATAAAGCATAAAGTAATAGAGATAGGTTTTAGCATTAAAATCGCCTTCACCTGCCATTTTTAATTTCCCTTCATAATGATCCGACGCCTTATGTTCACAATAGTGAATTGTGGACATTAAAGCCAAAGACGTCTGCAGTTATCTGTTGTTGTTATATTTCTATAGTAACGATTCGCATTTATCTTAACATTTCTGAACATCTCGATCGCATCCCGCTGGTCGACTTGTGGCGACGCTGTTGCAAAGGATAACTGAAAATTAATTCATTTCTGATCTAAAATCAGTCTAAAAGATATAAAGACAAGATATGATTTTTCAATGAACCTTTATGATCTTGGGTCAGATAGATGGTAACCACAATAAAGGGTCGATTGCCCCACGTGATAGTCACGCGACCAGTGCATAGATTTGAAATTGTCCAAAACTTGTTGACAAAGAAATGTTCGGATTTGCGCACAGCTTCGTTGCATGGAAATTAGCATTGGTAAGGGTCTCTGAAAGGATTGGTGGTGTTAATATAATACATGATGACCACTTTATGCAAAATCTAGTCATGCTCATTTACAAGCCACAAGCAGTTTAGATGCACGAGATATATCTAATATTTGATCACACAGATCCCAATCGCAGCTCCAGTTTATGCTCGTCAATCAACGTCCCACGTTACAGACGCGACACTTGTCGTTTAGTGTTTATCTTGCGCCATTTTGGGAGGACCTTTCAACAATCAATGCATGTTCCTGTACGTCGACAATAAATGTTTCTTTCTCTCAGATCTTTTTTCCCAACGAAATTAATATATGTATGGCTTGGTACCAGATGTCCATGTAAAGTGAACACACATCACAATGTATGACATGCGCCAGAAGGTGACGTTACTTTTTAAAAATAAAATTATTGTTTGTCACCTCCTGGTTAATCTGGGGCGACTCCTCCATGGAAGAATTATGTTAGTCATTTTAGTTTTTGGAGGATAGTGCAAGATACAGAAGACGTTCCAATTCCAGAAGCATCCCTGGTTCTCTACATGCCCGGTGTATAGCACTGGTACATGAGAAACCGGTTTATAGTACCATCTGAAAGACAGTTAATATTATTAGGGTCAGGCGAGGGATCGAACATGCGATCCCTGGATTCCCAATACAACGAATTAACCTCCGGTTCACTGACGCGTCTATTAACCCGTAACATGCCAATCACGACTAAAGTCACCGTCTAATCAGGCTCTATGCTGTTTGCTATTCCGATAGTGGAGCTAAAACACTTGTCTGAATAGCAAACGACACAAATTATTACCAGACACGGTGCTACGCTGCAGCTGATCTGGATCTATGTTGTTTGTACATTCTGTTCAATTTATTCGGCAGGTTAAAGATGCATTCTCAGACATACATATTAGGAACACTATCTCGTGTGTGTGTGAGAGAGAGAGAGGGAGGGGAGAGAGAGAGAGAAGAGAGAGAGAGGGGGGGAGAGAGATAGAGAGAGAGGTATAGAGAGAGGGGGAGAGAGTGATAGAGAGAGAGGGATAGAGAGCGATAGAGAGAGGGGGAGGGGGAGAGAGTGATTGAGAGAGAGAGAGAGAGGGAGAGAGAGAGAGAGAGAGAGAGAGAGAGAGAAGACCATTAATTTTACTTATGGATTCCAGCTTTCTACAACCTCTCAGACTGATTACGTACAAACGGAAGTGTTTTGTTTATGGTGCTCTATTGTCGGCTGTCTTTATAGACCT
Source organism: Archivesica marissinica (assembly GCA_014843695.1). Taxonomy (NCBI): domain Eukaryota; kingdom Metazoa; phylum Mollusca; class Bivalvia; order Venerida; family Vesicomyidae; genus Archivesica; species Archivesica marissinica. Next base: position 65,394,378 of record CM026404.1, read on the forward strand.
CGCTTTCAATTAACGTCAAAGCAGTTCGTTCTACCTGCGACATTATATATGTTCAAATTGCAATTGCTTTTGTTCGTCTGTCACATCTAAGAAAGAATTATGACCAAATAAGGCGTGTTTGATGACAACTGAGACACAACGCAGCTCCGAGAAAACGCGAGACTTAATTAATGGAAGTGTCTGAGACGTGTAGTAGTGTCATATCTTCCCCGAGATCACATGCGTGTCCTACTTTATGGCAATGGCGTAACGTTGTAAGCCGAGAAATTTTACGGGGTTTATGCTTTATTGTCATGAAGCTTTCCTGTCTCTTAGAAACTAGATAATGGATTTTCCATCGGCTTTTAGACTTGAGGGTGATTCTCGATGTAATTTCTCGAATAGTGATTTCACTCACATGTTGTGATAATTTTTACTCATTTCAGGCACGAAATATTTATACCATTATCAATTAACCCACATATGAAATAATTTTCAAAGGTTCTGATATAAAAGGAAAGCAATAAACGTGTGGCTAGATGAAAGACATTACGGATATGCTTGCCAAGAGAGGGATGGACAAACTGAGGGGTACGTTGATTAAACGTTTCCTTATGAGTGACATGTATTGCTCGTATGGGAATTCAAAAGAAACACAAACCTGATTCACCTTGGCCAGCTTATTTGTCTGGTTGAGAAGTCATGCAACAACTGAACCTAACTAGATTGAACAGCTACTGGTCATTAAGAATCAATTCGTATTTTACCCAACCTCCTATATAAGTTGTAATACGTTGGTGGTTTTCACTGTGTTCGTCTTTTTTTTAACATTCTGCCGCTTGACTATGAAACACTTTCACGTGCTGGAAACTTTTATTTATTCACCCTACTATTGACTGGTTATGTGACTTGCTTTGCCTCGGATCGAAACACGTGATAAATCTAGCCAATGGATACGCGTTTGAGCACGCGACTCGTCATTTCCGTTTCATGGAACGCGGATACACGTGTAGCGCTTTAGAACTTACAAATATATACAACTATTTCATTGCAATTCGGGCTGTGATCTCGGGCAATAGTTCATCAGTTCGTCCACAGCATTTCGGGGCAATAGTTTTGACTGTTCCCCGAATGGCAATGAATTAGTTATATGCTTTATGCGTCTGATTTTAAGGGGTACATTCATACATTTTCGTAATTTGTGTGCTTCTTTCTTGGGCTTAATGTCGCACCGACAGCTTAGGTCATATGGCGACTATACAGCTGTTATTGGTGGAGGAGGACCCCGGGTGCCCCTTCGAGTAGCATTATCGGCACGGACCGGCACTCGAATAGAACACAGACTTTCCTGGAATCAAGAGTGTTGTACCGTATGTATCAACTAACCATACACACTTATTACGTAGTCAACCCTGTTTTGTCCCGTACCCGTTGCACATTATGCGGCTTCTTACAGGTCTGTGAAGTTGGCTTGCAGATGGTAGTTGGCTATTCAGAAGTTTATTCGCGAATACACATCCATAGGTTTTTTCAGAAGTTTATTCAGAATACGCGAATACACATCTAGACGGAAGTTTATTCAGAAGTTTATTCTAAAGTTTATTCGCAAATACACATCTAGACGTTTATTCAGAAGTTTATTCAGAAGTTTATTGAAACGTTTATTCGCGAATTCGCGAATACACATCAAGCAGTTTATTCAGAAGTTTATTCAGAAGTTTATTCAGAAGTTTATTCAGAAATTTATTCAGAAGTTTATTCAGAAATTTATTCAGAAGTTTATTCAGAAGTTTATTCAGAAATTTATTCAGAAGTGTATTCAGAAGTTTATTCAGAAGTTTATTCAGAAATTTATTCAGAAGTTTATTCAGAAATTTATTCAGAAGTTTATTCAGAAGTTTATTCAGAAATTTATTCAGAAGTTTATTCAGAAGTTTATTCAGAAATTTATTCAGAAGTTTATTCAGAAATTTATTCAGAAGTTTATTCAGAAGTTTATTCGCGAATACACATCTAGAAGTTTATTCAGAAGTTTATTCTGGGCAACAGGTAGCGACGTTAAATACACTCAAAAACAAACGATTTCGACGATCTTATAGAGTGTAGACCTATATACGTACACACTATTTGTGCAGGGTCATATGGTACTGGTAAATTAACAAGGTATGTGAAGTTGGCTTATATAATATTATGTTAAATGGTTCTTCAGAAGGGTATTCGCGAATACACATCTATACATGTCTGGCTGTGTATTCGTGAATAAACTTATGAATAACCAACTACCACCCGCGCAAGCTAACTTCACATACCTAACATAGCATTTTGGCGTTATAAATAGTATATGATTTACGCATTTCAAATCAACCAACTACCACCCGCGCAAGCTAACTTCACATACCTAACATAGTATTTTGGCGTTAGAAATAGTATATGATTTACGCATATCAAACCAACCAACTACCACCAGCGCAAGCTAGCTTCACATACCTAACAGTATGTTGGCGTTAGAAATAGTATATGATTTACGCATATCAAATCAACCAACTACCACCCGCGCAAGCTAACTTCACATACCTAACAGTATGTTGGCGTTAGAAATAGTATATGATTTACGCATATCAAATCAACCAACTACCACCCGCGCAAGCTAACTTCACATACCTAACATAGTATTTTGGCGTTAGAAATAGTATGTGATTTACGCATATCAAATCATTTGATAATATGAGTTGCTTCGGAGAAATGGAGCTACAGGGAACTCTTAGCGGAAAAAGGACAATCCTAGATAAAATATATTATATATTGTTCAAGTATTATTAAAAATATGAGGGCTACACGCCTGTGTTAATGCACAGCGGGGGGGGGACTTTCCGTTGCTGACTTACAGTGCTTCTGGAAAGGCAAACCTTCATAATACTCTGTAAGACACACACACACACACGCCTATGGTTGTTTTAAACTTTATTTTACAACGATTGCGAAGCAAGTTCTAACAACTTATATTAATCACTGTCGTTGGCGCGGATGAAAGCGTATATGTGGTCATTCGTGAGCACCAATGCAACCCGGGTTCGATCCTCGGACCGGGAAGTATGCGATATGGTACGGTGTTCGGCAGATCGAACAGGTGGATTTTCTCCGGGTACCCCGGTTTCCTCCCACACGAATGACCACAGTTACGCTTTCATCTGCGCCAACGAGTGTGATTACTATACGTTGTTAAAGCTTGTTTCGCAATCGTTGTAATATAAATAACGTTTAAGTTAATCGTTGTAAAATATATACAAGTTCATGATACTCAATCTGGCGGAGTGATTTCAGTACATATATGCTACAATTATAATGCCGAATGCTGAATTTAGCTGAATAAATGAGTGTGTGTTTTACGTTTATTTATTGTCGCTACCGGTTGCCCATATAAGCGACGCGTCCTGAAGAGATTAGTCATTTTAGATTTTTGGAGGATAGTGCAATGATACAGACAGAGACCCATTCCAGAGTCTCATCTGGTTCTTTTACGTGCACGATGTAAAGCACCAACACGAGAACTCGGTTTGACGTCCCATCTGAAAGATTGTTAATTTTATTAGGGTTAGACAGGGGATCGAACCTGCGATACTGGATTACCAGTACAGCGTGTTACCACTGGACTACAGATCCGTCTGTTGAATGAATGAATATCCAGTGACATCTATATATACACTGCCCTAAAAGACATCCATGTAATTTGACGGAAGTTTTTCTTTCGGTTGAAGCGACATAGGGCAATTAGAAACCTTTCGGTTGAAGCGACATAGGGCAATTAGAAACCTTTCGGTTGAAGCGACATAGGGCAATTAGAAACCTTTCGGTTGAAGCGACATAGGGCAATTAGAAACCTTTCGGTTGAAGCGACATAGGGCAATTAGAAAGTATTGATTAAGAGTATTTGTTAGAATCTAAATTAGCTTCATTTTAAGCAGATTTCTGTTAAGGGGCTATGGCTTCTGTAATGTGCTAGATAGTACGTGAATACTCACTAGTAAATACAACTATCCAAGTTTATCAAAGATTGGTCTATTTCTTTAAATGTCATGTCGAAACTTGAGTATTATGAAAAATTAAGAATATTTGTGTACGCTACAGTCAAGCCTGTGTTAGTGGTCACCTCCATTAAGCAACCAACCTGTATTAAGCAGCCAGTTTCCAGATTCCCAATCGGTTGTTTTATTATATATTTGACCTCTGTTAAGCAGCTATCTGTGCTAAACATCCATTTTCTCTGACTCGCTTGGCTGGCTGCTTAAGACAGGTTTGACTGTATTACCAATGATAAATTACCAATTTCAACGAATCATCAATCAATTAATATTAACATATTTGACCAAAAAATCCCGAAAAAAACCCTATTTGACCGATCCACACACCTGTATCTAGTACAGCCTATCTGACCGATCCACACACCTGTATCTAGTACAGCCTATCTGACGTATCCACACACCTGTATCTAGTACAGCCTATCTGACCGATCCACACACCTGTATCTAGTACAGCCTATCTGACCGATCCACACACCTGTATCTAGTACAGTATATCTGACCGATCCACACACCAGTATCTAGTACAGCCTATCTGACGGATCCACACACCAGTATCTAGTACAGCCTATCTGACCGATCCACACACCTGTCTCTAGTACAGCCTATCTGACCGATCAACACACCTATATCTAGTACAGCCTATCTGACCGATCCACACACCTGTATCTAGTACAGCCTATCTGACCGATCCACACACCTGTATCTATTACAGCCTATCTGACCGATCCACATACCTGTATCTAGTACAGCCTATCTGACCGATCCACACACCTGTATCTAGTACAGCCTATCTGACCGATCCACACACCAGTATCTAGTACATCCTATCTGACCGATCCACATACCTGTATCTAGTACAGCCTATCTGACCGATCCACATACCTGTATCTAGTACAGCCTGTCTGACCGATCCACACACCTGTATCTAGTACAGCCTATCTGACCGATCCACACACCAGTATCTAGTACATCCTATCTGACCGATCCACATACCTGTATCTAGTACAGCCTGTCTGACCGATCCACACTCCTGTGTCCATTACAGCCTATCTGACCGATCCTCACACCTGTATCTAGTAGAGCCTATCTGACCGAACCACCCACCTGTATCTAGTACAGCTTATCTGACCGATCCACACACCTGTATCTAGTACAGCCTATCTGACCGATCCACACACCTGTATCTAGTACAGCCTATCTGACCGATCTACACACCTGTATCTAGTACAGCCTATCTGACCGATCCACACACCTGTATCTAGTACAGCCTATCTGACCGATCCACATACCTGTATCTAGTACAGCCTGTCTGACCGATCCACACACCTGTATCTAGTACAGCCTATCTGACCGATCCACACACCTGTCTCTAGTACAGCCTATCTGACCGATCCACACACCTGTATCTAGTACAGCCTGTCTGACCGAACCACACACCTGTATCTAGTACAGCCTATCTGACCGATCCACACACCAGTATCTAGTACAGCCTATCTGACCGATCCACACTCCTGTGTCCATTACAGCCTATCTGACCGATCCACACACCTGTATCTAGTACAGCCTATCTGACCGATCCACATACCTGTATCTAGTACAGCCTGTCTGACCGATCCACACACCTGTATCTAGTACAGCCTATCTGACCGATCCACACACCAGTATCTAGTACAGCCTATCTGACCGATCCACACACCTGTATCTAGTACATCCTATCTGACCGATCCACATACCTGTATCTAGTACAGCCTGTCTGACCGATCCACACTCCTGTGTCCATTACAGCCTATCTGACCGATCCACACACCTGTATCTAGTACAGCCTATCTGACGGATCCACACACCAGTATCTAGTACAGCCTATCTGACCGATCCACACACCTGTATCTAGTACAGCCTATCTGACCGATCCACACACCTGTATCTAGTACAGCCTATCTGACCGATCCACACACCTGTATCTAGTACAGCCTATCTGACCGATCCACACACCTGTATCTAGTACAGCCTATCTGGCCGATCCACACACCTGTATCTAGTACAGCCCATCTGACCGATCCACATACCTGTATCTAGTACAGCCTATCTGACCGATCCACATACCTGTATCTAGTACAGCCTATCTGACCGATCCACACACCTGTATCTAGTACAACCTATCTGACCGATCCACACACCTGTATCTAGTACAGCCTATCTGACCGATCCACACACCTGTATCTAGTACAACCTATCTGACCGATCCACACACCTGTATCTAGTACAACCTATCTGACCGATCCACAACCTGTATCTAGTACACCTATCTGACCGATCCACACACCTGTATCTAGTACAGCCTATCTGACCATCACAACCTGTATCTAGTACAGCCACACCACACAACCATAGTACAGCTATCTGCCATCCACACACCTGTATCTAGTACAGCCTATCTGACCGATCCACACACCTGTATCTAGTACAGCCTATCTGACCGATCCACACACCTGTATCTAGTACAGCCTATCTGACCGATCCACACACCTGTATCTAGTACAGTCTATCTGACCGATCCACACACCTGTATCTAGTACAGCCTATCTGACCGATCCACACACCAGTATCTAGTACAGCCTATCTGACCGATCCACACACCTGTATCTAGTACAGTATATCTGACCGATCCACATACCTGTATCTAGTACAGCCTATCTGACCGATCCACACACCTGTACCTAGTACAGCCTATCTGACGGATCCACACACCTGTATCTAGTACAGCCTATCTGACCGATCCACACACCTGTATCTAGTACAGCCTATCTGACGGATCCACACACCTGTATCTAGTACAGCCTATCTGACCGTTCCACACACCTGTACCTAGTACAGCCTATCTGACGGATCCACACACCTGTATCTAGTACAGCCTAATAATACCAGAAACGTTCGAATACAAGCAACAAAACGTCACAATATTGCTAAGCTCCTACACATAACAGTACCAACATAAATATATATTTTTCACTGCCCCCCCCCCCCATTGTTTAGCATAGTATTAAATTTGATTTTATATTGATTGTAGCGTCTTGTATGTGTTTTCTGCTTAATGATATGTCCCCATATTTAGTTTATAATATCATTTATTATGTATGTTGTCACTAATGTGATCATGACTCTTGATATGCAATCAACTATTATTGAACTAAGAGAAAGCCGTTTGTGTAATCTTTGCAAACAAAATGATGTTGGAGCAGAATATCATTGTTTGTGTGTTGTAATAGATATCACGATATATTTTGAACCAATTCATTGGTACCCTGGTGCGTGCCGCGCTTGAAATACTGCTCGAAGGGGCTACTAGGGTCTACACAAATAATAGTTGGAAAGTCTCCATATGACCTGCTTCGTTAAACTCCAAAAAACAAAACAAAAACAAACAATTCGTTGGTCTTCATTACGTAGATTTTCACCAATACAGATACTCACAATACTAAGCCTATGCATGCAGGCGAAACGATTCCAATATTTTTTATACAGCTGTTAAATGCCGATGGCTGACTCAAGTGTATTTAAGCGAATGCATGAATATCCAGTGACCACTGCCATGCACAACAAGTCTCCCGTGCAATTTGACGGAAGCTTTTCTTCCTTTTGAAGCGACACAGCGCAATTAGAAACTGTTGATTAAGTAGATCGCTGATTAATTTTACATCAGCTACAACTGATAGTTCATACAGCCGATAGTTTTTAATATCTGTTCGTGAATCTTTAACTGTTTTCAAACATAAATGGACTGATAAATAATTCAGAATCTGTCTTCTGTGCACTATTATTCATTTCACGTCGCAATTACGAAATAGCTTGTCTTCAGGGAACCAGCACAGTTCATCAGGAAAGATGTTAGGAACCATAATTTTCATCAAATCATTTAGATAGCTCTAGACTCCTTAATTGTGCACCCTTGGGGTTTCTTCTTCCGATGATGTATATGTTACTGTCACTTCTCCATGCTTTTAATTGAGTAAATGGTAGTCGCTATAAAACCCACTTCCTAAGATGAACAATGAAATATTAATGAGAACTTAGGTGGATTTCATTAGGCAGATTGAAATAGGAATACGATAGGGAAGTAATTGTGACGATATCTAGACCTGGACTGCTGTAATAGCAAACCTTTCCTTTTCATTTCCAGAATCTCTGGAAACAATCGGGCTTCTGTAATACGGGGAAGTTTTCTGGAAGAGACAGATAAATTGGATAATATTTTAGAGGGGAACATAGTCTAGACTATTGATTTATAATTCTTGATTGCGAGATAACTCCAGAACAGTCCTGGAAATGTAACGTTTCTAGGTATATTAAGGGAAAACGCATAGGTCTGGTCATTATTTTTGTATGTACCTAGATACGAAAGTGTCTCTGAAGAGGGTGGGAAACGCACAAGAAGTTACAAAGGCATCCCCAACTGCATTGAACTCACAGACTACCTGCTTCCAGTTATTTTGATCAACTAATGAAGTTTTCAATGTTTCACGTTATTATGTTCTTTGTTCATGGAAGACCCGGTGTACACGTGTGGGGGTTTTAACACTGGAATTGAAGATCGGACCCGATGTACACGAGTGGACGCTTTTACATTGTACTAGAAGACGGAACCCGGTGTACACGGGTGGACGTCTTTGCACTGGAATTGAAGATCGGAACCGGTGTACACGTGTGGACGTTTTTACATTGGAATTGTAGACGGGACCCGGTGTACACGGGTGGGCGTCTTTGCACTGGTTTTGAAAACCGGACCCGGTGTACACGGGTGAACGTCTTTGCACTGGTTTTGAAAACCGGATCCGGTGTACACGGGTGGATGTTTATACAATGGAATATTGGAGATCGGACCCGGTGATCATGGGTGAACGTTTTTACACTGGAATTGAAGATCGGAACCGGTGTACACGTGTGGACGTTTTTACATTGGAATTGTAGACGGAACCCGGTGTACACGGGTGGACGTCTTTGCACTGGAATTGTAGACCGAATCCGGTGATCACGGGTGGACGTTTTTACACTGGAATTGTAGACCGAATCCGGTGTACACGTGTGGACGGTTTTACACTGGAATTGTAGATCGGAACCCGGTGTACACGGGTGGACGTCTTTGCACTGGTTTTGAAAACCGGACCCGGTGTACACGGGTGAACGTCTTTGCATTGGAATTGAAAACCGGACCCGGTGTACACGGGTGGACGTTTTTACACTGGAACTGATAACCGGACCCGGTGTACACGGGTGGACGTTTTTACACTGGAATTGAAGAACGGACCCGGTGTACACGGGTGGACGTTTTTACACTGGAATTGAAGACCGGGCCAGGTGTACACGGGTGGACGTTTTTACACTGGAACTGATAACCGGACCCGGTGTACACGGGTGGACGTTTTAATACTGGAATTGAAGACCGGACCCTGTGTACACGGGTGGACGTTTTTACACTATAATTGAAGACCGGACCCGGTGTACACGGGTGGACGTTTTTCACTATAATTGAAGACCGGACCCGGTGTACACGGGTGGACGTTTTTACACTATAATTGAAGACCGGACCAGGTGTACACGGGTGGACGGTTTTACACTGGAATTGAAGAACGGACCCGGTGTACACGGGTGGACGTTTTTACACTAGTGATGAAGACCGGACCCGTGTACACGGGTGGACGTTTATACAATGAAATTGAAGACCGGACCCGGTGTGCATGTGCGGGTGGACGTATATACAATGGAATTGAAGACCGGACCCGGTGTGCATGTGTGGACGTTTTACAATAAAGCCTGTGATGTAAATTTACATCGATAAGCCCTTTGACTTCACGTTAACGTGTATGTGATAAGATAAGAATGTTACGAGGTTCGATCCTTCGACCTCCCGCATCGACATCCCGCTCCGTAGGCGGACGTATTAACCACTATGCCACGTAGACTATATATTGCTAGTCAGCCTTAAATTCATTCCTTTACTCGAATAGCACCCTCTGTGCATTTATATGGAACAATATATAATACCAATCTGTCCTTTTAGATGGCAAAAACATGCCACATATATGGTTTATTGCATATATTGGTACTGGTCTGGGGATCCAGACAAGTCCGTGGCCGAATGGTTTAGGTCATTCAAATTACTTGCCCCTCATCGTTGCAGGTTCGAATCCCACTGGTTTCGAATTATTTCATGTGGGGCTTGCGGTAGGTGAATTCGTGGATCTACAAGGTTGCCCATCGGTATCTGAAATAATGCTCCAAGCGGCACCCGGGTCTTCCTCCACCAATAATAGCTGGAGAGTCGTCATATAGCCAAAGCTCTGTATGCGACGTCAAACCCACACAACTATTCCACATTTACTGAAGCTCTATATGATAACGTCATGACCTTCAAGTTAAATGGTAAAACCTAAAATGATGTCACATATATTATTAGTAGCCTCTTCCAGAGACTACACTTTTTATCTATGTGAAGCTAAAATTGGACTTCAATCACTCGCTTCTAAGGGAAGCACAAAAAATGTTTTCGACTAAAACAGACGCAATTAATTAACAGGTTGTATATACCTAGATAGGCGGAAGTGCATCCGAGATCCACTCGAATGTAGTCCTAATAACTAATATAGTTCATTATTTTCTTTTTGGTAAAAAGTGGATTTTCATGACAGGCAGTGTAAAGTTTTTGTGATTTTTGAGAAATTATGTGACTTGAGAAGACATTAGACTAGTTGATGCGGAGAAAACTTCATTGCAAACTGAAGATTGGGTATACTGTAATATTTGACGGAGGAATACAGTGTGTAAACACAGTGACGTCATTCACAGGTGACCGCTGTCAATACAAACATTACATTTGTGATATGTTTGCTGTTTTTCAGTTTGATTTGAATATCTCTTCTCAGAAGAAATGAAAGATTGGAAATATAAATGAACAGACTGTATGATTTTACTTATTACTATGTATTTAATAGGCAATTTATTTTTGTTTTACAACCTATAAGCCTAGATTATTCTTAACCTTTAATTAACATCAACTGTCACTGAACTGTATCCACTTGCATTAATTCATACTGTGTTTATTATGGGGGGGGGTTGTTAGTTTCGAGTGCATCGCGGTCTGCCATCCCGACTCCGCCATGTATCCCGTACTGAGAAGGCGAACCTTCGACTGACCCTGAAAAGGACCTTCCTTTTGTGACCCTGTATACCAATCCTGACCACATCACCATGTGGGTACCAGTTGGCAGTGTGGTCTCAGTGTCTTTTCTGATTCTCCATTAGATATGTATATGTTCTTCTGATATACGTCCTTATGCTGCCGTGATCCTAGCGCCCTCATTTGTTTCAATATTTACACGTCTCGAAGCAGGTGTATGCATACTATAACTCTGTGACCAGCACCCGCTATTTTCCCTATCTCTTTACTGTGTTTGTGAACAAAGGAAACTATCATTTTGGTATATAACGTTTTTTACAATGTTTATAACTGGATCGTGGCCTCATGCTTTGTCATGATGAAGTACTTGTAATTTCATGGTTTATGGCATCATGAGCAGGCCTAGCCATCTAATTAACGTGATAAGTATCGTGCGTGAGGTGTGATACAATGTCCGTGACATAACCGAGTATTGAATCGGTGACTCCACTCAGGTCCCGAATCCGTTGAATGAAACCAGCGTATTACGAATTCAAGCTTAGTTATTCTGGATTATTTCATTTTATCTGAGAGCCATATTAGGTCACATTCTGGATGCATTTCATCGCATAAAGACAAATTGGTCATTACAAACGCCCTGTTCATCCATCTCTTCTCTATATATAATCAACTCGTTATTATTCATTTTCGTTATGAGCCCATTGTATTATGTATACATTGCAGGTAGTTATTGTATCTTTTTCGGTTGTGGATTATTAATACTGATAAAATGTAGATTAAACCAGTTACTTGCCTCTCATAGAATGTCTGGTCGATCCTTACTTCTCCATTCAACGTTTTCAGTACGATATCTACTTGCCCTTCGCCGATTTCAGCTAGAGCCCTATTTGCCCCCTTCACCGCTGTCAGCTTGAGCCCCACTTGCCCGTCATAGATGTCAACTCGAGTTCTACTTGCTCTAAACCGCTGTCAGATTGAGCATTACTTGCCCAACACAACTGTCAGCTCGAGCCCTTCGTGTCCACCACCGCTGTCAGCTTGACCCTACTTCCATTTCACCGTTAAAATTCCAGTCCAATGAGCCCCTCATCACCATCAGCTCGGCCCCTTCTTGTCCCAGAGCTGTCAGCTCGAGTCTTACTTGCCCTTCACCGCTGTCAGCTCCAGCCGTACCTGTCCCTCATCGATGTCAGCTCGACCGCTACTCGCCTCTCACCGCTATCAACTCGAGCCCTACTCGCCCCTAAACGCCATTTGGAGACCGACTTGCCCCTAACCGCTGTCAGCTCGATCCGCACTCGAGTCAAATTCGTTCATTTCAAGCTATTCTTCTGAATGTCTGTAGTTCTACAAGAGTTTCCGTTCGTGCCTGAATAGTACTCCCGAATTATCCCCGGCGGCCACCTAAAGTTGGAAAGTCGTTATATGACCTTAGTTGTTGGTGCGATCCGAAATCAAAGTACCAAAATAAATAACGACATATAGAAGCATAGTATTCATTCATAAACGAATGGTATTCGTGTCCTGTCAGCGAATAAGAATGTGACATTGTTTCCTATCCTGGCTGCATTGTCATCAGTCTATGCTTTGCGTTGAGAGAGACACACACCCTGACATTTACTGTTGTACCATCTAGAGAACATTTTTATCACATGTCTCACAAATACACGTTTCATACACACAACTTGTTGTGAATGAGTTCTTTTCGTGGAAATCAGCTAAATAAACATTGACAATACAAAATAAGAGGCTATTCTACATTATACTGACACCAAAAAGAAACTTTACACTTGCCTTGCCTAGAAAACATATAGGTAAATTTGGTATCAAAATATGCGAATATTGGTAAATTAGTGCAATGTGCAAAGGAAATATTGTTCTTCACTCATGATAGTAAAATCCATAATTCTAAAATGTGTAACGAAAAAGTAACGCTAAATATAAATGTGCACAGTTTGTATGGTGTCAGTATGGATATAATACAAGCTTATAGCATACAGTTGGTGCACACTAATCTATCTCATTTAACTAGTATTTGCGTACAATTATGGCTAGTTCACTTTATTGATACGGGTAGTATAAGATAAGGGAGAAGTGTTTATGTACCCGGTAGTATAGGATAAGGGAGAAGTGTTTATGTACCCGGTATTATAGGATAAGGGAGAAGTGTTTATATGTACCCGGTATTATAGGATAAGGGAGAAGTGTTTATGTACCCGGTATCATAGGATAAGGGAGAAGTGTTTATGTACCCGGTATTATAGGATAAGGGAGAAGTGTTTATGTACCCGGTATTATAGGATAAGGGAGAAGTGTTTATGTACCCGGTATAATAGGATAAGGGAGAAGTGTTTATGTACCCGGTAGCATAGGATAAGGGAGAAGTGTTTATGTACCCGGTATCATAGGATAAGGGAGAAGTGTTTATGTACCCGGTATAATAGGATAAGGGAGAAGTGTTTATGTACCCGGTAGCATAGGATAAGGGAGAAGTGTTTATGTACCCGGTATCATAGGATAAGGGAGAAGTGTTTATGTACCCGGTATTATAGGATAAGGGAGAAGTGTTTATGTACCCGGTATTATAGGATAAGGGAGAAGTGTTTATGTACCCGGTATCATAGGATAAGGGAGAAGTGTTTATGTACCCGGTAGTATAGGATAAGGGAGAAGTGTTTATGTACCCGGTATAATAGGATAAGGGAGAAGTGTTTATGTACCCGGTAGCATAGGATAAGGGAGAAGTGTTTAAATGTACCCGGTATTATAGGATAAGGGAGAAGTGTTTATGTACCCGGTAGCATAGGATAAGGGAGAAGTGTTTATGTACCCGGTATCATAGGATAAGGGAGAAGTGTTTATGTACCCGGTATCATAGGATAAGGGAGAAGTGTTTATATGTACCCGGTAGTATAGGATAAGGGAGAAGTGTTTATGTACCCGGTAGCATAGGATAAGGGAGAAGTGTTTATATGTACCCGGTATTATAGGATAAGGGAGAAGTGTTTATGTACCCGGTATTGTAGGATACGGGAGAAGTGTTTATGTACCCGGTAGTATAGGATAAGGGAGAAGTGTTTATGTACCCGGTAGTATAGGATAAGGGAGAAGTGTTTATGTACCCGGTAGTATAGGATAAGGGAGAAGTGTTTATATGTACCCGGTAGTATAGGATAAGGGAGAAGTGTTTATGTACCCGGTATTATAGGATAAGGGAGAAGTGTTTATATGTACCCGGTATTATAGGATAAGGGAGAAGTGTTTATGTACCCGGTATTATTGGATAAGGGAGAAGTGTTTATGTACCCGGTATTATAGGATAAGGGAGAAGTGTTTATGTACCTGGTATTATAGGATAAGGGAGAAGTGTTTATGTACCCGGTATTATAGGATAAGGGAGAAGTGTTTATGTACCCGGTATTGTAGGATACGGGAGAAGTGTTTATGTACCCGGTAGTATAGGATAAGGGAGAAGTGTTTATGTACCCGGTAGTATAGGATAAGGGAGAAGTGTTTATGTACCCGGTAGTATAGGATAAGGGAGAAGTGTTTATATGTACCCGGTAGTATAGGATAAGGGAGAAGTGTTTATGTACCCGGTATTATAGGATAAGGGAGAAGTGTTTATATGTACCCGGTATTATAGGATAAGGGAGAAGTGTTTATATGTACCCGGTATTATAGGATAAGGGAGAAGTGTTTATGTACCCGGTATTATAGGATAAGGGAGAAGTGTTTATGTACCTGGTATTATAGGATAAGGGAGAAGTGTTTATGTACCCGGTATTATAGAATAAGGGAGAAGTGTTTATGTACCCGGTATTGTAGGATAAGGGAGAAGTGTTTATGTACCCGGTATTATAGGATAAGGGAGAAGTGTTTATGTACCCGGTATTGTAGGATAAGGGAGAAGTGTTTATGTACCCGGTATTGTAGGATAAGGGAGAAGTGTTTATGTACCCGGTATTATAGGATAAGGGAGAAGTGTTTATATGTACCCGGTAGTATAGGATAAGGGAGAAGTGTTTATGTACCCGAAACTGAGTGCAATAAACTTACGTTTATTTATCGTCGTTACTGGTTGCCCATATGAGCGACGCTTCCTGAAGAGATTAGTCATTTTAGATATTTGGAGGATAGTGCAATGATACAGACAGAGACCCATTCCAGAGTCTCCTCTTGCTCTTTTACGTGCACAATGTAAAGCACCGACACGAGACCTCGGTTTAAAGTCCCATCTGAAAGACTGTTAATTTTATTAGGGTCAGACGGGGGATCGAACTTGCGATCCCTGGATTACCAGTCCAGCGTGTATCCACTGGACTACAGATCCGTCTGTGTGATCCATACACCCGCTAGTAGCACCTGGG
The DNA here is from genome assembly GCA_014843695.1 of Archivesica marissinica. NCBI lineage: Eukaryota > Metazoa > Mollusca > Bivalvia > Venerida > Vesicomyidae > Archivesica > Archivesica marissinica. The sequence continues at coordinate 65,409,977 of CM026404.1, forward strand.
ACACACACCTCCCCTCCCTAGAATCAACTTTCATGCACGGGTTGCACCCGGGTAGATCCACCAATATTCTGCAAGCCAAATGGATAACTTCTTCACGTGCAAGGATTAGTTTAAACTTTATTTATTTTACAACGATTGCGAAGCAAGTTTTAACAACTTATATTAATCACTCTCGTTGGCGCAAATGAAAGCGTATATGTGGTCATTCGTGTGGGAGGAAACCGGAGTCCCCGGAGAAAACCCACCTGTCCGATCTGGCGATCACCGTACCATATCACATACTTCCCGGTCCGAGGATCGAACCCGGGTTGCATTGGTGAGAAGCGAACGCGCTAACCACTGCGCTAATCGGACAGCCTTTCGACACCGGCAGTGGGATTCGAGCTTCCAATGTTGATGTGCAATTGATTTGAAGTCAACAACCGTAGCCGGTGATTAAATTTATACAAATTTATTTTAGCTCGATTGCGAAACAAGTTATTTCAACTTATATTAATCTCTCTCGAGACCTCATTCCTGATGGAATCCATCGCCACGAGGGAGAGAGAAGAGGCAACGTGGAATTTAAGTGCCTTGCCTAAGGGCACAATCGTAACGGCTCCAGCGGGGCTCGAACTCCGGACCTTTCGCACCTGAAGCGAACGTGCATCCACTGCGCTATCATGACTTCCACAGGAAGCCGGTGATTACGTAGATTATCCAAGGCTTTCCCAGATACACTCACAAATATACACGTGTAGTTTTCCGCTTCATGACTTATTGATCTGCTTCACTCACCACCGGACACTATAATGCTGCATTCTTTCAAAATGTGGAGTGGAGTCATGGAATGGAATCATGGAATTAGATTTCGGAGTGTCCTGCATGGGATAGCCTTCCAGTCTGTCGAATTTTCACTTTTTAACTTCTGGCAAAATGACGTTGATATGATCAGAAACTCAATACGGCCCAATTAATAGTCTCGGTGTTAAAATATATGTATTTGACTGACCAGGCAAAATATATCGACGCCTGTTCCCAGGCTATGCATGGGAGTCAATTTAATGTATTATAAATGTATTAGGCTTTTTAAGATTTTAGATTTCACATACACTATAAGGAATTCTTTGAAAAGATTAAAACTAGAATATTGTATATGATACTGGTACTGTGTACTAGTACTATGTGGAATAGTATAATAGTGGAAGTCGTGATAGCGCAGTGGTAGGGCGTTCACTTCAGATGCGAAAGACGCTGAGTTCGAACCCCACTGGAACCGTTACGAGTGTGCCCTTAGGCAAGGCATTTAAATTCCACGTTGACTCATCTCTCTCCTTCGTGGCGATGGATTCAATCAGGAATGAGGTCCCGAGAGTGATTAATATAAGTTGTAAGAACTTGTTTCGCAATCGAGATAAAATAAATGTGCATAAACTAAAACAATAATAATAAGTTCAGTTCTTGAATACCATGTGCAAATTGGTTTACTTTCAAAGTTGATAAACTCATCATCATCACCATCATCATCATCATCATCATCAGCAGCAGCAGCAGCAGCAGCAGCAGCAGCAGCAGCAGCAGCAGCAGCAGCAGCAGCAGCAGCAGCAGCAGCAGCAGCAGCAGCAGCATCATCATCTCACATTACACATTACCACCACCATCATCATCATCACCATCATCATCATCATCATCACAATAACAGCAGCAGCAGTATCATTGTTGATGACTAACACGATTGTCCACACACTATATCTTCACCCACATTATATGTATCCAATAGTCACATTCCAAATGGTAACGCCATTGTCACTCCAGAATAGCAATCAATCGCTCCATTCCATATTGAATGGTATGATCTACGATTCCTCAGATCGATTTGATTCATCAACTGTAACTGATTACACACTAGTTATTATAAAGCCGTTCCTGGAGCTCACAGTAGGCTCGGGAGACCTCCGTGGTTAAGGTTGTTGCCCTCAAATCATTTGCCGCTCACCGCTGTAGGTTTGAATCACACCGAGGGTGTCGAATTCATTCATGTTAGGAAGCTATCCCAGCAGGCTTGTGGAAGGTCGGTGGTTCTCTCCGGGTGTGTGCCTGAACTACTGTTTGGAGGCGAATGAACTTGGGGTATTTCTTCACCAATAACAGCCGGAGAGTCGCCATATGGCCTAAGCTAGCCATTGACTTTAAGCCCAAAATCAAGCAGGCAAAAACATATTAGTTATTATTATTATTATTATTATTATAATACCGGTATAATGGCGGACAATAGGCTCAGAGGAGACTCGATCTACTAGTTACTGATAATAATATATAGTAGTACTATCCAATATCTCATTATGTGGCTAGAGAGCTATCTCTCCTCTCACTATGTGCCTAGAAAGCTATCTGTCCTCACATTATGTGGCTAGAGAGCTATCTGTCCTCTAACTATGTGGCTAGAGAGCTATATTTCCTCTCACTCTGTGGCTAGAGAGCTATCATTCCTCTCACTATGTGGCTAGAGAGCTATCTTTCCTCATATTATGTGGCTAGAGAGCTATCTGTCCTCTAACTATGTGGCTAAAGAGCTATATTTCCTCTCACTATATGGCTAGAGAGCTATCTTTCCTCTCACTATGTGGCTAGAGAGCTATCATTCCTCTCACTATGTGGCTAGAGAGCTATCTTTCCTCACATTATGTGGCTAGAGAGCTATCTGTCCTCTAACTATGTGGCTAGAGAGCTATATTTCCTCACATTCTGTGGCTAGAGAGCTATCTTTCCTCTCATTATGTGGCTGGAGAGCTATTTCTCCCCTCATTATGTGGCTAGAGCTATCGTTCCTCTCATTATGTGGCTAGAGAGCTATCGTTCCTCTTATTGTGTGGCTAGAGAGCTATCGTTCCTCTCATTATGTGGCTAGAGAGCTATCTCTCATCTCACTATGTGGCTAGAGAGCTATCGTTCCTCTCATTCTGTGGCTAGAGAGATATCTTTCCTCTCATTATGTGGATAGAGAGCTATATCTCCTCTCATTATATAGGTTAGGATGCTATCTTTATCCTCATTGTGTAAGGTAGATAAATAACTTTATCCTCATTCTGTAGGTTAGATAATTATCTTTACCCTCATTATGTAAGTATTAGGACGTTATGTTTACCCTCACTATGTAGTATTGTTAGAGCGCTATCTGTGCCCTCATTATGTAGTATTGTTAGAGCGCTATCTGTGCCCTCATTATGTAGTATTGTTAGAGCGCTATCTGTGCCCTCATTATGTAGTATTGTTAGAGCGCTATCTGTGCCCTCATTATGTAGTATTGTTAGAGCGCTATCTGTGCCCTCATTATGTAGTATTGTTAGAGCGCTATCTGTGCCCTCATTATGTAGTATTGTTAGAGCGCTATCTGTGCCCTCATTATGTAGGGTAAGGGAACTCTCTTCACCCTCATTCTGCAAGTTACAGGGCTATATGTCCCCTCATTATGTATGTCAATGAGTAATTTTTACCGGCATTATTTATGTTAGTGAATTATCTTCATCCTCATCATGTAGGTTATAGAGCTATTTCCCTCGCATTATGTAGGTTAGTGAATTATCTTCATCCTCATCATGTAGGTTATAGAGCTATTTCCCTCGCATTATGTAGGTTAGTGAATTATCTTCATCCTCATCATGTAGGTTATAGAGCTATTTCCCTCGCATTATGTAGGTTAGTGAATTATCTTCATCCTCATCATGTAGGTTATAGAGCTATTTCCCTCGCATTATGTAGGTTAGTGAATTATCTTCATCCTCATCATGTAGGTTATAGAGCTATTTCCCTCGCATTATGTAGGTTAGTGAATTATCTTCATCCTCATCATGTAGGTTATAGAGCTATTTCCCTCGCATTATGTAGGTTAGTGAATTATCTTCATCCTCATCATGTAGGTTATAGAGCTATTTCCCTCGCATTGTGTAGGTTAGGGAACTATCTTCACCCTCATCATGTAGGTTATAGAGCTATTGCCCCCAAAAAACCACCCCACAAAAACACCCGCATTGTGTAGGTTAGGGAACTATCTTCACCCTCATCATGTAGGTTATAGAGCTATTTCCCTCGCATTGTGTAGGTTAGGGAACTATCTTCACCCTCATCATGTAGGTTATAGAGCTATTTCCCTCGCATTGTGTAGGTTAGGGAACTATCTTCACCCTCATCATGTAGGTTATAGAGCTATTTCCCTCGCATTATGTAGGTTAGTGAATTATCTTCATCCTCATCATGTAGGTTATAGAGCTATTTCCCTCGCATTATGTAGGTTAGTGAATTATCTTCATCCTCATCATGTAGGTTATAGAGCTATTTCCCTCGCATTGTGTAGGTTAGGGAACTATCTTCACCCTCATCATGTAGGTTATAGAGCTATTGTCCTCGCATTGTGTAGGTTAGGGAACTATCTTCACCCTCATCATGTAGGTTATAGAGCTATTTCCCTCGCATTGTGTAGGTTAGGGAACTATCTTCACCCTCATCATGTAGGTTATAGAGCTATTGCCCTCGCATTGTTTAGGTTAGGGAATGATCTTTATCCTCATCATGTAGGTTATAGAGCTATTGTCCTCGCATTGTGTAGGTTAGGGAACTATCTTCACCCTCATCATGTAGGTTATAGAGCTATTGTCCTCGCATTGTGTAGGTTAGGGAACTATCTTCACCCTCATCATGTAGGTTATAGAGCTATTGTCCTCGCATTGTGTAGGTTAGGGAACTATCTTCACCCTCATCATGTAGGTTATAGAGCTATTGCCCTCGCATTGTTTAAAAACCACCCACAAAAACACCCCAAAAACACCACCCCACATAGGTTATAACTATTGTCCTCCATTGTTTAGGAGGGAACTATCTTCATCCTCATCATGTAGGTTATAGAGCTATTGCCCTCGCATTGTGTAGGTTAGGGAACTATCTTCATCCTCATCATGTAGGTTATAGAGTTATTGCCCTCGCATTGTGTAGGTTAGGGAATTATCTTCACCCTCATCATGTAGGTTATAGAGCTATTGTCCTCGCATTGTGTAGGTTAGGGAACTATCTTCACCCTCATCATGTAGGTTATAGAGCTATTGTCCTCGCATTGTTAGGTTAGGGAACTATCTTCATCCTCATCATGTAGGTTATAGAGCTATTGCCCTCGCATTGTGTAGGTTAGGGAACTATCTTCATCCTCATCATGTAGGTTATAGAGCTATTCCCTCGCAATATGTAGGTTAGGAATTATCTTCATCCTCATCATGTAGGTTATAGAGCTATTTCCCTCGCATTTGTAGGTTAATGAATATCTTCATCCTCATCATGTAGGTTATAGAGCTATTGCCCTGCAATATGTAGGTTAAGAATTATCTTCATCCTCATCATGTAGGTTATAGAGCTATTCCCTCGCATTATGTAGGTTAATGAATTATCTTCACCCTCATCATGTAGGTTATAGAGCTATTCCCTCCATTATGTAGGTTAATGAATACCACCCACAAAAACACCCCCAAAAAAACCACCCACAAAAACACCCCCAAAAAACACCCACAAAAACACCCCCAAAAAACCACCTCATCATGTAGGTTATAGAGCTATTTCCCTCGCATTATGTAGGTTAGTGAATTATCTTCATCCTCATCATGTAGGTTATAGAGCTATTTCCCTCGCATTATGTAGGTTAGTGAATTATCTTCATCCTCATCATGTAGGTTATAGAGCTATTTCCCTCGCATTATGTAGGTTAGTGAATTATCTTCATCCTCATCATGTAGGTTATAGAGCTATTTCCCTCGCATTGTGTAGGTTAGGGAACTATCTTCACCCTCATCATGTAGGTTATAGAGCTATTGCCCCCAAAAAACCACCCCACAAAAACACCCCAAAAACACCACCCCACAAAAACATCCCTCGCATTGTGTAGGTTAGGGAACTATCTTCACCCTCATCATGTAGGTTATAGAGCTATTTCCCTCGCATTGTGTAGGTTAGGGAACTATCTTCACCCTCATCATGTAGGTTATAGAGCTATTTCCCTCGCATTATGTAGGTTAGTGAATTATCTTCATCCTCATCATGTAGGTTATAGAGCTATTTCCCTCGCATTATGTAGGTTAGTGAATTATCTTCATCCTCATCATGTAGGTTATAGAGCTATTTCCCTCGCATTGTGTAGGTTAGGAACTATCTTCACCCTCATCATGTAGGTTATAGAGCTATTGTCCTCGCATTGTGTAGGTTAGGGAACTATCTTCACCCTCATCATGTAGGTTATAGAGCTATTTCCCTCGCATTGTGTAGGTTAGGGAACTATCTTCACCCTCATCATGTAGGTTATAGAGCTATTGCCCTCGCATTGTTTAGGTTAGGGAATGATCTTTATCCTCATCATGTAGGTTATAGAGCTATTGTCCTCGCATTGTGTAGGTTAGGGAACTATCTTCACCCTCATCATGTAGGTTATAGAGCTATTGTCCTCGCATTGTGTAGGTTAGGGAACTATCTTCACCCTCATCATGTAGGTTATAGAGCTATTGTCCTCGCATTGTGTAGGTTAGGGAACTATCTTCACCCTCATCATGTAGGTTATAGAGCTATTGCCCTCGCATTGTTTAGGTTAGGGAATGATCTTCATCCTCATCATGTAGGTTATAGAGCTATTGTCCTCGCATTGTGTAGGTTAGGGAACTATCTTCACCCTCATCATGTAGGTTATAGAGCTATTGTCCTCGCATTGTTTAGGTTAGGGAACTATCTTCATCCTCATCATGTAGGTTATAGAGCTATTGCCCTCGCATTGTGTAGGTTAGGGAACTATCTTCATCCTCATCATGTAGGTTATAGAGTTATTGCCCTCGCATTGTGTAGGTTAGGGAATTATCTTCACCCTCATCATGTAGGTTATAGAGCTATTGTCCTCGCATTGTGTAGGTTAGGGAACTATCTTCACCCTCATCATGTAGGTTATAGAGCTATTGTCCTCGCATTGTGTAGGTTAGGGAACTATCTTCATCCTCATCATGTAGGTTATAGAGCTATTTCCCTCGCATTATGTAGGTTAATGAATTATCTTCACCCTCATCATGTAGGTTATAGAGCTATTTCCCTCGCATTATGTAGGTTAATGAATTATCTTCATCCTCATCATGTAGGTTATAGAGCTATTTCCCTCGCATTATGTAGGTTAATGAATTATCTTCACCCTCATCATGTAGGTTATAGAGCTATTTCCCTCGCATTATGTAGGTTAATGAATTATCTTCATCCTCATCATGTAGGTTATAGAGCTATTTCCCTCGCATTATGTAGGTTAATGAATTATCTTCACCCTCATCATGTAGGTTATAGAGCTATTTCCCTCGCATTATGTAGGTTAATGAATTATCTTCATCCTCATCATGTAGGTTATAGAGCTATTTCCCTCGCATTATGTAGGTTAATGAATTATCTTCACCCTCATCATGTAGGTTATAGAGCTATTTCCCTCGCATTATGTAGGTTAATGAATTGTTTTCACCCTCATCATGTAGGTTATAGAGCTATTGCCCTCGCATTATGTAGGTTAGTGAACTGCCTTCACCCTCATCATGTAGGTTATAGAGCTATTTCCCTCACATTATGTAGGTTAGTGAACTATCTTCATCCTCATCATGTAGGTTGTAGAGCTATTGCCCTCGCATTATGTAGGTTAGGGAATTATCTTCATCCTCATCATGTAGGTTATAGAGATATTGCCCTCGCATTATGTAGGTTAGTGAATTATCTTCATCCTCATCATGTAGGTTATAGAGCTATTGCCCTCACATTATGTAGGTTAATGAATTATCTTCATCCTCATCATGTAGGTTATATAGCTATTGCCCTCGCACTGTGTAGGTTAGTGAACTATCTTCACCCTCATCATGTAGGTTATAGAGCTATTTCCCTCGCAGTATGTAGGTTAGTGAACTATCTTTATCCAGTTGATCAGCTGGTTAAAATATTCACAGCGCTTTATTGTGAACATTTCCGTTTTCTCGACTATGTACAATGCAAGCCCATTCGATTAATATTAGAGGAACAGTGATATATAGTGGTTTATAACACGCTGGACTCGTACTCCAGCGTTGCCGATTCGATCCCCAACAGTACCATACTATATTGACTTATATTATAGCATTTCCAATGAAGCTTTTAACTGAGGTAGCATGTCCATGTGGTATGCCATGCACGTACAATAACCAGAGGAGCTTCTGAACTGAGGATCTGACTCAATCATTATACATTACACAATCCTCCAAAACTAAATAATTCTTTTGAAAATCAGTACTTCCCAAATCATATCCCTGCAGGCCAGGTGCCAGACTGACAGGCAATCGGTAACCATTATTCAACTTGCTGACGGCTCACAAACTGATCATATCAGAATTAACCCGACGAGATTCGAACCTTCGACCGCCAAAACCGTAACCATAACCAACCACTGTCTCACAGAGACGGTACATATATATGCAGGACCATTTGCACAGGGATCGCAGGTTCGATCCCCCGTCTGACCCTAATAAAATTAACAGTCTTTCAGATGGGACGTTAAACCGAGGTCTTGTGTCGGTGCTGTACACAGTGCACGTAAAAGAACCAGAGGAGATTCTGGAATGGGTCTCTGTCTGTATCATGCACTATCCTCCAAAATCTAAAATAACTAATCTCTTCAGGAGGCGTCGCTCATATGGGCAACCGGTAGCGACGATAAATAAACGTAAAAACACACGCACTTGTCCTCTACTAGGTAAGAATCGGATAAGAGTTGTCCCTTTACGACGCCAATCTTAAATGCAATGGATCGGTAAAAAAATGCAATGTTACAATATGGAGATACGCTCTCAGACCAGCATGAATCAATTAGAAAGCTCTTCACGATTGACAATCCACATTCGTTGGACGCCGTAATAACGATGTCAATGTATGAACCCTGTGTCTAGATTAAGTGATCTATAATTATTGGATTAATAACTAAAGTCGACGTGATTAAGGCATCATATTTCTAACTCGTAGAATCCAATTGCCCGCAACTCTCTGTTAATGGCCACAATATCAAATGTGATTTACAACAAGAATATCTCAGTATTGTCGTAAAATTCTCGTTTCGCCACATTAAAACAATACCGCTTTTCGGAAGATGGCTTTTTAAGCGACTTTGTCATACTTGATGCAGATGAGGGAAGCTGTGCCGCCGTATCTGTAACCGTGGTATCAAATTGAAGTATCCGCGGGGATTCGCTCAGGCTCGCTAAGAAAATGATATTTACGTCTAAAACGATTTAGGTCCTACAACCGCACCCTGCAGAGCGTCGTCGAAATGTTTTGAGTGTTTTAGTGACTTGCGTCTCGTAGAGATAGCTAATAAATCATGTAAGGCATTAAATGTCTGTTTCACGTTTGAGTCACTTCGTCTGTGTGTTGAAGGATGGGTTCATATTGATATTTTCACGGAGTTTCTTGGAATTATATAACCTGAGACATACAAGTGGGACTGCATACAAAGGCTGGTCCAGGAAAAACAATTAAAGGGTGCTAAGTAAGTAGCACCAGCCAATGGCAGCAACACATAATTCCCACGGCCTATAATTCCCACGGCCTATACAATTATTTTTTGACTATGACGTATGTATTATAATTTATAAAAACTTAACTTGCACCTATTTTTGAAAGTCGCTTTTCAGTTAAAATATAACATACAGTTAAACCTGTGCTAAAGGCCACCTCTGAATAAAGGTAGCATGTGAAAAACCTGTCTCTAAAGACCACAATTTTTCTCTCCCGTCGAGCCATTTTCAATGCATTTTAACCTTCTATTGAGAGGTCACCTGTCAAAAATGCCACTTTTTTACTTTCCCGATGGTGGCCTTTATAGACAGGCTTGACTGTACAATGTAAATTATTATTTATTCGATAGTGATGTGAATTTTCAGAAAAGAGCTTTCCATCAATATATGAACCATGGTGATGGGATGAACAAGTCAACAGTTCTAGTATTTATACGTTTATTTATCGTCGCTACCGGTTGCCCATATGAGCGACGCCTCCTGAATAGATTAGTGTATTTGAGATTGTTGGAGGATAGTGCAATGATACAGACAGAGACCCATTCCAGAGTCTTCTCTGGTTCTTTTACGTGCACGGTGTAAAGCACCGATACGAGACCTCGGTTTAAAGTTCCATCTGAAAGACTTAATTTATTAGAGTTAGACGGGGGATCGAACCTGCGATCCCTGGATTACCAGTCCAGCGTGTTAACCACTGGACTACAGACCACCGTCTGTACTAAATTACGCTACTATACATTTGATATAATATCGGGTAATCTTTGCCAACCAAAATGGCCAAAATGCTCATGGTGGAGTATGAATGGTCATATGGGAATTGTGTGTACCAAATGGTGCCATTTGCTGGTACCGTTGGTGTAAAATGAGAATAACCCTGTAGCAATGATTTTATAGGATATTAATGAAATAAAACATTACCAATCTGGAAATTAAGGCGGGTGCACGAGTCCACTGAGCATCCCACTGGATACGCCTCTGGCATACAATGTGTTGTTTGGGGTTTAGGGCAAGTGAAATTAATTATGCCGGAAATGTGTATAAATTTACTCTATTCACCGGAGAATCTCATTCGCGCTATATGTATTTTACTGGCCTAGATAAATAAAGTAGGTGATCGATATCGTATAGGCATCGATTTTGAAACTGCATATTAAACATCATGTTGCAACTTGTCAAATAGAATCTACCTCATCTCAAAATTAGGACTTTTATGCGATTGACAAAGTACTATCCAATAACATGAACTAAAACTTTCATTTATAGCTTTCTGCAGTTCATATTGCCAGGTATTAAATTATGCATTTCGAGCAGTTTTTGCTTGCCTCTAGGGTGACAACTATTCAAAGTTATTAATGGCATACGATGCTATCTCTGCCTTAAGTCTACCAGTCACGGACATTTAATACAGTTGCCTTAATTTACGTCGTAAAAGTTTGATTGCTATGCTACCAGAATGGCGAAGATCAATCTCTTTAATTGTCCCTAAACACCGTAAGTTACCTCCAGAACAATCAGATAAGATAGGTGAAAGACAAGGTGATACAATAATTATTTCAAATCATTGCGAACGCCATATTGGATTCTGAGAGCGTTTAGCCTGCGGCGATGTAGTTACGGCTGCGGCACACGCAACAAGCGGACATTAAGATGGAGACAAACACTGCTCTGGGACAATTCTACAGTCAACAGATAGAAATCGTACGGGAATGATTGATTCAACGTGACATAATCCCTCGCGGTTCTCTCGCAGATGATGTCGTAAACAAAAGAACTGGCTCGATATAAAGTCAACGTAGTATCTATCATCTCGGAGAAATAAAAATTAAAGTTAATTTATGAGACTTGTCTGAAAGGACAGCAACAGGCTTCTGTGACTGCGTGAACAACTCGATACAACAAACCACGCTTACTGCGAATATTAGATATACCGAAACACTACCAGTCAGGCATTGCCATAAACTTCCGTGTTCAGTTGTATCAACTATTCACAGTAAAAATAATAGAGTAGACACCGACCGTTATGGTGTTGATGACACGGTTATTGGGAAACTGGACAGTGGATTGCGTAAACTAGTTCATTACTATGTAAAAGTCACACACTAAATACATGTATATTCAATGTTGTAAAATGTTGCATGTATACATGCTTCCAAGATTAAGATTAATTACGCCACTTACATTCTGTCGTGCTCAAATCCAGTCTAGTGTTTGTTTATTATAGTGTCACACCCCTATTTAAAGGGCCAACCATTTCTGACTTATGAGACACCTCTTTTTTATGAACATCAGTACTTCCCAAATCCTATGCTTGCGTGCCAGACGTCAGGCTGGTAGGCAATCGGTAGCCATTATTTAACTAGCTGGTGGCTCACCAACCGGCCATATCAGAACGAACCCCTGACGAGATTCGAACCTTCGACCTCCCGCTCCGTAGGCGGACGCCTTAACCACTGGGCTACGGAGGCGATCTATGTGGACGAAGGCCAATCACTAATGCTGTTAGAACTTGCGGCTCGTCCCATTGGCTAATTATCTATTTGTAACATGATTGTGATTGGTAGTATACATGTATATAGAGCAATACTATAATAATATAATATTATCAAATCAAACACGGTAATATTCAAAGAAATAAATATTGTTTAAACTTAAACACGGTAAACAGAATTACTGTCGATAGTGAATCTAGTGATTGTTTTCTCTCCATATATGTAGACACGATAATGTGTATTTTACGTTTGTTTATCGTCGCTACCGGTTACCCAGATGAGCGACGTCTCCTGAAGAGATTAGTCATTTTAGATTTTTGGAGGATAGTGCAATGATACAGACAGAGACCCATTCCAGAGTCTCCTCTGGTTCTTTTACGTGCACAGTGTACAGCACCGATACAAGACCTCGGTTTAACGTCCCACATGAAAGACTGTTAATTTTATTATGGTCAGACGGGGGATCGAACCTGCGATCGTGTTACCACTGGACTACAGATCCGTCTGTACAAGTTATTAAGGGTCAATTGTTCCTATACATTTGTAATTCGCTGGTTGTATACACATTTATTATAACTCGATTGCGAAACAATTTTTTTTTCAACGTTATATTAATAGCTCTCTCGAGATCTCATTCCTGGTGGAATCCATCGCATTGGGAGAGAGAAGCAAACTCGATTTTTTAAAAACTTTATTTATTTTACAACGATTGCGAATCAAGTTTTAACAACCAATATTAATCACTCTCGTTGGGTCTGATGAAAGCGTATATGTGGTCATTGGTGTGGGCGGAAACCGGAGTACCCGGTTATCTCGTTGGGTCTGATGAAAGCGTATATGTGATCATTCATGTGGGTGGAAACTGGAGTACTCGATTTGTCTCGTTCGGTCTGATGAAAGCGTATATGTGGTCATTCATGTGAGCGGAAACTGGAGTACTCGATTTGTCTCGTTGGGTCTGATGAAAGCGTATATGTGGTCATTCATGTGGGCGGAAACCGGAGTACCCGATTTGTCTCGTTGGGTCTGATGAAAGCGTATATGTGGTCATTCATGTGGGCGGAAACCGGAGTACCCGATTTGTCTCGTTGGGTCTGATGAAAGCGTATATGTGGTCATTCATGTGGGCGGAAACCGGAGTACCCGGTTTGGCACTCGTAAAATAACTTATCATATTCTAAATACATGCATGTATAAATTATGTTTGTTTTGGGTGGTTATGGTGTCTCACCAACAGGTCGGGTAATATAGCGACTCCCAGTCATTATTGGTGTGGGCAAACCCCGTGTATCACCTCCGAGCAGCATAGCAGGCGCGGATGGTAGAACCCGGGTAAAACCATCGAACTGCAGTAAGTCAGTGGGATATCTTACTCACTTGAAAGAACTCGACTCCCCATCGGGATTAGAACAGGGTTGAGAGGCAAATTATCTGAATTCAACCAACTTAACAACTCGGGTCCCTTAGGACCTTCTGTATGACTTGTATTATACTGTTGGTGTATACTGTTGTATGTATTAGTTATTTGTTTGACTTTATATCTACAGTGAAACTTGTATTAAGATACCACCAAAGGGAAGGGCAAAATGCGATATCTATATTATAAGCAGAATGGTCTCTTAACCCTTTCAACACTACATACCTCTAAATAGGCTTGCAACAAGTGTAGATCCAGACGAGCCGGCTCGCGACGAGCTGTCGCATCATGATCTGCACTTTTTGCCAGTAATATTATTTGTAGACAAAAGTACCAACAACAACAACAACAACAACAACAACAACAACAACAACAACAACAACAACACAACAACAACAACAACAACAACACAACAACAACACACACACAACAACAACAACAACAACAACAACAACAACAACAACAACAACAACACAACAACAACAACACAACAACAACAACACAACACAACAACAACAACAACACAACAACAACAACAACAACAACAACAACAACAACAACAACAACAACAACACACAACAACAACAACAACAACAACAACAACAACAACACAACAACAACAACAACAACAACAACAACAACAACAACAACAACACAACAACAACAACACAACAACAACAACAACAACAACAACAACAACAACAACAACAACAACAACAACAACAACACACAACACAACAACAACAACAACAACAACAACAACAACAACAACAACAACAACAACAACAACAACAACAACAACAACAACAACAACAACAACAACAACAACAACAACAACAACAACAACAACAACAACAACAACAACAACAACAACAACAACAACAACAACAACAACAACAACAACAACAACAACAACAACAACAACAACAACAACAACAACAACAACAACAACAACAACAACAACAACAACAACACAACAAAACAACAACAACAACAACAACAACAACAACAACAACAACAACACAACAACAACAACAACAACAACAACAACAACAACAACACAACAACAACAACACAACACAACAACAACAACAACAACAACAACAACAACAACAACACAACAACAACAACAACAAACACAACAACAACAACAACACAACAACAACAACAACAACAACAACAAACAACAACAACAACAACACACAACAACAACAACAACAACAACAACAACAACAACAACAACAACCAACAACAACAACAACAACACCACAACACAACAACAACAACAACAACAACACAACAACAACAACAACAACAACAACAACACAACAACACAACAACAACAACAACAACAACAACAACAACAACAACAACAACAACAACAACAACAACAACAACAACAACAACAACAACAACAACAACAACAACAACAACAACAACAACAACAACAACAACAACAACACAAACAGGAACTGAAAAAAAGTGATCTCTTAGTCCAAGTAGTCTCTTAATAGAGTGGTTTTTCGAGCAAGCTTGACTGTATATCACACATAGGAGGAATTTATAAAGTTGACTTGACTGTATGTCAGATCAACAAGCTAGTTAGTGATATCATAAAACACAAAGCTAATACCAGACTGAAAATGAAGCTAGTCAGGCCTTCACTGGAATTGTTATTAAATGTTAGAAGAAGCGTTTTTAATTAAAATACGGGGTAGTTAAAATCTCATTTATCACGTTTCATAAGAGTAAGTGAGCAGTATTATTCATGAAGATACGTGTATATCACACAATTTAAATATTCATAGATCGTAGGCAGACCGGCTGAAAACCCACTATCAATATATGCTAATACAGCTGTAGGAAACGAACTATACAGGTAGAAATAAGTGTAGGAACCATCTATGTAATAAAGGGTGTTATATGTAATACAATTGTCAGTAAAAACGGTGTTATATGTAATAAAATTGTCAGTAAAAACGGTGCTATATGTAATAAAATTGTCAGTAAAAACGGTGCTATATGTAATAAAATTGTCAGTAAAAACGGTGCTATATGTAATAAAATTGTCAGTAAAAACGGTGCTATATGTAATAAAATTGTCAGTAAAAACGGTGTTATATGTAATAAAATTGTCAGTAAAAACGGTGTTATATGTAATAAAATTGTCAATAAAAACGGTACTATATGTAATAAAATTGTCAGTAAAAACGATGTTTTATGTAATAAAATTGTCAGTAAAAACGGTGTTATATGTAATAAAATTGTCAGTAAAAACGGTGCTATATGTAATAAAATTGTCAGTAAAAACGGTGTTATATGTAATAAAATTGTCAGTAAAAACGGTGCTATATGTAATAAAATTGTCAGTAAAAACGGTGCTATATGTAACAAAATTGTCAGTAAAAACGGTGTTGTATGTATCAAAATTGTCAGTAAAAACGGTATTATATGTAACACAATTGTCAGTAAAAAATTGTCAGTAAAAACGGTGTTATGTGTAGCAAAATTGACAGTAAAAACGGTGTTATATGTAACAAAATTGTTAGTAAAAACGGTATTATATGTAACAAAATTGTCAGTAAAAACGGTGTTATATGTAACAAAATTGTTAGTAAAAACGGTATTATATGTAACAAAATTGTCAGTAAAAACGGTATTATATGTAACAAAATTCGCAGTAAAAACGGTGTTATATGTAACAAAATTCGCAGTAGAAACGGTGTTATATGTAATAATCGGACAGGTGGGTTTTCTCCGGGTACCCCGGTACCTCGCGCCAACGGGAGTGCTTAATATAAGTTGTTAGAACTTGCTTCGCAATCGTTGTAAAATAAATAAATAAAGCTTAAACTTTTAATGTAATAATAATGTCAGATATGTAAACACTTGTCAGAAGTGTAACGACGTCGCCTGTTAGATATGTAACGACGTCGCCTGTTAGATATGTAACGACGTCGCCTGTTAGATATGTAACGACGTCGCCTGTCAGATATGTAACGACGTCGCCTGTCAGATATGTAAACACTTGCCAGAAGTGTAACGACGTCGCCTGTCAGATATGTAAACACTTGTCAGAAGTGTATCGACGTCGCCTGTCAGAAGTGTAACGACGTCGCCTGTCAGATATGTAAACACTTGTCAGAAGTGTAACGACGTCGCCTGTTAGAAGTGTAACGACGTCGCCTGTCAGATATGTAAACACTTGTCAGAAGTGTAACGACGTCGCCTGTCAGATATGTAAACACTTGTCAGAAGTGTAACGACGTCGCCTGTCAGAAGTGTAACGACGTCGCCTGTCAGATATGTAAACACTTGTCAGAAGTGTAACGACGTCGCCTGTCAGATATGTAAACACTTGTCAGAAGTGTATCGACGTCGCCTGTCAGAAGTGTAACGACGTCGCCTGTCAGATATGTAAACACTTGTCAGAAGTGTAACGACGTCGCCTGTTAGAAGTGTAACGACGTCGCCTGTCAGATATGTAAACACTTGTCAGAAGTGTAACGACGTCGCCTGTCAGATATGTAAACACTTGTCAGAAGTGTAACGACGTCGCCTGTCAGAAGTGTAACGACGTCGCCTGTCAGATATGTAAACACTTGTCAGAAGTGTAACGACGTCGCCTGTCAGATATGTAAACACTTGTCAGAAGTGTAACGACGTCGCCTGTCAGATATGTAACGACGTCGCCTGTCAGAAGTTTAACGACATCGCCTGTTAGATATGTAACGACGTCGCCTGTTAGATATGTAACGACGTCGCCTGTCAGATATGTAACGACGTCGCCTGTCAGATATGTAACGACGTCGCCTGTTAGATATGTAACGACGTCGCCTGTCAGATATGTAACGACGTCGCCTGTTAGATATGTAACGACATCGCCTGTCAGATATGTAACGACGTCGCCTGTCAGATATGTAACGACGTCGCCTGTTAGATATGTAACGACGTCGCCTGTCAGATATGTAACGACGTCGCCTGTCAGATATGTAACGACGTCGCCTGTCAGATATGTAACGACGTCGCCTGTCAGATATGTAAGAACAATATCAGACCTTTTATAGAAATAACATTTGCCGTTATGCATAAGAATAAAATATCGAAATGTAAAAACATAATGTGTGTGGATTTACAGTCTAATGTGTTAATCACTGTACCAGTGGACCCGAACGTAGCAACGAAATCTTGCATACACATCACAGTGTATACGAGCTCATTTGCCGTCGACATGTTGTGTACTATAGATTTGATGTAAAGAATAAATACATTTAAAACTATTATTACAGTACTTTCTGGACTGGTAATCCAGCAGGGATCGCAGGTTCGATCTCCTGTCTGACCCTAATAAAATTAACAGTCTTTCAGATGTGACTTTAAACCGAGGTCTCGTGTCGGTGCTTTACACCGTGCACGTAAAAGAACCACAGGAGACTCTGAAATGGGTCTCTGTCTGTATCATTGCACTATCCTTCAAAAATCTCAATTGATTAATCTCTTCAGGAGGCGTCGCCCATATGGGCACCCGGTAGCGACGATAAATAAACGTAAATCACAGAAATTACAGTACTATATGGCCAATGTAATATATCATTTATGTTACATTCAAGATTGTTTTCAAGCATGATGTCAATACAATAGTACCCGTGTTCGATATAATTAAACCATTTACATGATATCGTCCGCTTGCCTTGGTAGAACCAGTGGTAACTGACACCATAGACATGACAAAAACAAACTGACAAACTAGCAAGTTAGAATACAATTTAGAAATATAAAACATTATTACATTTGAATAGCTGATCCCGGAGCTGCCAGTAAACGGTAAATCATGGAGCATTCGTAAATCAAAGTGAAATTACATGCTTGTAGATTACATCTGAGATTAGAGAAAGTATAGAGATTCACTGGAAATTGTTTTAATTCTATTCTTTTGACGTTGTTGGTAATCTTGTTAACACTAAAGCACTGGAAACTAACACCGCAGATCAATTATGGAGATACAGTGGGTTGGATGGATCCACGTAGAGACAAAGGGCGGTTCTTCATCATCAAGACAATAGTCTTGTTTCGGACAATAGAATGTAAAATTAACTAAAACTCAGGTACAATGCTTCTTCGATCTGTTCAGCAGTTGGAATAAATCTTTCAACAATATATGGAAAGCTGGGAGACAAAATAAACCAAGATGCATTAGTGAGACTATGTTTCTCTCATTCAATGCCAGCCATGCATTGAAATAGCTGACAAGCGCTGTTCTTTCTTTATACATTAATAATTGCGTTTCTGAAAGTGTTTACTTAAGAAAATGGAAAACGAAGTAATTCATTTCCACATCAAAAGGCTGGAAATATGGATTTTATTATGAATTCTATCTCGAAAGGAAATCAGTATTCTAGTACTATTAGTACATAAAAACAATGTCCAGGAACGAAAGCTTACACTCTGTAAATACAGTTTACAAAGCCAGGAAATAGGTGATTTCCAAGCAATCGCGCGGCTTTCCGAGGAAACTTTAAGAGAAAAAGGAAACTTATGTTACAAATGTTTACACCTAAAGAAATTATTCCATTTCCATTGTTGTGTATGATAAATGCGTTCCAGACACATGGCATAGGGTGTGTATTTGACGCATTGCGCCATGTTGTTTACTCAATGCTGCACGCACACCAAATGAACACTATTAAATCATGTGTATATAAGTTTATTTAAAGTCGCCACCGCATAAATGCATTTGGGCGACTAAATTAGCTAAGATGATTAAAACAAATCATGTGTGTTTTACGTTTATTTATCGTCGCTACCGGTTGCCCATATGAGCGACGCCTCCTGAAGAGATTAGTCATTTTAGATTGTTGGAGGATAGTGCAATGATACAGACAGAGATCCATTCCAGAGTCTCCTCTGGTTCTTTTACGTGCACGGTGTAAAGCACCGACACGAGACCTCGGTTTAACGTCCCATCTGAAAGACTGTTAATTTTATTAGGGTCAGACGGGGGATCGAACCTGCGATCCCTGGATTACCAGTCCAGTGTGTTACCACTGGACTACAGATCCGTCTAAAATCATGTGTGTTTTACGTTTATTTATCGTCGCTACCGGTTGCCCATATGAGCGACGCCTCCTCGCCTCCTGAAGAGATTAGTCATTTTAGATTGTTGGAGGATAGAGCAATGATACAGACAGAGATCCATTCCAGAGTCTCCTCTCGTTCTTTTACGTGCACGGTGTAAAGCACCGACACGAGACCGCGGTTTAACGTCCCATCTGAAAGACTGTTAATTTTATCAGGGTCAGACGGGGGATCGAACGTGCGATCCCTGGATTACCAGGCCAGTGTGTTACCACTGGACTACAGATCCGTCTAAAATCATGTGTGTTTTACGTTTATTTATCGTCGCTACCGGTTGCCCATATGAGCAACGCCTCCTGAAGAGATTAGTCATTTTAGATTGTTGGAGGATAGTGCAATGATACAGACAGAGATCCATTCCAGAGTCTCCTCTGGTTCTTATACGTGCACGGTGTACAGCACCGACACGAGATCTCGGTTTAATGTCCCATCTGAAAGACTGTTAATTGTATTAGGGTCAGACGGGGGGTCGAACCTGCGATCCCTGGACTACAGATCCGTTTAAAATCATGTCTGTGTGATCCCTTTTTATATCGTCGTGCTCTAGTTGGATTAAAATCATATTTTAGTCAGTTTATTATATGAATATTTTAAACTTAAATCTGGGGCGACGCCTCAATATATATATTGGTCATGCTATTATTTGGAGGCAGGCACAATATACAGAAACGCCCCGTCGCTTCCAGAAGCATCGCTAGATCTTCTACATGCCCGGTGTATAGAACCGACACATGAGATACCGGTGTATAGTCCCATCTGAATGTTTATGCTCTGAGGGCCTGTATACTAGTTCTGAGGGCCTGTATACTAGTTACTAGTCAAATGCTTGATACATGTTAGGTGAACGCTCGTCGGGGCAATCATGACATTGCATTTTCCTCATATATGACAGTCCGTTAAATCTGACATGCATTTTGTACCAATCTGACATGACTGTTTTAATAACTCTAATCGTTTAGCTATATTCAGATTGATACATGCTTTCGTTCGTACACAGCTACCTTGTCACCGTATATGGCCAAATTACTAAATACATTGTGCCCATTTTGGGGGTCAACGTCACAAAGAAAACTCAGGTCATATCACGACTCTCCAGCTATTATTGGTGGAGGAAACCCCTTATTTCAGGCTCGGACGGGTACCTGGGTAGAACCATGGACTTTCCACAAGCCAGCTGGATAGCTTCATGACATGAAGGAATTCGACACCCAAATAGAATTCGAACCTATCGTGGTGATGGGTGATTTGAAGACAACGACCCTAGCCACTCGGCCACGACTGTGCCCAGGTAAACTGTTAAATGTTCTACTTATCAACGGCAAAAAAAAATGTTAATTATCTTACATGCAGACACTGGATCAATTCGTGACTGAATATCATTGCGGTCGTTGAGTTCAAATCACGTGCCCTCACTGCTGTATGTTCTAAATTCCATAACATATTTCCTGAATTGTCAGCGTAATATGTTATTATATCTCAGCATAATATGTTATTATATCTCAGCGTCATATATTATTATATCTCAGCGTAATATGTTATTATATCTCAGCGTCATATATTATTATATCTCAGCATACTATGTTATTATATCTCAGCATAATATGTTATTATATCTCAGCATAATATGTTATTATATCTCAGCATAATATGTTATTATATCTCAGCGTAATATGTTATTATAGCTCAGCATAATATGTTATTATATCTCAGCGTAATATGTTATTATAGCTCAGCATAATATGTTATTATATCTCAGCGTAATATGTTATTATATCTCAGCATAATATGTTATTATATCTCAGCATAATATGTTATTATATCTCAGCGTAATATGTTATTATATCTCAGCGTAATATGTTATTATATCTCAGCGTAATATGTTATTATATCTCAGCATAATATGTTATTATATCTCAGCATAATATGTTATTATATTTCAGCGTCATATGTTATTATATCTCAGCGTAATATGTTATTATATCTCAGCGTAACATGTTATTATATCTCAGCGTAATATGTTATTATATCTCAGCGTAATATGTTATTATATTTCAGGGTCATATATTATTATATATCAGCGTAATATGTTAATATATCTCAACATAATATGTTATTATATCTCAACATAATATGTTATTATATTTCAGCGTAATATGTTATTATGTTTCAGCGTAATATGTTATTATATTTCAGCATAATATGTTATTATATCTCAGCGTAATATATTATTATATCTCAGCATAATATGTTATTATATCTCAGCGTAATATATTATTATATCTCAGCGTAATATATTATTATATCTCAGCGTAATATGTTATTATAGCTCAGCATAATATGTTATTATATCTCAGCGTAATATGTTATTATATCTGAGCATAATGCATTCTTATATCTCTGTAAAATATGTCACCATATCACCATCATCTACTATTCACATGTATTATTGAACTTTTAATCTTGGAGTTAATGAGCTGCTAGTTAATATATTATTCAGTATTACGGGATAATATATTGCGATTGTGACCTAGTCTAATCTAAGTAAACTCACTTATAATGTTTCTGACTGGTGGAACATTTTTAATATAACACGGTAAAGTATTACAGATAGTATTGTTAGATAAGACAAATGATTCTATGAATAATTCACGTTTATGTTTGAGAGAACTAAAGGGACAAGACAGGACAGGATATCAAATTACGGGTTTACATTTCTGAACCGAACGTGCATGTTTCCGAGTTAAGCAGAGGTTTGGACATTTAGAGAGCATACCAACAACTGAAGGTGAATGTTTCCGAGTTAAGCAGAGGTTTGGACATTTAGAGAGCATACCAACAACTGAAGGTGAATGTGAATGCTTTACACCGTGCACGTAAATGAACCAGATGCGACTCTGGCATGGGTCTCTGTCTGTATCATTACACTATCCTCCAAAAATCTAAAATGACTAATCTCTTCAGGAGGTGTCGCAAATATGGGCAACCGGTAGCGACGATAAATATTCGTAAAACACACACTCTAATCCGCATATAACTACCCTGAACATAAAATTACAAAATAGTTTGTATGCCATGAACATAAATATTCCATTTTCTGATAACAAAGGTGTATGGATCCGGCAGCAACTTCTACCTGTCTTACTCTTATTACAGTATCTTCATTAATTTCTCTATGCTAATTATATGGATGTTCCATTTACCAATTAGCATGTTTGCAATATATACAACTCTTCTTCTTCTGGAGGGCAATTTACTAATGTTGTTAGAACTTGTTGCCCAACCCATTTTGCTTTTTCTTTGCTTTGTCATGATTATGTAACGTAAATGTGAAATAGCAAAATTTTAAAAATAATATGATTATACTACAATGTACTGTAAACAATATATGTTGATTGTTTCCATGTCACGGTACAATTTATGCAAACTAACTACGTCGAATGAGGTTGTAGTTTCAAAGTAGATGCCCGTACGTACGTCTGTGGCTGCAATACTGTTCTCAGAGTCACTGGGAGTCTTCCTCAACCATTGGTAGCTGGATAATCGTCATAGGCTATCATTCTATCATTATACAATGTATGCCGACTCTTGTCAATGACTTTCATATTCTTTCAGCACGAACCACCATATACATTGTGGCTATGTTATTTGTTGCTTTACGTTTAGTCATCGCTGTAACCGGTTGCCCATATGAACGTCAGGAAGCTTACCTAACAACATGTTTCCTGGACAGGCTCCAGCGGTTAACCAGTACTTGGCTATATTATTAGCTCCTGGATATATAATCACCGTGTAATTCGTTTCCTGGGCAGGCTCCAGCGGTTAACCAGTACTTGGCTTTATTATTAGCTCCTGAATATATAATCACCGCGTAACTCCTAATTCCTCTCCGCCAACCGAATCTCGTTCACATGGAAGACGTTTCTTAAGAAAGCCAATAGAAACTATCTCCCAAGTTGCATCTCAGGCTCTTAAGAAAGCAATAAAATAAGCCGTGATTCGCCAGAGGGAAATGGAAAGGCTCGTATAGAAGAACACTCCAATGAGGTGACGCCTCAGACAAAGCATGGCTCATCCCACCCAGTAATTGGAATACAGAGATATTCGTTTAACTTGTAAATGTAACAATTGATTAAAACTTATTTTAAGTTAGAATTCGCCTTTTTACATGTATTATGCTTTTCAATACACTGAAGCAGAATACATCTTGAATATATTCACAATTTGCAAAAAACATGTTTATACACATTTATTTTGGCTCGATTGCGAAACAAGTTCTAACAACTTATATTAAGCACTCTCGAGTCCTCATTCCTGATGGAACCCATCGCCACGAGGGAATGAGAAGAGGCAACGTGGAATTTAAATGCCTTTCCTATGGGCACAATCGTAACGGCATAATCGTTTCAGCTCTACCACTGCGCCATCACGCGTTCGACTAAGCAAAGACAACTTGTTGAGGATGGCTCATGGCATGCACAACGATAGAAAAGGTATGTAGTCCACCGACAGAACTGCTTTTCTTCAAGAAATAGTTTAAAGACAATCATGTTGGCATTTCTTCTCAAATCGTCTCAGAGACAAATATGTAAATTGGTCCTAAGACAACAATGACAGACAAGTGGAACATTATACGCATTGCTCATGTCATTAGTCACCATTTGATTACACACATATTACAGTACCAACGTTCTAAATGTCAACGAAGAAGGGGTTTATCCAATCAATAAAAGGAGAGTGAATGAAGGCTTGACAATTGCCGGGGCCCGTTTATAAACGGAAGTCTGTCTGGTTTGAAGAAAGACAAAATACAGGGATCGAATCTCTAATTTATAATGATGACAATTAAAGCTTTTGCTGACATTTAGAGCAGTCACTAAAAGGGCAGCCGTGAATTACTGTTAGAGGAGGGTGTCGCTGCTCCTATTACATGCTAAATAGGCTCGTTCCTGCTCGGGTCCAAGCATCGGTGACAGAAGATGCTGGGACGGATACCGTAATGAACACGATGAATGGCGTCAATAATTAACGTATGATTGTAGTATCACATTACACCTCAGCTCAAATGTGCCTCTGATATGTGGAAATATTGATAATGAAGGAAATATCGTTATAAAGTACAACACAGGACTGAATTCGTCCTCCAGCTGCATGAATATTACTCAGTTTCCGAAGTGAATTAATACCCCCCCCCCCCCACGCACGCACGTCCACACCACTACCCGCAACGATTACTGCCCCTGTTCAACCCATAGCACGGTGAGTTAATATTGTATTAGAATTGATTATTAATGGTTGATGTAAATTACAAGGCAACTGCGAGTTCTACGTGTTCATCTCTGTAATTTACAAACAAGTTACTGCATGTTTAACGCTGTCATCTATAAAATATTGTTTTTTATTGTTTTGTTTTTTAAAAGTTTATTTATCGTCGCTACCGGTTGCCCATATGAGCGACGGGTAGTCTACCTAACAACACCTTTACTGGACAGGCTCGGTAAAAGGCTAGCTCAATAGCAAACATCCATGTAAGATCCTACATATAGATGATGAATAATATGAGCTGATTGACGATAGATAGCGATAGGTTCCGAATGTACGCAGGGCTGCGTGGCGGACTAATGCAGTAAAGTCATACTTTCCCTACATACGGATCTGTAGTCCAATGGTAACACGCTGGACTGGTAATCCAGGGATCGCAGGTTCGATCCCCCGTCTGACCCTAATAAAATTAACAGTCTTTCAGATGGGACGTTAAACCGAGATCCCGTGCACGTAAAAGAACCAGAGGAGATTCTGGAATGGGTCTCTGTCTGTATCATGTACTATCCTCCAAAATCTAAAATAACTAATCTCTTCAGGAGGCGTCGCTCATATGGGCAACCGGTAGCGACGATAAATAAACGTAAAAACACACATACTTTCCCTTTCAGTTAGTTATATTGCAAAATACACTGCTTACTGAAAATAATTCAAATTACAATGGACGAATTTGTATTAGCATTTCTACTAGATTTCAAATTTCATTATACATGTAGTTTTATTCCATACGATATAATGTATCTTTAGTTTATACAAATTTAGTTTAGCTCGATTGAGAAACAGGTTCTTACAACTTATAATAACCACTTTCTATACCTCATTCTATACCTCATTCCTGATGGAATCCATCGCCACGAGGGAGAGATAATAGGCAACGTGGAATTTAAATGACCTGCCTAAGGGCACAATCGTAAGGGCTCCAGCGGGGCTCGAACTCCGGACCTTTCGCACCTGAAGCGAACGCGCATCCATTGCGCTATCACGACGTCCACGAAGACGATGTCGTTTTAATGAAAGGCTATGTATTGTATTTACTGTGTTGTTATGTACATGTATATATCTATATAGGATCTTACATGAGTGGTGATCTCATACCATATTATATGAAACGAGTTTTGGAATGTTGATATTAAGAGAGCCTTTTGGCGACCTTAATAGCAAAACTCCAAAACGAGTTTCATAAAATATGGTATGAAATCACGACGTGTGTAAGATCCATTTTTTTTTATCACATTACAATATTGAGTTTTAATAATATTTTTGCACAAAATAACGCTGTTACTTTAATTTTGGCGCCAACTGCCAGTACAAATGGTCATGACGTCACTAACATGTCATGACGCCACTACGCAAAAGGTGTTATATTTATGTTTTTAATTGCGTCAATACTTCTTTTAAATCGTAGTGTGTTTTGCAATTAACGTTATGTACCAATTCAAATAGAAATAGGCATACTTTGATGATGATGATTCCGTTTATTTACCCTCGCCACCGGTAAACCATATGGGCGAGCTCACGTGCTTTCGCACCGTCGATTATTCGCTGAGATGAAGTGTTGAGTCGTCGGTGTCTTGTAGAGTGGTGTAGATTGAAGTTTGTAGATTCCCGTGAAGATTATGGTCCAAGAAGATTACGTTACTCGATGATTATTCCTTGTTGGTTATGTCTAAGTTGTTTATATCCAAGATGATTGTGGTACTGGTAGTTAAAGTCAAGGTGGTTGAAGGTCTGGTCGCTGACTGGATGAAGAAATGAGGTCATCCAGTCGCTGTGGAGGCGCTTCTTTATCGTTGACCCAGTTATGGAGCGATACCAAACGACAGGGTGACGTTCCCTGCGCCTGGCATCATCTCCCCGACAACAGGGTGACAAGCCCTGTGCCGGTTTCCTGGGTCGGCTCACAGCAGCAGAATGGTTCGGTTGTTCCGTCGTTGTTCACCCCGTTGACGCATCCGGGGTCGAGGTCGCATCCCTCCGTCCCCAACGGACTTCATTGGTAGACGGATAAAAGAGTTCGAGGATGTGCCTCTTCAGCGCCCCAGTGTTAGCTGTCGCCGATCTAGGTAAGTGTTGACACTCCGAAGAGTCGATGCGGGTCCTCGTCTGTATGCGTCAGCGGCGTGGATTGGTCACTTCGGAACGGTGACACAATCTCCCGATGTGAGCTCAGGATGACATCCTCAGGAGGTTCCTTCATTCCGTGGCAGGGTGACAATGCCTGGTCTTTCTGTACTCGGTCCCTTGTAGGGCCACCCTCCTCACTGTTGGTCACCCCGCAGCAACATTTAAACGGATCTGGCAGTTAGACATCTGGTCGTCGGTTGTCACTCAGGGGAGCGTGGATGCCACGACCGTTGCCGCTCCCTCAGGTCCGCCGTCTCGTCTATCCGTTGGAGAAGTATAAGGAGGAGGAAAGATTGAAGTAGCCAAGCGAAGATATAGTGTATATGTAGGCACTATCTAGAAGAGACGACGGATCTGTCCTGATGTGCCGTAGTCATGGATCCACATGCTGGCGAGCCTCCCCCTTCGCAAGATCGACGACGGGAAGATCCCAGAATCCTACGCTGCTGCTGTGGGATGTGCACCGGTCACGACGTGCACGTCGTGAGGAGATCGACCGGCATACTTTAAATTTTAATTTACATATTATAAGGATTATCAACCAATCAGAACCATTCCAGGTGTTATTACACGTGTGTACATATAAGAAATTATGAGATGACTATAATACACTGAATACTAGCAAAGCTATGCGATAAATATATAACATGCTATGTGCAAAGATGAAACTTGTAATAAAGATTAAAACTTCTAAGCACACGTTTCTTGGGGGTATCACGTGTCTTGGTTGTCTTCCGGTACAGGTTTACTTGCCATAGACGGTATTAATGTTCATATCTTAATAAAATGAATTCCATAAGGAATGTCTTCTATTTCCTTACAAGTTTAAATTGGAAGAAATAATTTCGTTTCATTAAAGAAATAGCTTTTAATACGCTTCATGTGATAAGACATCAATGCATTTGTAATTGCTTCCCAAATGATTGAAATGATAGGAAATAATATATTTTCTATTTCCTTGAATGATCACCTCTGGAGAATACTGGAGACTGTTTCAAAGGAAACATAGTGCTGTGCTATTGATTATTAATGTCGCATTGTCTTAGAGACATTACTGCCAGCTATGGAACGTAAGAGTTTACATTCTTAGAGAAAGTAATGGTAGGAAAATATGTATATTTGAAACTGTCAGTCTTATAAGTCAAACATAGTGTAGGTATTTACCCATTCCCCCTGTAACCCTCCCCCTACCTCATCTGCAACTCAATCATATGGTCCTCACTTCGCCAACCCCCCTACCTCATCTGCAACTCAATCATATGGTCCACACTTCGCCAACCCTCCCCTACCTCATCTGCAACTCAATCATATGGTCCTCACTTCGCCAACCCCCCTACCTCATCTGCAACTCAATCATATGGTCCACACTTCGCCAACCCTCCCCTACCTCATCTGCAACTCAATCATATGGTCCTCACTTCGCCAACCCCCTACCTCATCTGCAACTCAAGCCTATGATCCTCACTTCGCCCACCCCCCGCCCTACCTAATCTGCAACTCAATCATATGGTCCTCACTTCGCAACCCCCCTACCGCATCTGCAACCCAAGCCTATGGTCCTCACTTCGCCAACCCTCCTACCTCATCTGCAACTCAAGCATATGGTCCTCACTTCGCCAACCCTCCTACCTCATCTGCAACTCAAGCCTATGGTCCTCACTTCGCCAACCCCCTACCTCATCTGCAACTCAATCATATGGTCCTCACTTCGCCAACCCCCCTACCTCATTGCAACTCAAGCATATGGTCCTCACTTCGCCAACCTCCTACCTCATCTGCAACTCAAGCCTATGGTCCACACTTCGCCACCTCCTACCTCATCTGCAACTCAAGCATATGGTCCTCACTTCGCCAACCCTCCTACCTCATCTGCAACCCAAGCCTATGGTCCTCACTTCGCCAACCCTCCTACCTCATCTGCAACTCAAGCCTATGGTCCACACTTCGCCCACCTCCTACCTCATCTGCAACTCAAGCATATGGTCCTCACTTCGCCAACCCTCCTACCTCATCTGCAACTCAAGCATATGGTCCTCACTTAGCCAACTTTCACTAATTACAACCGTTGTCGAGCAAAAAAACCAATACATACATACGGGGTGTATAGTTTTAACTTCGAGTTAAACAGGGGTTCGATTTCGAGTTAGTAATGGTCTACTGCATACATAATGACGTGTGTCGAGTGGACCTCCTATTTTGGACAAGAGATATTTTTATCGGGCATTAATACAAATCCGATTCCACTGGAGAAACATTGAGAAAAGGACATATAAACCATTAAAGAAAAATATTCGGTAGACTGTTTGTAATTTGAAGCATTACACTTAAATACACACGGACGGACAATAGTAAACGTGCATGCAATATGCATTAGTAACAACGCCATGTATTCCAATGATGCTGTATTTTCTTTGATGGTCCGAGGATGAAGAGATAAGGTACGCATATAGGACGAATGTATTATTGTCATCTTATGTGTTTTGATTTTACTGTATTCTCCAAAGATGGTACGTGTGGCCACTTTCACAGAACTACCATAGTTAAGGCATACGTCGTTTGTATCGGTCGATTTGATTGGTTCTTAAAATAACAATTTCCACTTGTTGATTTAAACATATTTATTCCACTATATACATTCACAAAACAATACATGTACACGAACTCAAAGAAGTAAATATATAGGAAAGGATTCAAACGGAAGCAGGGTGTATATAGTTTCTCTCCTTTCCACTTGTTCATGCCGTTACTTTTGAAATAAGAAACATCTTAGGGTATGGAAGCTTTTTGTTTTTTTACGTTTATTTATCGTCGCTACCGGTTGCCCATATGAGCGACGCCTCCTGAAGAGATTAGTAATTTTAGATTTTGGAGGATAGTGCAATGATACAGACATATACCCATTCCAGAATCTTTTACGTGCACGGTGTAAAGCACCGACACGAGACCTCGGTTTAAAGTCCCATCCGAAAGACTGTTAATTTGTATTAGGGTCAGACGGGGGATCGAACCTGCGATCCCTGGATTACCAGTCCAGCGTGTTACCACTGGACTAAAGATCCGCCGACAGCTTTTAAGTCGACAGGTTAATCATTATATACGGACACCAAAAATAAACTGTACAATTTATATCCTTTTAGAAAACAATATAGGCAAATTTGGTATCAAAATGTGCGAAATATTGGGTCGCCTAAAGTAGTGCAATGTGTGAATGATTATTTTCTTTACTCATGATAATAAAATTTAGTTTGCCCCAAATATAGAAATCTTAGACTGAAATATTTCCAACCATATTTTTGTAGATGGCCCACTACTAACAAATTTGTATCTCTTATGACTGCTAACAGCGATAGAGTTATTAACAGTACAGCTAAATTTGTATATCATGCTTTCAAACTTAGAGCACAAATAACGTAATATATATTACTATGACGTTTCATCCCATGCAGCATTATTGGATTATGACTGGTATATAATAAGTTCTTCCTTGCTAAGGCTAGTTATACTTGCGAATTTGTGTATCACCATATTTATTGATGTTTAACTCTTTCAACCCCAAGTAACTGACATGGATTGGTGCATGCTATTTTTAGACCAATAAATTAATAAGAAAATTACCTTTGGACCAGTTCATTTATCAAAATGGGTAATTTTATCTAAAAATAGTAATAATTATTACTGGCAAAAAAAGCTCGTTATGAGCCGGCTCATCTGGATCTACACTTTTCATAAGCCTATTTAGAGGCCTGTGGGGTTGAAAGGGTTAAGGCTATAAACATGTAAATGTTTTATGCAAATAAACTTTATGTTATAAACATAAATCCATAATTCTAAAATTTGTAGAGAAAAAGTAACGCTCCATATAAACGTGCACCGTGTTTATTGGTGTCAGTATATATACGAAAGTGAACAATTCAGAAATTAACTGGACTGGTAATCCAGTATCGCAGGTTCGATCCTCCGTCTGACCATAATAAAATTAACAGTCTTTCAGATGGGACGTTAAACCTAGGTCTCGTGTCGGTGCTTTACAGCGTGCACGTAAAAGAACCAGAGGAGCCTCTGGAATGGGTCTCTGTCTGGTCTGTATCATTGCACTATCCTCCAACAATCTAAAATGACTAATCTCTTCAGGAGGCGTCGCTCATATGGGCAACCGGTAGCGACGATAAATAAAACGTAAAGCACACAGAAATTAACTATCTGCAGGCTAGCGGTGAAAATAATGTTCCGTCAAAAATGTCATGCAATTTCACGAAATAAGGAAAACATATTAATGTCATCTGCTACAATTATTTGAACTATTTATCCCCTATTTTACCAAGTAGAGAGTGAAACACGTATGATTGGCAGTGTCATAAATCATCAGTATTTGCTGAATCCAGTCCCAGCTTGTCTAAATGAAATCATTGCTAGACATTCTAAAAATAGTCGTAATGTTGTTGTTTTTTTCTATTCTGCGAACCCCATTTTTCACTGAGTACATTTAAACGCACGCGGAGCAGAAACATTAACAATTGTGTTTTTTTACTTTAGTGGTCTTTGTCTGCCAAAGAACGCGTTTCAAAGTATGTCCCAAATCTGATAAGGTGGAGAAATTCTATTTGATATCAAAATATTGCAAATAAATCCCTGCTCAATTTCGTTTAATTAAAACAGCTACTTTTAATCTCTTTATCAGCTTTTTTTACGATTTCAATGAAGGATATTCGTATAAGTGCGTCTTGTAAAAATTGAGAAAATGATCTCGTAAATGCCAGCTGAATTATATCAGATATTACGAGCTGTAGCCACTTTTACCAATGTAGTTAATGCATTTTAGGCTTATTTAATTATATCAAATTTACTTTCGGATATCATAAATTATCAATATGAAAATTAAAGCGGAAAATAGAGTCATTGAATACCGTATTTTCCCGAACACCTGTCTGTCAACTTTTTCTGATGGGTGTGCATCAAGTTACATACTCCTGTCTTGATTGTTTTGTGTGCACATTGTTAAATAAAGAAAAGACAATGCAATTAATTATCATGAGTTTACTTATTTCGATGCTCCTTGACGTCTAATCGACCTTTGGCGTCGTGAAAAAAATGGGGGTTGCCCCGAAAGAGAGCTTGAATATAAATTCCTTTTGAGATTGAACATATTTATGAGAATTTATTTATTTACTCTATTGCGAAATACGTTCTTTCAACTGTTAGATAGATCGTTATCGTGAGCCGTGCCCGTATTCCTATGAAATTCATCATAATGCGGGACGGATATAGAGGTAATGTCGATTTATGTGCTTGCTTAAATGGCGCACCATTGTTCATGAGACCTCGGTTTATTGTCCCAACTGTAAACTATATCCCAAATATAGTCAGCATATTAAATGAGTCAGACGGGGGATCGAACTTGCAATCCCTAGTTTCGCAGCCCAACATGTTAACCACTAGACCACTGACCCGACTACATTTCAACATTTCATTAATATTAAATATAATTCACTTTATATACAGCAGTTTGGCGCAATGTATGAGTGTTTCTGTATTGTATTTATTTATCGTCGCTATCGGTTATACATTATGTAACTTTATTTGAGCTCGATTGCGAAACACGTTTTTTAAATACATTGGATTAGTCTGAATCCACTGCCATGAGGGAGAGAGACGAGGTAATGTAGATCTAAGTGTCTTGCCAAAGGATACCACCACAGTGGTTCTGGCTGGGCTGGAACTGTCAACATATCGGTTACAATACGAGCCTAACTCAATAATGAGTCTCCGCTACCGGCTGCACACATCCCAAGCCTCTTTGAGAGCTTAATGAGTCTCCGCTACCGGCTGCACACATCCCAAGCCTCTTTGAGAGCTTAATGAGTCTCCGCTACCGGCTGCACACATCCCAAGCCTCTTTGAGAGCTTAATGAGTCTCCGCTACCGGCTGCACACATCCCATGCCTCTTTGAGAGCTTAATGAGTCTCCGCTACCGGCTGCATACATCCCAAGCCTCTTTGAGAGCTTAATGAGTCTCCGCTACCGGCTGCACACATCCCATGCCTCTTTGAGAGCTTAATGAGTCTCCGCTACCGGCTGCATACATCCCAAGCCTCTTTGAGAGCTTAGACATTTTATGTTTTGGAGAATATTGCAATGATAAAGGGGAACCACATCCCAGAGATGTATCTCATTCTCTTTCGTGCAGATTAATATCCTATAGCGGGGCATCGAACCTACGATCCTGGGATCCAACTTGTCAACCACTGTTTGACTAAAAGCAGTAACATGTGGCACAAGCATTGGGCAGGCGCTTGGTTTCAATGCTTCTCTGACATGGTTGTTGTCAAGCTTGGTTTCAATGCTTCTCTGACATGGTTGTTGTCAAGCTTGGTTTCAATGCTTCTCTGACATGGTTGTTGTCAAGCTTGGTTTCAATGCTTCTCTGACATGGTTGTTGTCAAGCTTGGTTTCAATGCTTCTCTGACATGGTTGTTGTCAAGCTTGGTTTCAATGCTTCTCTGACATGGTTGTTGTCAAGCTTGGTTTCAATGCTTCTCTGACATGGTTGTTGTCAAGCTTGGTTTCAATGCTTCTCTGACATGGTTGTTGTCAAGCTTGGTTTCAATGCTTCTCTGACATGGTGGTTGTCAAGCTTGGTTTCAATGCTTCTCTGACATGGTTGTTGTCAAGCTTGGTTTCAATGCTTCTCTGACATGGTTGTTGTCAAGCTTGGTTTCAATGCTTCTCTGACATGGTGGTTGTCAAGCTTGGTTTCAATGCTTCTCTGACATGGTTGTTGTCAAGCTTGGTTTCAATGCTTCTCTGACATGGTTGTTGTCAAGCTTGGTTTCAATGCTTCTCTGACATGGTTGTTGTCAAGCTTGGTTTCAATGCTTCTCTGACATGGTTGTTGTCAAGCTTGGTTTCAATGCTTCTCTGACATGGTTGTTGTCAAGCTTGGTTTCAATGCTTCTCTGACATGGTTGTTGTCAAGCTTGGTTTCAATGCTTCTCTGACATGGTTGTTGTCAAGCTTGGTTTCAATGCTTCTCTGACATGGTTGTTGTCAAGCTTGGTTTCAATGCTTCTCTGACATGGTTGTTGTCAAGCTTGGTTTCAATGCTTCTCTGACATGGTTGTTGTCAAGCTGGTTTCAATGCTTCTCTGACATGGTTGTTGTCAAGCTTGGTTTCAATGCTTCTCTGACATGGTGTTGTCAAGCTTGGTTTCAATGCTTCTCTGACATGGTTGTTGTCAAGCTTGGTTTCAATGCTTCTCTGACATGGTTGTTGTCAAGCTTGGTTTCAATGCTTCTCTGACATGGTTGTTGTCAAGCTTGGTTTCAATGCTTCTCTGACATGGTTGTTGTCAAGCTTGGTTTCAATGCTTCTCTGACATGGTTGTTGTCAAGCTTGGTTTCAATGCTTCTCTCACATGGTTGTTGTCAAGCTTGGTTTCAATGCTTCTCTGACATGGTTGTTGTCAAGCTTGGTTTCAATGCTTCTCTGACATGGTTGTTGTCAAGCTTGGTTTCAATGCTTCTCTGACATGGTTGTTGTCAAGCTTGGTTTCAATGCTTCTCTGACATGGTTGTTGTCAAGCTTGGTTTCAATGCTTCTCTGACATGGTTGTTGTCAAGCTTGGTTTCAATGCTTCTCTGACATGGTTGTTGTCAAGCTTGGTTTCAATGCTTCTCTGACATGGTTGTTGTCAAGCTTGGTTTCAATGCTTCTCTGACATGGTGGTTGTCAAGCTTGGTTTCAATGCTTCTCTGACATGGTTGTTGTCAAATTGTTGTCAAGCTTGATTTCAATGCTTCTCTGACATGGTTGTTGTCAAGCTTGGTTTCAATGCTTCTCTGACATGGTTGTTGTCAAGCTTGGTTTCAATGCTTCTCTGACATGGTTGTTTTTTTAGCTTGGTTTCAATGCTTCTCTGACATGGTTGTTGTCAAGCTTGTTTTCAAATGTTTGTTTTAGATTGTTTGACAAGCTTGCTCTCTTAGATTATTGTTGACAAGTGTGTTATGTGATTGTTGTCAAGCTTGTTTTCAAATGCTTGGCAATCTCGTTTTAATTGTCTTAAATTCTTGACAAACTGTTTTCAAATGTTTCTCTTAGATTGTTGACAAGCATGTTTTCAATGCTTATCTTAGGTTGCTGACACGCATGTTTTCAATGCTTCTCTTAGATTGTTGACAAGCATGTTTTCAATGCTTCTCTTAGATTGTTGACAAGTATGTTTTCAATGCTTTTCTTATATTGTTGACAAGCATGTTTTCAATGCTTCTCTTAGATTGTTGACAAGCATGTTTTCAATGTTTCTCTTATATTGTTGACAAGCATGTTTTCAATGCTTCTCTTAGATTGTTGACACGTATGTTTTCAATGCTTCTCTTAGATTGTTGACAAGCATGTTTTCAATGTTTCTCTTATATTGTTGACAAGCATGTTTTCAATGCTTTTCTTATATTGTTGACAAGCATGTTTTCAATGCTTCTCTTAGATTGTTGACAAGCATGTTTTCAATGTTTCTCTTATATTGTTGACAAGCATGTTTTCAATGCTTCTCTTAGATTGTTGACACGTATGTTTTCAATGCTTCTCTTAGATTGTTGACAAGCATGTTTTCAATGTTTCTCTTATATTGTTGACAAGCATGTTTTCAATGCTTTTCTTATATTGTTGACAAGCATGTTTTCAATGCTTCTCTTAGATTGTTGACAAGCATGTTTTCAATGTTTCTCTTATATTGTTGACAAGCATGTTTTCAATGTTTCTCTTATATTGTTGACAAGTATGTTTTCAATGCTTCTCTTATATTGTTGACAAGCATGTTTTCAATGCTTCTCTTATATTGTTGACACGTATGTTTTCAATGCTTCTCTTAGGTTGCTGACAAGCATGTTTTCAATGCTTCTCTTATATTGCTGACAAGCATGTTTTCAATGCTTCGCTTAGATTGATAACAAGTTTGTTTTCAAATATATCTCTTAGATTGTTGACAAACTTATTTTCAAATGCTTCTCTTAGATTGTTCAAAAACATATTTTCAATGCTTCTCTTAGATTGGTGACAAGTTTGTTTTCAAATGTATCTCTTAGATTGTTGTCAAGCTTATTTTCAAATTCTTCTCTTAGATTGTTTGCAAGGTTGTTTTCAAATGCTTCTCTTAGATTGTTTGCAAGGTTGTTTTCAAATGCTTCTCTTAGATTGTTTGCAAGGTTGTTGTCAAATGCTTCTCTTAGATTGTTTGCAAGGTTGTTTTCAAATGCTTCTCTTAGATTGTGTGCAAGGTTGTTTTCAAATTCGTCTCTTATATTGCTGACAAGTATGTTTTCAATGCTTCTCTTAGATTGTTTGCAAGGTTGTTTTCAAATGCTTCTCTTAGATTGTGTGCAAGGTTGTTTTCAAATGCTTCCTTTAGATTGTTGGCGCGTATATCCCAGATGAACTCCGAGAAATATTGTTTTAACAAGGAGAAATTAATCATGTCCTAGAGTAAATAAAAATATCAAAATATGAAATCATTTATAAAAGGAACTTATTGAACGATACATAGTATTCTGAAGATCGGTTCCAAGAAAATTGACGCTTTGGAATCTAGAGTAAACATACCTTAATGGCAAGAATTAAGATGACAAGAAAGATACAGCCGGGTGGTTTGCATATTAAATGTGTTTCAAAGAAGAAAATTGAGCTTATCTGTATAATCACGTTCCATAACTTACGGACCGAGACATTCCGAACAAACACCGCAAATGGATTTTCACCATAAAGGAGGAACTTGACACTGTTAATTGTTTTCTTTCACATTTCAAAGCAATTTTCTCTGTGGTAGAGATCTATTGGTGATAGAATTGTCGTATACTGTCTAGCTTAGAGTGGAATCTAGGTTACCACGAGTGCGAGTACGAGTACGTATTTAATTCCAATAATTTACCTCCATCTAGACTACTGTTGTGCCATTTGGAGGAACTGTAATGCATATTTAGAAGATAAAGTTGTTAGATTCCAAAAACGAACCGCAACACTAATTCTTGACAAAGATTTCTACACTCCATCTTCCGAACTTTTCTCAATTCTCAATTGGATGACTTTTCCAAGAAGTGTTAGCTATTAAAAATCATTCTTAATGTTTAAGATTTGCTCCCGATGTTTGAACTCAAAACATGCGATCATCCTCCAATCTTCAACTTTACCCTCCTAAGCCAAATAGTGTATGTGCGTTTTACGTTTATTTATCGTCGCTAGAGGTTTCCCATATGAGAGACGCATCCTGAAGAGATTAGTCATATTAGATGTGTGGAGGATATTGCAATGATACAGACATATACCCATTCCAGATTATCCTCTGATTCTTTAACGTGAATCTTTAACGTTGCACGGTGTAAAGCACCGACACGAGACCTAGATTTAACGTCCCATCTGAAAGACTGTTAATTTTATTATGGTCAGACTGGGGATCGAACCTGCGATCCCTGGATTACCAGTCCAGCGTGTTAACCTGGATAGGTCCATCTGTACATTCTGCTCCACATTTCAAAGCTATATATATCAGGTGGTGCAAACAACAGACCATTAACCAAATAAACTGATACATTATAATTAGTTCTTGTAGTTCGCATGCCAGTCTGTATTATAGGTCATTGTTTCATTGTGAGATTCCATGTTTCAATTTGTCAAGGGCCCCATTCTGTCTTTAGAAATCAAACGACACCGGTACAAAGCTTCAAGATCTGACATTTTACTTCAGTACGCTATCAAATATATTTACACCTGAAATCTTATTGTTTACACCCTCTTCCATTTCTAACGGCTTCCGTTTGGTCAGGAAGCCTGTGTTTGTCTCCGTTCACGCTTAATTGTGCAAATGAGTTCTCTCGTTAAATACTGTCTTTATTATTATTATTATTATATTCTTCTTCTTCTTCTTCTTCTTCTTCTTATTATTATTATTATTATTATTATTACTATTATAATAGTTATCCAAATTATAATTAGACGTTTCCCATAATTTATACACATTTATTTGAGCTCAGATTCGAAACACGTTTCTACAACATTAAATTTATCGCTCTAGAAATTCCATTCCAGGTGGAATCCATAGTTATATAAATAAAAGAGAGAAAGAAGGTACGATGAATGTATTTCTTTTGCATCAGGACATAACCTTTGTTCTGGTGGGCTCGAGCCCCCGACCACTCGGCCACGAGGCGGGCACTGCATCCACTGCATAACGAAGGTTTCAACTTTGCCTTTTTTTAGCATAATGTACACACAGACTCAGCAGACGACAGGCGACAGGGAATCTGAAGCCCTCCTCCATAATGGCTGCTATAATTACCTTAGACATAACGCCGTACCTGGAATCGTATTTGCATTTCTAAACGGAACACTCGTATAAAATGCAAAACAGTAAAACAAACACACGTACGTGCCCACAGTGTAGTCACTTTCACGTGCTATTTAATTCATTATATTCAACGTCTGGCATTGAGATATTCTTTGGCATTATTCTGCATCTTATTTCTCCAACAATAACGATCAATTATCTTTGAAATCATCAATCAATATGACAACAAAGGACTGCTAAGGCGGCATCAAGTGACTATATCGATCTGTCTTTAGAAATCAAACGACACCGGTACAAAGCTTCAAGATCTGACATTTTACTTAAGTACGCTATCAAATATATTTACACCTGAAATCTTATTGTTTACACCCTCTTCCATTTCTAACGGTTTCCGTTTTGTCAGGAAGCCTGTGTTTGTCTCCGTTCACGCCTGCGCAATGTCGTCAATTTCAAGTCACGTGTCAGTAGTTATAGCAAGATGGCTGTATCCGGTACAGGACTCATTTCTGCAGGATTTTACACCGTTGGTACCGTCGGCATCGGTAGACGTCCATTATTGATTATGTACAACATGACTAAGATGATATTACCTGCTGCCTTTCGTTTATTAAAGTAAACAAAGAATTCTATAAGATTAGGGTTTTAATTCGTATTGTATTACTTTAAATTGACATGTGTATTGGAGAGTGCAGATTGTATAAAATTGGAAATAAAAATTAAACTAAAGTAAAATAATTAATGAAATAATATTATCAAAATAAAAATGGGCATGAGTAATATGAAACAAAAACAATCGAAACGAAATTAATCGAAACTGAAACGCCCGAAGGGATGTAAGTCAAAGCCGAAATTTCTACGAAGCTCAGAAACAGGTGTTATCAGTAGTTATGCGCAGTATTCAATAATTGAACTTTCATTTCCGGTTTACAACAATCTTCGAGATTTTCACCCTTTTTTTTTCAATACTCAAAAGATCTCTCATTATAACGTTCATCAAAATATAGTCTTTCAACAATGCGCTACCTGTGTGCAAATGTTGACATGTCGCTCCAACAATGACCCAATATCCTGGCCGATATGTCTTTTACAGTTGAGATCTTATCGATTCAAATCGAAAGTAGAAATAAATTTCCGGTACTCCCGGAAATCCATTGCGACGCTTGCATTAGACAATGTCACTCGCTAGGCGACAATGTTTAATTAAAACCCGTATGATGGCCGTAACAAATAGATTTATTCTGCAACAATGGGAATGCAGAACAACAATACAGGTAGTTCTGGCAGACTCGTGGCAACGGCAAATGTGGACAAAACATCTTAATGTAAAGTTCCTTCTAGGCGTGATTCTTTTATTGAAGGAAAATGTGACTCGTTTAATGTATGAAACAAATGTAAGGACTAATAAAATATGTCGCAAAAATGATAGAGAACGTCTGTATGTCGTACAATGATAGAGAACGTCTGTATGTCGTACAATGATAGAGAACGTATGTATGTCGTACAATGATAGAGAACGTATGTATGTCGTACAATGATAGAGAACGTATGTATGTCGTACACTGATAGAGAACGTCTGTATGTCGTACAAAGGTAGAGAACGTCTGTATGTCGTACAATGGTAGAGAACGTCTGTATGTCGTACAATGGTAGAGAACGTCTGTATGTCGTACAATGATAGAGAACGTCTGTATGTCGTACAATGGTAGAGAACGTATGCATGTCGTACAATGATAGAGAACGTATGTATGTCGTACAATGGTAGAGAACGTCTGTATGTCGTACAATGGTAGAGAACGTCTGTATGTCGTACAATGGTAGAGAACGTCTGTGTGTCGTACAATGGTAGAGAACGTCTGTATGTCGTACAAGGTAGAGAACGTCTGTATGTGTACAATGGTAGAGAACGTCTGTATGTCGTACAATGATAGAGAACGTCTGTATGTCGTACAATGGTAGAGAACGTCTGTATGTCGTACAATGGTAGAGAACGTCTGTATGTCGCACAATGGTAGAGAACGTCTGTATGTCGCACAATGGTAGAGAACGTCTGTATGTCGTACAATGGTAGAGAACGTCTGTATGTCGTACAATGGTAGAGAACGTCTGTATGTCGTACAATGGTAGAGAACGTCTGTATGTCGTACAATGGTAGAGAACGTATGTATGTCGTACAATGGTACTATATAGGATTACTATTAAAGGGGTAGACAGTTTCAAACATTTCTACAGACGGATCTGTAGCCCAGTGGTTACACGTTGGACTTGAAATCCAGGGATCGCCCGTCTGAGCTTAATACAATTAACAGTCTTTCAGATGGGACGTTAAACCAAGGTCTCGTGTCGGTGCTCTACACCGTGCAAGTAAAAGAACCAGAGAAGACTGGAATGGGTCTCTATCTGTTTCATTGCAGTACCTTCCAACAATCTAAAATGATTAATCTCTTCAGGAGGCGTCGCTCATATGGTCAACCGGTA
Organism: Archivesica marissinica; assembly: GCA_014843695.1. Classification (NCBI taxonomy): domain Eukaryota; kingdom Metazoa; phylum Mollusca; class Bivalvia; order Venerida; family Vesicomyidae; genus Archivesica; species Archivesica marissinica. Next base: position 65,450,833 of record CM026404.1, read on the forward strand.
GCGACGATAAATAAACGTAAAACACATACACACAAATATTTCTAATAAAACAAGAAATTCTAAGTCATAAAGAAGGTTGAAAGAATGTTGACACATGAGGAGTAAATATTGAAGATAATTTAATGTCCTTCTCGTTGGTTAAACGTGGCCATTTTGGATTTGGTATGCACTGTAACGTCATAGTTATTTCCTTATATTATAAAGAGAATAATTATATAAAAGATAATGGTTCAATATCAATTAAAAATAAAATAAGCATTTTAATAAATCAAAATCTGAATGGTACTTTATTTGAAATGCTAAATATGCAATTTGTAATAATAATCGAAGGAACGAAAAGTGATGTCTCAGCGCCCACAATGGCTGTCATTATTTAAAGAGGTATGACGTACTCAAATCAGATATTCACATACAAAAACACCGTCATTCTTTTGCATAATTTAGTTGTGCTTTTTGTATGGCCCAGTTCGTGTTTTAATTGCATTGTGTGTTATATTCGTGATGTGTTTGTAGCAAATTCAAGCAAAATTGCGTTTAACGGAAATTCACCCTTGATTTATTGAACTTGTTTTCATACATGCATTCTGTTGTTAATTTTGTGTGACACGTGACAGTACCCGGAAGTAAGCACAAACATAATTTTTAAACTATTCATGACCCCTATTTTAGTCTATTCAGTTTGGCAGTTGATGGCTTCTTTTAATTTAAAATAGGACATGACGTGTGGGTGACAACTCTACCAAGCTAATTCGTTCCAAATAATGTAAAAAAAATAGTAATTCAATTTATACTGCTCACACCAAACTGGTAGATGTTGAAATATCCGTAATATTAATGCATTTAGTTATTGTTAGTGTAGTGTAGTGTAGTGTAGTGTAGTGTAGTGTAGTGTAGTGTAGTGTAGTGTAGTGTAGTGTAGTGTAGTGTAGTGTAGTGTAGTGTAGTGTAGTGTAGTGTAGTGTAGTGTAGTGTAGTGTAGTGTAGTGTAGTGTAGTGTAGTGTAGTGTAGTGTAGTGTAGTGTAGTGTAGTGTAGTGTAGTGTAGTGTAGTGTAGTGTAATTAGGCCAGATCGGACAGGTGGGTTTTTTTCTCGGGTACTCCGGATTCCTCCCACACGAATGACTACATTTACGTCAACGAGAGTGATTAATATAATGTGTTAGAACTTGCTTCGCAATCGTTGTAAAATAAATAAAGTTTAATCTTTAGTGTTTTATTTCCATAATTAATTTTAAAAAATCATATATTATCAACCTCTGTGAAAAAATAATGTTCAGATTATTGCAAATTCCGCTTTAAAGCAACAGCATGAATATTATAAAATTAGATTAATCCACGACGTGGTCCAGACGACCCAACGACCAGACATCGTACTGTGGTCCAATACAGGGAAGAAGCTCATCGTCATTGAGCTGACAGTACCATGGGAGACAAGGTGCGAAGAGGCCTACGAAGGGAAGAAGGCGAAGTATACAGAGCTTCTGGAACTCTGCAAGCAACGAGGTTGGCGTACTTTGCTGTTCCCTGTAGAAGTAGGCGCGAGAGGCTTCTGTTCCCAGTCCGTTTGCAGACTGGTGACAGCAGTTGGGACTACTGGTAGAGAGAAAAGGATGGCTATCCAGAGACTGAGCCAAGCAGCTGAACGGGCTTCAAGCTGGCTGTGGCTGAGACGAGAGGAGAAGAGCTGGAAGCAATCAACCAACGCGCAGTGACTTATCACCACTGTGGGACCACCGCCACCAGAGTGTCCATGGAATTTGAGGGCAGTAACACTCAAGGACGGCGGCATCCATGCTGATGATGTTGGTTGAGAAGCAGTCTACATTCCATATCAGATTATAGACTGTATTATAGCACAGTATTGGATTAATCTAATTTTATAATAATATTATTCCATCAGCGAAATATTGAAAAAGACACTTTTTAAATTTCATGCACACATGTACATACCATATGTATTTGGATTTTTTGTTTTGTTACATGCTTTACCTGTATATGTTCAACATAATTATGATGCTCTCCCATTGTGGAGGTAATAAAGATATCTATTTTCTCGCTTATTGGTATAATAAGGTCTTTGAATAAACATAGTCAAGTATAAATAATATGTACATACATGTAGGATTGAGGAGAAAGCAACATGATTGTATGGTTACCTCTTTCTTACGTATAATTTACAAAACATACCGTTATATTAGGCAACAAAATTATTATCAAATATATGTACATCTATTGAGTAACTCAATAGTTTTGGAATGTGAGATGTTATTAATTTCTAAATAGATATTAAGATATAATTGTGGTTGTGTAACAGTACCTCCGAAATATAAAGTGACTAATCTCTTCAGGAGGCGTCGCTCATATGGGCAACCGGTAGCGACGATAAATAAACGTAAAACACACACGCAATAGAAAGATCAAATGCACTTAGGTCTTAATAAGGTCTACAGTAATTACGTCTACTATTAATCATATTTTATTGCATATATATTATATCAACACACAATATAATCAGGTATATTAGAGGACATAGAAAACGCACACTTCGGATAAGTGTGTTTTACATGAAAAACAATAACTATATAAATACATAGTTTTTAACATTTTGGAATAATTTTAGTTTTGTAATAAAGATGTGATATATCTTTGATGGAATCCTTCGTATTTCGTTTTCATGTAATACTAATCATATAATGTAGGTGTGCGTTTTCCATGTCCTCTAGTATATAATGTAGGTGTGCGTTTTCTATGTCCTCTAGTATATAATGTAGGTGTGCGTTTTCTATGTCCTCTAGTATATAATGTAGGTGTGCGTTTTCTATGTCCTCTAGTATATAATGTAGGTGTGCGTTTTCTATGTCCTCTAGTATACATGACTGCTGCCGTGGGTTAGACAACGTGCTATGTATTAACATTAGATTCGGTCGTAGCTTATAAAGGAAGGAGTAACTGTATAGTGTGTGGATACTGTACTAGGCGTGCATCGAGACACCACGCTACTGTACAAAGTTTGATGTTTAACTGGCACCTGTTCGGCCCCACCATAGCATGGTAGTCACCGACATTGTCCGACATTGGTCCAGAGTTGGCCCTGCCAATTATTGGAAGATACTGAATGACGTAATACGTGAACATAAAAAACAAGAAACCAGTCTGCATCCGTGGTCGAGTGGTTACGGTCGCTGACGTGTATACCATTGTAACCTATCACCACTGATGGGCACGGGTTCGAACCCCGCCCAGACTATGTTTCTTTATATGAAAATGTTGGCAGTTTCTTACGGAGGTTGGTGGATCAGGTAAGTGTTAACCGATGGCGCCCTGCCAAGGAAAGGTGTTGTCAGGTAAACTCCCCGCCGGAGATATAGCTCAAAATGGTGCTGATAAAGGCGTCAAACGAGAACAAACAAATAACGAACAGAAACCATTCCCAGGTGTATTCGCCCCAACTGTGACCCATGTTATTCTAGTTATATAAACGGTGATTCGGTACAATGAAAACATAACACATTGTACATTCTCATATTATACATTCATTTCAATTGATTCGGTTTCTTTTACACTTATTTGAACATGAGTGTAACTAGTTTCATTTATGCATAGGATATCGGCCGAAAACCATCCAATATGTATAGCGTGACGCCGAACAGTGTCAAGTGGAAGTCGTGATAGCGCAGTGGATGCGCGTTCGCTTCAGGTGTGAAAGGTCCGGAGTTCGAGCCCCGCTGAAGCCGTTACGATTGTGCCCTTAGGCAAGGCATTTAAATTCCACGTTGCCTCTTCTCTCTCCCTCGTGGCGATGGATTCCATCAGGAATGAGGTCTCGAGAGTGATTAATATAAGTTGAAATAACTTGTTTCGCAATCGAGCTAAAATAAATTTGTATACACTAACAGTGTCAATATTTTGCATATTGGATGTTACTTAAAACACACATTTATATAACAAGATCATTCTAATTAAAATTGTTAATTTCGTACATTTACGCATATAATTTAATATTAATGCTCTGGCCTTTTGAAAGCAGTCCAATATTAATAATAATGGACTGCAAGTACAAAGGTATAACGTCATGACAGTGTTTTAAGATCAGCTGTTAGGACATCGTAGCCAAATAGCAATGGTGTGTACTTTAACCCTTTCAACACCACATACCTCTATATAGGCTTACAGACGAGCCGTCTCATCAGGATCTGCACTTTTTGCAAGTAGTATTACTAATTTTAGACAAAATTACCCATCTTGATAAATGAACTGGTCCGAATGTAATTTTCTTATTCATTTATTGGTCTAAGAATATCATGGACCAGTCCATGTCAGTTACTTGGTGTTGAAAGAGTTAATATACACTACTAGTCACCTGCATTTTTGGTAATAATTGAAATGGTGAAAAGTTTTCTGTTGAATGTTCGGTATACCTGGAATAATGATACAATTTCAAAATAGGGTCGCATTATTCATTGTTTAATTACAAATAAACACGTGCAGCTAAATTCATATAGAAATTTGAAGTGAGTTTGGGTAGGTGCGTACCTTCCTAGCGATGTACCGCCATCTACAATCATTGCAACAGCACGACTGTGCTCTTCAATTGTCATTCTCGCTATATTAGCTGTTTTTCAAGTTGTAAACATGAAAGTGATTAGTATTATGTAATCGTGTACATCGCTCAGGTGTTCCACGTGCTGCACGTGCAGAACATGCATAAATGACCACTCAGCAACACGTGAGTGTTTCCGTTTGAAAATTATTTATTCTGAGTTTGGTTTTCGAAGAGGTCCTTTACCAGAGATACATTAGAACGACCGGAGTCAGAGTGTTCATAAATATGCATTTAATAGCGTGACTAGTTAGAACTTTTGCTAAGTGTATGATGCAAAACTCATGCATGGGGGGGGGGGGCGTTTCTCCTCTGGATAATACTTTTTACAAATAACGCGAACATTTCATCGTATTCATAAATATTCGTTATTTTCATTTTATTCATAAATACTGTTATGAATATTGAAAAGTATATAGAATATTTTTTTTATAAATGCTCTCGTTGCCGCTATAAATGCCGGCAACGAGAATAATTCCTCACATTGTGACTAAGAACTGTCATTACATGTCATTTTCTCGTGTGCATGTACTTCTTGCGTAGTTTGTTAGCCGCTAGTTTCTTGTTTGGAGTTCTGACTGGAACTGTTCAGGAAACAGCAGGTGATTTTGTATATCAACTTCCGGTCACGTGTACTTACACAAGTAGCCAATGGTCAGCGGTAATGTAACAAGTCACATAACCCATATAGGTGACATGGCTGCCCGACTCCGTTTAGCAATATTCACTACACCACTCATTAAATATTCTTTATTTTCATTGTATTCATACATACTCTTTATTTTCATTTTATTCATAAATATTCTTTATTTTCGTTGTATTCAGAAATATTCTTTATTTTCATTGTATTCATAAATACTCTTTATTTCCATTGTATTCATAAATATTCTTTATTTCCATTGTATTCAGAAATATTCTTTATTTTCATTGTATTCATAAATACTCTTTATTTCCATTGTATTCAGAAATATTGTTTATCTTCATTGTATTCATAAATATTCTTTATTTTCATTGTATTCATAAATATTCTTTATTTTCATTGTATTCATAAATACTCTATACGGGTGAAATGGATAGACTAACATTGACATAAACATACATTTTAGGGGGGCCTACGTGGGTTATGGTCGTTCATTTCACAACGTATCCTTCATCGCTGTAGGTTCAAATCCCGCTGGGGGTGTGGAAGTAATTCATGTGAGGAAGTTAATTGGCTTGCGGAAGGTTGGTGGTTATACAGGGGTGACCGTCCGTTCCCGAAACAGCTCTCGTGAGAGTCGCCATATGCCCTACGCCGTTGGTGGGACTTTAAAACAGAACAAAAACCACAGCCTAGATGTTCCTCTTTACAATATATTATGCCCAATATTATATGCATTGCAGCCTCCGAGAGGTTGGGAGTTAGAGTCATATGTATCATAGTCGTCAACATACTGAAATCTACATTTCCTCCTCTCTCTACCTCCCTCATGGCGATGTATTCCATAGTGAATGAGGTCCCAAGAACGATTAATAGATTGTTGTAAATACTTGTTTCACAATCGAGCTAAACTAAATGTGTATAAATTAAATATCTGTATCTAAGCTGCAATCAGCTATGCTACATTTATGGATTTACGCCGGCATCAGCACAAGTTTGAGGTATATCGCCGGTGGGCAGTTTACATAACAACACCTTTCCTGGGCAGGCTCCAGCGGTTAACCAGTACTTGGGTGCACCAACCTCCGTAAGAAACTGCCAACATTTCCATATAAATGAGACAGGGCCTGAGCGGGGCTCGGACCCGTGAGCATCAGTGATGATAGGTTACAGTGGTATACAAATCAGCTGCAATCACTGTTATGATGCGCTTTGTGTGTGTTTTACGTTTATGTATTGTCGCTACCGGTTGCCCATATGAGCGACGCCTCCTGAAGAGATTAGTTATTTTAGATTTTTGGAGGATAGTGCATGATACAGACAGAGACCCATTCCAGAGTCTCCTCTGGTTCTTTTACGTTCATGGTGTAAAGCACCGACACGAGACCTCGGTTTAACGTCCCATCTGAAAGACTGTTAATTTTATTAGGGTCAGACGGGGGATCGAACCTGCGAAGTATAATGCAAAATTGTCATTGTAATATAGTTGCAACTGTTATTATGCTAAAAAATATGCATATACTACACTAATTTCTAATTACATGTAATTAATAATACGCACACTTTTCCCAACATATATGATGATGTATGTTGCATCTATTGTTTACCGCCATTTTATGTTTATTGCGCTGAACATGTTGTATGTTTATTCCAAATAAAATTATATCGAATTGAAAAATAAAAATAAAAATATGGCATTTGCGAGACCAGCTGGACGATTGAATGCCCCCTTTTCACCAGCACATTAATGAATCGTTGTAGCGTGTTTTATTACTAGTGCATTTAACAGACCTTATAGACCGTAAAACAATAGAATTAAGTCACGAAATCACGTGCTGAGTGGTGACATGCCCTGAAGGCAAACTTCTGGTATCGCGCAATCCGCTCTATATTCTGTGAGCATAGAAATATTTTACGAGTTCAGGAGTGTGATTCAGGGTGGCGCCACCAGTAACCGGGCATAGGGGTTGAGCTCCTTAACGAAGATAATATATGAGAGGACAATCTTATACCATCTACACCTGCCGCACGGGGTTAGTCGTGTGGAACGTCTGACCTTCACTTACGGGTTAACAAGCTTGGGTAACAGTAAAGTTGCTAAGTAATCGCAATAATAATAAACGTATGTCTGTGTGTGTTTTACGTTTATTTATCGTCACTACCGGTTGCCCATATGAGCGACGCATCCTGAATTAGAGGATAGTGCAATGATATAGAGACCCATTACAGCGTCTCCACTGGTTCTTTTACGTGCACGGTGTAAAGCACCGACAGGAAACCTCGGTTTAAAGTCCTATCTGAAAGTCTGCTAATTTTATTTGGGTCAGACGGGGGGATCGAACCTACAATCCCTGGATTACAAGTCCAGCGTGTTAACCACTGGATTACAGATCCGTCTGTTAAAAACGTATGTCCCAGTGCTCTCCTTGTACGGTTACATGGATATTCAACTGCAACAGAAAATTAGGGGAAAGGCTCTGGTTTTAACATAGGGGAAATGATCTAGTTTAAACATAGGGGAAATGATCTAGTTTAAACATAGGGGACAGGATCTAGTTTAAACATAGGGGAAAGGATCTAGTTTAAGCATGGGGAAAAGGATCTAGTTTAAGCATGGGGGAAAGGATCTAGTTTAAACATAGGGGAAATTATCTAGTTTAAACATAGGGGACAGGATCTAGTTTAAACATGGGGAAAGGATCTAGTTTAAACATAGGGGAAATGATCTAGTTTAAACAAAGGGGAAATGATCTAGTTTAAACATATGCTATTGGTTTCAAATAACATACATATACACAAACTGAATAATAGTCATACAACACATGAAATGTAACGAATAGTATATGAGTGAAACTGTTATAGCGTATAGGAAGCACATTGGTAGGGGCAGACGTGTTACCAACATTAGTGACGACCATCCCCTTAGATCAAAACGATGTAACAGAATGAGCAGACTTTTTTCTATGATTCTTAAGAAGTAGCGTGTATAGGTTTTGGAATATAAAGATAAATTGATTTATTAATATCAATGTAAACTAAATGAAGGAAATGATCATATCTCATACACCACACCACACCCACTCACCCCGCCAATACACATTGGGTAGTAGCCACCCATTATATTTTATCACAGGTTTACAATATCTCGTCTGTCAAATAGTCCGACAGCTTAGGTAATATATACACTTATGGCCACTTGTAACCCGACACTTAAATAAATCGGTATAGTTTGATTATTTGTGAAAGGATTTCGTTCTAATTAGGACTATGTATAAATCAACACATCATACGTACATACAAGAAATTTCTTTTGAATTGATGAACAAAAAGGTACAACATTTAACAAATAACATCATCACTGTAAAATCAAAATTCACAAAATAACACAGCGCAAGACCAGACACTTTTCAAATCATGGTTCAATATATTAATTTGAAATTATAGATTATGTTATTCAGCTACATTATCTGAACAAAAATGATCATATCGTTCACATGTGAGACGGAGGTGTGTGCACGTCGTAAGAGACATGGGAGGACACACTAGATATTAGTTTCTCGGACATACAGATTGTATTGAGTGACTTTTCACATTGTTCGGATTTTGCATTGTGTCATTATTTTGTGAATTTTGATAATACAGTGATGTTTGTTATTTGTTAAGTTTTATACATTATTGTTGATGAATTAAAAAGAAATTTCTAGTATGTACGTATGACATGTTGATTTATTCTTGGTCCAAATGTGAACAAAATCCTTTCACAAATAATGCAATAATACAGAATTATATAAGTGTCGGGTTACAAGTGGCCCTAAGTGTACAGCTGTCATTGATGGAGAAGGACACGGCATACCATTCCAGCACTAGTTCAGACACGGATGTACACGGTAGTGAACCCGAGTAGAACCACCGACCTTGTGCATGCCAACTGGATATTCTCCAAAAAATTAAAGCATTCGACATATCAAGTGTAGTCCGCCTACGTGGTCGAGTGGTTAATGTCGCTGACTTGTATACTACTGTAACCTATCATCACTGATGGTCACGGGTTCGAGCCCCGCTCAGACCGTGTTTCATTTATATGAAAAATGTTGGCAGTTTCTTAAGGAGGTTGGTGCACCCAACTACTGGTTAACCGCTGGAGCCTGCCGAGGAAAGGTGTTGTTAGGTAAACTGCCGGCCGGCTATATAGCCCAAAAATGGTGCTGATGCAGGCGTCAAACCCGAAATATAACATAACATATCAAGTGGCATTCGAACGTACATGTACATTGAGAGAGTAGCAACTAACAGGGAGTATGTTCTACATTTGCTTAAAGCAGCATTACATCGTAATAAAGGATGTTTTGGGTAAAATATAAATACTAATGTGTGTGTGCTTACAAAAATCGAAATAGTCGCTCAGAAACGATACAATTCCAATAAATTTAACCGTCGTATGCGCGAATTTGTTTATAAACACACGAAATGTAAACACGCACAGCGCGCATGCGTGAGACAACAGAGGATGTAGAAAACAACGTATATATTTTGAACATGAAAGACTATCTATCTATCTTCCTCTAATGTCGAACACCTCGCGGGGATGTAGAAATGTCCCTAAACGACTTAGCTAACAGATGTATGAATCAACATATCAAGTAATTTAATTAAAAAGACAACGTGGGACAAATGGGGACGATGCATTCTGAATGTAAACAAGTGCGGAAGATGCGTTCCGGTTGTAAACAAGTGCGTGACCGATCGACTCGGAAAGTCCTACTTTCGGTTTCGAGTTTGTTTTATCGCAAAAAAACACTGTTTACCAAATGAACATAAGCATACAAAGTATAATGTTAGAATGTGTAGCAGCATTGCTACCCATACGTAAAATTTGAATTTTTCAAATATCTTTTATTTCATACGATGTAATGCTGCTTTAAAGATTTACCAAATTTACAGCATCTGAGTTTCGTTATGACATTTGGAATAACATGTTTCTAGAGGTGTTCATCGTATGACATTCATGTACCTTAATTAGGGGTCCAACAGACGTGAGCAGTTTGTTAAGACAGGATATTCCGTAAGAAAGCAAGTTCGGAGTGTGCATTGACTGCATCCCGCTTCATACTTCGACTATGATTGATTTCTCGAGCAAATTCATCAGTCATTCGGACAATGATTTCAATAATTTTGCATTTAATTCGTATTAATTTTAAACCGACTTAATAATTTTAAATGGACTTATAACAATAGGCGCTAGGATCATCTGAAACAAATCAGGACGCGCGCTGGTAACATTAAAAGAGCGGCGAGGATTTATAAGACAGTATTAATGTCGAAATTATTCGGTTTTCGACTCAGTTCATTAAGGCCCCATGCAAATTGGGGACGTTTGAATAGCGGTAATACATCAGGTGTACCATGCATGAGAAAATGAAGGAGTTGCGCTCTCTCAATGAAAAAATAATAAACGATATTTTTTAGAGATAATATGATTTATTTTAAACTCAGTCGAAACATCCTATTCTTCTATTGGATGTTTCGATGCAAATGTGTACGATAGTTGAAGATACACCTGACAGTATAATACGATGCTAAAATGTCATTTACGTTTCTATCTTAAATTAATCTTAATAAAAACTCTGATTACGTAATTATGAAAACTGCTGTACCTTTTAATTTTTCCTCATATCAGATGAGAATACTGGTTATTTAACGGGGCGTATCTTTTAAGATGCGCTCGTAATAGAGAGGCTGTGAGTTCGAACCCCACCAATATCACGATGATGGTGTCCTTAGAATTCCCTCTCCTCTCTCCCTCGTGGCGATCCATTCTATCGGGATTGAGGTCCAGAGAGTTGTGTGTTACGTTTATTTATCGTCGCTATCGGTTGCCCATATGAGAGACGCCTCCTGAAGAGATTAGTAATTTTAGATTTTTGGAGGAGAGTGCAATGATACAGACCCATTCCAGAGTCTCCTCTGGTTCTTTTACGTGCATGGTGTACTGCACCGACACAAGACCTCGGTTTAACGTCCCATCTGAAAGACTGTTAATTTTATTATGGTCAGACGGGGGATCTAACCTGCGATCCCTGGATTACCAGTCCAGCGTGCAACACTAGACTACAGATCCGTCTGTATTTTACGGACTAGAAACGTTGCGTTTGTTTTATATACGTTGGGACAGACGAAGCAATCAGTACGTTATATTCGTTTAAACTAATGCTTAACAACAACGCTCGCAATCGAGCTAAGATATACTGACACCAAAAAGAAACTGTGCACCTGCCTTAGAGGTAAAATATATATCCTTTTAGAAAGAAATAAGGCAAATTTGGTATCAGAATGTGCGAAATATTGGGTAAATTAGTGCAATATGCGTAGGATTATTTTCTTCACTCATGATAGTAAAATCCATAATTCTAATTTTATAACGAAAAAGTAACGCTTAGCATAAACGTGCAGCTTAAACTAAATTATATAGAGGATATTTTAGTGTAAGATAGTAGTTTATTGCAGAGTAGAAATCCATACTTCCATGATCAGTTTGTAATACAACAAATAAGTTGCCTATTAAATATATAGTAAAAAGGAAAAACATACAATATTTTCATTTATATTTCCAATCTTTTATTTCTTCTGATACCACATCCACTATGAAGAGGTATTCAAATCAAACGGAAACACACCAAGAATATTCAAAATATAATGTTTCGCATACTTGTGAATAACGTCAGTATGTTTACACACTGTATTCCTCCGCCAAATGATACAGTATACAAACCTTCAGTTTTCAATGGCATGAATTATTATACCACATCTGTTCTACACATCAATTAGTCGGAAGTCTTCTCAAGTCACATAATTTCTCAAAAAACACAAAAACTATACACTGCCTGTCATGAAAATGCATTTTTACCAAAATGAAAAATTTACTATATTAGTTATTGGAACTACATTCGATGCACGTTTGCCTATTTACGTATATACAACATCACCAGATCATAGTGTCACTGATTTAGGCTCATAATATATTTCATCAAATTTAATATCAGTTAAGCTGTGTGCTAGTTCCTGTTTTATATCAATATTAAAAACTACAGACAAAAACAAATTTATTAGAATATATTACTTCATATCTGTTGATGTTTGCATGAAAATAGCTAAAATACAACAGTATACCCAACCGCGGAAGAATACGAAACTCAAGCAGTGACAGAGAAAATGTCATATTCCACTGTTTGAAAACATTAAAAAAAAAAGATAGCATTTTCCTCTTTTTTAAGATTTATTTATTTTACAATGATTGCGAAGCAAGTTTTAACAACTTATATTAATCACTCTCGTTGGCACGGATGAAAGCGTATATGTGGTTATCCATGTGGGAGGAAACCGGAGTACCCGGAGAAAACCCACCTGTCCGATCTGGCGACCATCGTACCATCTCACATACTTCCCGGCATTCTCAGCATTTTCCATCACTGAGAAAACTCAATCATTCATTGGGAAGCATAATAGAAAAAGTAATATTTGTTAATTCATTATTTAATGTGTCTGTGTTTCAGACTACATGTGCAAGTACATAAGTGGCTGCTCATAAATTTCGTCGTTTCTGCTTTATTTCTCCAGATGTGAGCCGGTTATAATGGCTGATGTTACGTGCAGATACCCCAATCTGAAGGTTAATCAGTTATATAATTCTAATATCTCACTATTAGTCGACGTTCAATTTAAATATGCCCATTGAGGCATATTAGTTTCAAATGCAGTTCTATTTAATTTAAATATGTATTCCTGTTAAAAAAAAACGAAAATGCATTATATGCGAGTGTCCCGTGATTTTGTGTCAGCAATATTAAAGCAACATTACATCGCAAATAGCAAATAAAATGCATTTTGTTCACGTATAAATAAATGCATTGTTACTACACATGCTTCTGAATACAGACGGATCTGTAGTCAAGTGGTAACACGCTGGACTGGTAATCCAGTCTTTCAGATGGGACGTTAAACCGAGGTCTCGTGTCGGTGCTTTACACCGTGCACGTAAAAGAACCAGAGGAGATTCTGGAATTGGTCTCTGTCTGTATCATGCACTATCCTCCAACATCTAAAATGAATAATCTCTTCAGGAGGCGTCGCTCATATGGGCAACCGGTAGCGACGATAAATAAACGTAAACCACACACATGCTTCTGAATACAGGCGAACACTAACATTGAATCAATAAACCGTGTTTTTGTGGTAATTTTGTGCAACATAATTTTCATGTATTACTGCAAACTACTGTGTAATACTGATTTTGCAACGAATACAAGTGTATGAGTTTTAGAAATTGTGGCACTCAGTTTGAAGAGGTTTCAAGTTTCAAGTTTCAAATGTATTGGCATAATCAGCAACTATATTGCCTTTGGCCATTTACAATGATAGAAATATGGCAAAGACATCACAAAACATGTCACATATATACATATATAAACAAATACAATACATTTAAGAAACAGTAGTAATTGACAGGGTATTACTACGCAATGACATATCTTCTTTGATGTACTTACAAACATTAATCAAATATTTTTTATTTTTGCATGACATGATAGATATAAATTTATTTATTGATGGCCAGAAGAGGAATATATCTTTAACCATACACTGTATTTTAATGTTCAGTTGTTTACAGTAACGCGTGTCATTAATACAAATTAAAACACTGTCGTGACGTCACATCTTTGTACTGGCAGTCCATTATTAATAATATTGGACTGGTGTGGTGTCAAAAGGCCAGGGTATTATATGTAATCCTACTCGTAAATGCACGATAGGAATGAAAGATTATAAGATTTATAGAATTCTTCTCATTGGCTAAATTGAATTTATTTACAATGTATGTGGCTGGTTGAGAAAGTCTCATTATACTTGAAAAATTGTATGTGTATTTAAGTATATTATTAGATATGTTATTATAACAATGTTATTTAGCGAAGTTAAATTTATTTGAGTCGACCACTAACAATTTTGAGTCTCTCCCTAGGATAATATAAATAAAACATTAAAACATCTTGAGATGCCCAATTTAGAACTGTCCAATTCCAGCAGTCGCCATCTTCTCTACAGAAAGCCGCAGCTCATTTTGGCAGCGAAAATTGAATACTATACAATAATAGTATACAAGTTAACTCTCATTTAGAGATAATATTATATATATATATGCTAAGCATGCACGTTATATTGACGTTAATAAGCAAGTACATACATTTTGACGCCATTTTGACTTCGTTATGGTTGGCAATATATTTATGCAAAACGAGTTTTAAAAAATAATTGTGATCTTGTTGTAGATATAATTATGTCTGTAGACATAAATTCTAGTCAACCAGTCAGTATGGAGATAATCTCAATAAGCTTTCGATTCAGTTTGTATACAATAGATATGTACTGTACATTCTGTATACAATAGATATGTACTGTACATTCTGTATACAATAGATATGTACTGTACATTCTGTATACAATAGATATGTACTGTACATTCTGTATACAATAGATATGTACTGTACATTCTGTATACAATAGATATGTACTGTACATTCTGTATACAATAGATATGTACTGTACATTCTGTATACAATAGATATGTACTGTACATTCTGTATACAATAGATATGTACTGTACATTCTGTATACAATAGATATGTACTGTACATTCTGTATACAATAGATATGTACTGTACATTCTGTATACAATAGATATGTACTGTACATTCTGTATACAATAGATATGTACTGTACATTCTGTATACAATAGACAACTGTACAAAATGACTGTACATTCTGTATACAATAGATGTACTGTACATTCTGTATACAATAGACATGTACTGTACATTCTGTATACAATAGATATGTACTGTACATTCTGTATACAATAGATATGTACTGTACATTCTGTATACAATAGATATGTACTGTACATTCTGTATACAATAGATATGTACTGTACATTCTGTATACAATAGATATGTACTGTACATTCTGTATACAATAGATATGTACTGTACATTCTGTATACAATAGATATGTACTGTACATTCTGTATACAATAGATATGTACTGTACATTCTGTATACAATAGATATGTACTGTACATTCTGTATACAATAGACATGTACTGTACATTCTGTATACAATAGACATGTACTGTACATTCTGTATACAATAGACATGTACTGTACATTCTGTATACAATAGACATGTACTGTACATTCTGTATACAATAGATATGTACTGTACATTCTGTATACAATAGATATGTACTGTACATTCTGTATACAATAGATATGTACTGTACATTCTGTATACAATAGATATGTACTGTACATTCTGTATACAATAGATATGTACTGTACATTCTGTATACAATAGACATGTACTGTACATTCTGTATACAATAGATATGTACTGTACATTCTGTATACAATAGATATGTACTGTACATTCTGTATACAATAGATATGTACTGTACATTCTGTATACAATAGATATGTACTGTACATTCTGTATACAATAGATATGTACTGTACATTCTGTATACAATAGATATGTACTGTACATTCTGTATACAATAGATATGTACTGTACATTCTGTATACAATAGATATGTACTGTACATTCTGTATACAATAGATATGTACTGTACATTCTGTATACAATAGATATGTACTGTACATTCTGTATACAATAGATATGTACTGTACATTCTGTATACAATAGATATGTACTGTACATTCTGTATACAATAGATATGTACTGTACATTCTGTATACAATAGATATGTACTGTACATTCTGTATACAATAGATATGTACTGTACATTCTGATACACATTCTGTATACAATAGATATGTACTGTACATTCTGTATACAATAGACATGTACTGTACATTCTGTATACAATAGACATGTACTGTACATTCTGTATACAATAGACATGTACTGTACATTCTGTATACAATAGACATGTACTGTACATTCTGTATACAATAGACATGTACTGTACATTCTGTATACAATAGACATGTACTGTACATTCTGTATACAATAGACATGTACTGTACATTCTGTATACAATAGACATGTACTGTACATTCTGTATACAATAGACATGTACTGTACATTCTGTATACAATAGACATGTACTGTACATTCTGTATACAATAGACATGTACTGTACATTCTGTATACAATAGACATGTACTGTACATTCTGTATACAATAGACATGTACTGTACATTCTGTATACAATAGACATGTACTGTACATTCTGTATACAATAGACATGTACTGTACATTCTGTATACAATAGACATGTACTGTACATTCTGTATACAATAGACATGTACTGTACATTCTGTATACAATAGACATGTACTGTACATTCTGTATACAATAGACATGTACTGTACATTCTGTATACAATAGACATGTACTGTACATTCTGTATACAATAGACATGTACTGTACATTCTGTATACAATAGACATGTACTGTACATTCTGTATACAATAGACATGTACTGTACATTCTGTATACAATAGACATGTACTGTACATTCTGTATACAATAGACATGTACTGTACATTCTGTATACAATAGACATGTACTGTACATTCTGTACACAATAGACATGTACTGTACATTCTGTACACAATAGACATGTACTGTACATTCTGTACACAATAGACATGTACTGTACATTCTGTACACAATAGACATGTACTGTACATTCTGTACACAATAGACATGTACTGTACATTCTGTACACAATAGACATGTACTGTACATTCTGTACACAATAGACATGTACTGTACATTCTGTACACAATAGACATGTACTGTACATTCTGTACACAATAGACATGTACTGTACATTCTGTACACAATAGACATGTACTGTACATTCTGTATACAATAGACATGTACTGTACATTCTGTATACAATAGACATGTACTGTACATTCTGCATACAACAGACATGTACTGTACATTCTGCATACAA
>CM026404.1:65469112-65521612 GCA_014843695.1 Archivesica marissinica
TTTACAGTTTGACATGTCTGGTTGTGATGTATTTTACAGTTTGACATGTCTGGTTGTGTTGTATTTTACAGTTTGACATGTCTGGTTGTGTTGTATTTTACAGTTTGACATGTCTGGTTGTGTTGTATTTTACAGTTTGACATGTCTGATTGTGTTGTATTTTACAGTTTGACATGTCTGGTTGTGTTGTATTTTACAGTTTGACATGTCTGGTTGTGTTGTATTTTACAGTTTGACATGTCTGGTTGTGTTGTAATTTACAGTTTGACATGTCTGGTTGTGTTGTATTTAACAGTTTGACATTTCTGGTTTTGTTGTATTTTACAGTTTGACATGTCTGGATGTGTTGTATTTTACAGTTTGACATGTCTGGTTGACTGGTATTTTACAGTTTGACATGTCTGGTTGTGTTGTATTTTACAGTTTGACATGTCTGGTTGTGTTGTATTTTACAGTTTGACATGTCTGGTTGTGTTGTATTTTACAGTTTGACATGTCTGGTTGTGTTGTATTTTACAGTTTGACATGTCTGGTTGTGTTGTATTTTACAGTTTGACATGTCTGGTTGACTTGTATTTTACAGTTTGACATGTCTGGTTGTGTTGTATTTTACAGTTTGACATGTCTGGTTGTGTTGTATTTTACAGTTTGACATGTCTGGTTGTGTTGTATTTTACAGTTTGACATGTCTGGTTGTGTTGTATTTTACAGTTTGACATGTCTGGTTGTGTTGTATTTTACAGTTTGACATGTCTGGTTGTGATGTATTTTACAGTTTGACATGTCTGGTTGTGTTGTATTTTACAGTTTGACATGTCTGGTTGTGTTGTATTTTACAGTTTGACATGTCTGGATGTGTTGTATTTTACAGTTTGACATGTCTGGTTGTGTTGTATTTTACAGTTTGACATGTCTGGTTGTGTTGTATTTTACAGTTTGACATGTCTGGTTGTGTTGTATTTTACAGTTTGACACATCTGGTTGTGTTGTATTTTACAGTTTGACATGTCTGGTTGACTTATTTTACAGTTTGACATGTCTGGATGTGTTGTATTTTACAGTTTGACATGTCTGGTTGATTGTATTTTACAGTTTGACATGTCTGGTTGTGTTGTATTTTACAGTTTGACATGTCTGGTTGACTGGTATTTTACAGTTTGACATGTCTGGTTGTGTTGTATTTTACAGTTTGACATGTCTGGTTGTGTTGTATTTTACAGTTTGACATGTCTGGTTGTGTTGTATTTTACAGTTTGACATGTCTGGTTGTGTTGTATTTTACAGTTTGACATGTCTGGTTGTGTTGTATTTTACAGTTTGACATGTCTGGTTGTGTTGTATTTTACAGTTTGACATGTCTGGTTGTGTTGTATTTTACAGTTTGACATGTCTGGTTGTGTTGTATTTTACAGTTTGACATGTCTGGTTGTGTTGTATTTTACAGTTTGACATGTCTGGTTGTGTTGTAATTTACAGTTTGACATGTCTGGTTGTGTTGTATTTAACAGTTTGACATGTCTGGTTTTGTTGTATTTTACAGTTTGACATGTCTGGATGTGTTGTATTTTACAGTTTGACATG
Source organism: Archivesica marissinica (assembly GCA_014843695.1). Lineage (NCBI taxonomy): Eukaryota > Metazoa > Mollusca > Bivalvia > Venerida > Vesicomyidae > Archivesica > Archivesica marissinica. The sequence goes on from CM026404.1 coordinate 65,470,694, forward strand.
TCTGGTTGACTGGTATTTTACAGTTTGACATGTCTGGTTGTGTTGTATTTTACAGTTTGACATGTCTGGTTGTGTTGTATTTTACAGTTTGACATGTCTGGTTGTGTTGTATTTTACAGTTTGACATGTCTGGTTGTGTTGTATTTTACAGTTTGACATGTCTGGTTGACTTGTATTTTACAGTTTGACATGTCTGGTTGTGTTGTATTTTACAGTTTGACATGTCTGGTTGTGTTGTATTTTACAGTTTGACATGTCTGGTTGTGTTGTATTTTACAGTTTGACATGTCTGGTTGTGTTGTATTTTACAGTTTGACATGTCTGGTTGTGTTGTATTTTACAGTTTGACATGTCTGGTTGTGTTGTATTTTACAGTTTGACATGTCTGGTTGTGTTGTATTTTACAGTTTGACATGTCTGGTTGTGTTGTATTTTACAGTTTGACATGTCTGGTTGTGTTGTATTTTACAGTTTGACATGTCTGGTTGTGTTGTATTTTACAGTTTGACATGTCTGGTTGTGTTGTATTTTACAGTTTGACATGTCTGGTTGTGTTGTATTTTACAGTTTGACATGTCTGGTTGTGTTGTATTTTACAGTTTGACATGTCTGGTTGACTTGTATTTTACAGTTTGACATGTCTGGTTGTGTTGTATTTTACAGTTTGACATGTCTGGTTGACTGATGTTGTATTTTACAGTTTGACATGTCTGGTTGTTGTATTTTACAGTTTGACATGTCTGGTTGTGTTGTATTTTACAGTTTGACATGTCTGGTTGTGTTGTATTTTACAGTTTGACATGTCTGGTTGTGTTGTATTTTACAGTTTGACATGTCTGGTTGTGTTGTATTTTACAGTTTGACATGTCTGGTTGTGTTGTATTTTACAGTTTGACATGTCTGGTTGTGTTGTATTTTACAGTTTGACATGTCTGGTTGTGTTGTATTTTACAGTTTGACATGTCTGGTTGTGTTGTATTTTACAGTTTGACATGTCTGGTTGTGTTGTATTTTACAGTTTGACATGTCTGGTTGTGTTGTATTTTACAGTTTGACATGTCTGGTTGTGTTGTATTTTACAGTTTGACATGTCTGGTTGTGTTGTATTTTACAGTTTGACATGTCTGGTTGTGTTGTATTTTACAGTTTGACATGTCTGGTTGTCTTGTATTTTACAGTTTGACATGTCTGGTTGTGTTGTATTTTACAGTTTGACATGTCTGGTTGTGTTGTATTTTACAGTTTGACATGTCTGATTGTGTTGTATTTTACAGTTTGACATGTCTGGTTGTGATGTATTTTACAGTTTGACATGTCTGGTTGTGTTGTATTTTACAGTTTGACATGTCTGGTTGTGTTGTATTTTACAGTTTGACATGTCTGGTTGTGTTGTATTTTACAATTTGACATGTCTGATTGTGTTGTATTTTACAGTTTGACATGTCTGGTTGTGTTGTATTTTACCGTTTGACATGTCTGGTTGTGTTGTATTTTACAGTTTGACATGTCTGGTTGTGTTGTAATTTACAGTTTGACATGTCTGGTTGTGTTGTATTTAACAGTTTGACATGTCTGGTTTTGTTGTATTTTACAGTTTGACATGTCTGGATGTGTTGTATTTTACAGTTTGACATGTCTGGTTGTGTTGTATTTTACAGTTTCACATGTCTGGTTGTGTAGTATATTACAGTTTGACATGTCTGGTTGTGTTGTATTTTACAGTTTGACATTTCTGGATGTGTTGTATTTTACAGTTTGACATGTCTGGTTGTGTTGTATTTTACAGTTTGACATGTCTGGTTGTGTTGTATTTTACAGTTTGACATGTCTGGTTGTGTTGTATTTTACAGTTTGACATGTCTGGTTGTGTTGTATTTTACAGTTTGACATGTCTGGTTGTGTTGTATTTTACAGTTTGACATGTCTGGTTGTGTTGTATTTTACAGTTTGACATGTCTGGTTGTGTTGTATTTTACAGTTTGACATGTCTGGTTGACTTGTATTTTACAGTTTGACAATGTTAAGCGAGTATTTAAAACTGTGGAGGAGATGCCAGGATCACTGGAGAAAAATATCAAGAGTAACTTCTGTATAACATCCGATGAATTGGCCAAGTAAGTAATGGTTGACACGCTGTGTAATGTATATCTCTACTTTTCTGGTAAGTATTTAGAAGTATTTACTACCAGTTGTATGTTGTTATACATGTATAGTTGCTGCAGATTCAACTTTGTTTTCTTTATTAGCCCATTCAACACCAAGTAACTGACATGGACTGGTGCATGATATGTTTAGACCAATAAATTAATAAGAAAATTAGATTTGGATCAGTTCATTTATCAAAATGGGTAATTTTTGTTTAAAAATAGTTATATTACCGGCAAAAAGTGCAGATCCTGATGAGATGGCTCGTCACGAGCCGGCTCATCTGGATCTACACTTTTTGTAAGCCTATTTAGAGGCCTGTGGTGTTGAAAGGGTTACAGTAGTTCCGAATGTGTAACAGACTGGTCAATAATCCAGTGGTTAACGCGTTTGTCTGCGTTTCCTGTGATTGCAGGTTCGATCCCCCATCTGACCGTAATAATATGAACAGACTTTCAGAGAGAACCTGAAGAGACTCTGAAATTGGTCTCTCTCTGTATCATCGCACTATCCTTCAAAATATAAAATGACTAATCTCTTCAGGAGGCTCTTATGGGCATCTGGAAGCGAAGATAAATAAATGTAAAACACACACATGAAAAAATACCTTAGAAAAAACTATTATCTTTTGAATACAGTTGATATCATTGTTGATATTTCATTAATTCTTGTCTAATTTCTGCTTGATATCATTGTTGATATTTCATTAATTCTTGTCTAATTTCTGCTTGATATCATTGTTGATATTTCATTAATTCTTGTCTAATTTCTGCTTGATATCATTGTTGATATTTCATTAATTCTTGTCTAATTTCTGCTTGATATCATTGTTGATATTTCATTAATTCTTGTCTAATTTCTGCTTGATATCATTGTTGATATTTCATTAATTCTTGTCTAATTTCTGCTTGATATCATTGTTGATATTTCATTAATTCTTGTCTAATTTCTGCTTGATATCATTGTTGATATTTCATTAATTCTTGTCTAATTTCTGCTTGATATCTGTCTAATTTCATTAATTCTTGTCTAATTTCTGCTTGATATCTTGTCTAATTTCATTAATTCTGTCTAATTTCTGCTTGATATCTGTTGATATTTCCTTGATATCTTGTCTAATTTCTGCTTGATATCTGTCTAATTTCTGCTTGATATCTGTCTAATTTTTGCTTGATATTGTCTAATTTCTCTTGATATCTTGTCTAATTTCTGCTTGATATCTTTCTAATTTGTGCTTGATATCTGTCTAATTTCTGCTTGATATCTTTATAATTTGGCTTGATACCTGTCTAATTTCTGCTTGATATCTGTCTAATTTCTGCTTGATATATGTCTAGTTTCTCCTTGATATCTGTCTAGTTTCTCCTTGATATCTGTCTAATTTCTGCTTGATATCTGTCTAATTTCTCCTTGATACCTGTCTAATTTCTGCTTGATATCTGTCTAATTTCTGCTTGATATCTGTCTAATTTCTACTTGCTACCTGTCTAATTTCTGCTTGATATCTGTCTAATTTCTGCTTGATATCTGTCTAATTTCTGCTTGATATCTGTCTAATTTATGCTTGATATCTGTCTAATTTATGCTTGATATCTGTCTAATTTATGCTTGATATCTGTCTAATTTATGCTTGATATGGCTACTTTAAGTACATGTAAAGTGTCATAGCCTTTTTGGATGGCAATGTTAGAATGTCATTTTACTGCACGGTAAGTCATGTCAATGTTTCTACCCAGGTGCCCACCCGTATCTAACACTACTTGGAGGGACGCCCGGGGTCTTCTTCCACCAATAATTACTAGTGTAACATAGTTACCTTTTGCCTTGCGCCTATATACATGTGTAGCGATTAATTACCTTATGTTTTGATGACTCTCTTAATTTAATTATTTAAACATGTATGATTATATTATAGGACAACAGTCTTTTCAGTGTGTGTGTGTGTGTCCTTTGTTGGGGACATCAGATATACATAAAATGGATGGTGGAATTCCATTGTTTGGATCACGCGACCATCATATGGGATTTCGCCAGACATGTGGTGGTAGAGTGCTTACTAAGCAGCATACACACAATGAATTGACTGGTGCAAGCCGGAATTAATGCATGGTTTGTAGAGGTGTTGCACTCTCTCTGGCAGTAGACACGGACGGGGTCACAGGGTCATGGAAACGCATGATCGTGTGATCAAATCTATTTGCTATTCCATGCCAAATTGTCAACAATTGAAAAGCTAAATGAATTTGATTAGTTAAAATATTGTCTATAAAACCATCTCGGACAGCTTTGGCAGGGAGAGAGCCTGGTTACTATTGAGACTAGCGTCTCTGTTTTGGTTATAATGTCGGCTCTTAGATGTAATTAAATACTATTAAGACTTTGTTGTTGCTGTGATTACGTCCGGAGAGCCTCGCCGAGTCCACATCGTAACACTAGATGAAGAATCACCACACGACCCAAGCTGTTGGTGCGACTTTAAACCCCAAAAACAAACAAACAAACAAATCTATATAGAAACAACCTTCAGTATCATATATCATAGTGTACTGTTGATGACAAAGTTTGGTTTTACAGGAAGTATGCAGCAATTGTATTCATGGCAAATCATCGATTCGAGACGGGAAAGAAGCGACTTAGTCACCTGACATTCGATGACTTTATATTCTGTGCCGAGCTCATGATAGTCAACTGGTCGTACAGTGCAGCAGGTAATCACGTGACGTCAAACATTGTAAACAAATAAACAAGAATGTATACATGTACTCTGTATGATAGCAAAGAGAGACAATTGTCAGTTACTTCCCCTGAATACTCTTTTTAAGGATGATGGTAGTAAAACAACAAACATATTGCCTATTAAATACATAATAAAAAGTAAAAACATACAGTCTGTTAATTTATATTTCCAATCTTTCATTTCTTCTGATACCACATTCACTGTGAAGAGGTATTCAAATCAAACTGAAAAACAGCAAAAATATCCAAAATGTAATGTTTGGCATAGCCAGTGCTCACCTGTGAATAACGTCACTGTGTTTACACACTGTATTCCTCCGCCAAATGATACAGTATACCAACCTTCAGTTTGCAATAGCCTGAATTCTTATACCATATCTTTTCTACACATCAACTAATCTGAAATCTTCTCCAGTCACATAATTTCTCAAAAAACACAAAAACTACCACTGCCTGTCATGAAAACGCATTTTTACCAAAAAGAAAAATGAACTATATTAGTTATTGGGACTACATTCGAGTGAACCTCGGATTTACTTCTATTTACGTATATACAACCTGATAGGTCTTTTTAAATTGTTTCCTGTTTTCCTCGTGGTTTCCTCTGCACCATATGCTATCCATGTTCCTCTGTTTTCTCAATTTATGATTTTAAATGATTAAATCTCAACAGACGCCACACCGTATATCCAGTGAATACTTGACTCTTTCAATTTATTGTCAATTCATTTTAAATGATTTTGATAGAACACATTTGTCATGTTACAACATCTGGTTATGAAACAACAGTAAAAACAAAGGATTCCAACTAATAGGATCAATATACATTTTGGGATAAATCAGACTTTATCTGTCAAGGGAGGTAATAGAAAAGCATGCAATGTATAAATACTAATTTGACATACATGTGGGCAGGCAGTTATGTAGTCCAGTGGTAACACGCTGGACTGGTAATCCAGGGATCACAGGTTTGATCCCCCGTCTGACCCTAATAAAATTAACAGTCTTTCAGATGGGACGTTAAACCGAGGTCTCGTGTCGGTGCTGTACACCGTGCACATAAAAGAACCAGAGGAGATTCTGGAATGGGTCTCTGTCTGTATCATGCACTATCCTCCAAAATCTAAAATAACTAATCTCTTCAGGAGGCGTCGCTCATATGGGCAACTGGTAGCGACGATAAATAAACGTAAAACACACACATGTGGGCAAGGTAACTCTAAAAGTTGTTGATAGAATTTGATGAAACTTTGTGGGGTATAGAGGGTTAGTATAGGAGGAAGTGATAGGGGTTTTGTGAGAAATCGATCAATGCCTCTGGTCACCCTAACCACAGGCGTTGCCCAATTTCTCCCAAAATCAAATCATTTCCTCATAGATCATTCCTCTGCTACTCTCTAGTTCTGGTTTGTTATTGTTTCAGAATGTGATAACCATGAGGACATGGATGTAGATTTAGACAGGATGTTTTTACAAGACCTCCGGGACCTAAAAATACTCAATGAGAGAGACCATCTTGATGAACAAAGAAGGTAAGTCGGATAAGAAGGCCAAGTCAAACATAGATTGGGTCCATCGTCACCAAGAAACATCTTGATGAACAAAGAAGGTAAGTCGGATAAGAAGGCCAAGTCAAACATAGATTGGGTCCATCGTCACCGAGAAACATCTTGATGAACAAAGAAGGTAAATCTGATAAGAAGGCCAAGTCAAACATAGATTGTGTCCATCGTCACCGAGAAACATCTTGATGAACAAAGAAGGTAAATCTGATAAGAAGGCCAAGTCAAACATAGATTGGGTCCATCGTCACCGAGAAACATCTTGATGAACAAAGAAGGTAAATCTGATAAGAAGGCCAAGTCAAACATAGATTGGGTCCATCGTCACCGAGAAACATCTTGATGAACAAAGAAGGTAAATCTGATAAGAAGGCCAAGTCAAACATAGATTGGGTCCATCGTCACCGAGAAACATCTTGATGAACAAAGAAGGTAAATCTGATAAGAAGGCCAAGTCAAACATAGATTGGGTCCATCGTCACCGAGAAACATCTTGATGAACAAAGAAGGTAAATCTGATAAGAAGGCCAAGTCAAACATACATCGTCACCGAGAAACATCTTGATGAACAAAGAAGTAAATCTGATAAGAAGGCCAGTCAAACATGATTGGGTCCATCGTCACCGAGAAACATCTTGATGAACAAAGAAGGTAAATCTGATAAGAAGGCCAAGTCAAACATAGATTGGGTCCATCGTCACCGAGAAACATCTTGATGAACAAAGAAGGTAAATCTGATAAGAAGGCCAAGTCAAACATAGATTGGGTCCATCGTCACCGAGAAACATCTTGATGAACAAAGAAGGTAAATCTGATAAGAAGGCCAAGTCAAACATAGATTGGGTCTATCGTCACGAGAGAGATTATCTTGATAAACAAAGAAGGTAAGTCGGATAAAAAGACCAAGTCAAACATAGATTGGGTCTATCGTCACCAAGAAACATCTTGATAAACAAAGAAGGTAAATCTGATAAGGCCAAGTCAAGCATAGATTGGGTCCATCGTCACCGAGAAACATCTTGATAAACATAGAAGGTAAATCTGATAAGAAGGCCAAGTCAAGCATAGATTGGGTCCATCGTCACCAAGAAACATCTTGATAAACAAAGAAGGTAAGTCAGATAAGAAGGCCAAGTCAAACATAGATTGGGTCCATCGTCACCGAGAAACATCTTGATGAACAAAGAAGGTAAGTCGGATAAGAAGGCCAAGTCAAACATAGATTGGGTCCATCGTCACCGAGAAACATCTTGATGAACATAGAAGGTAAATCTGATAAGAAGGCCAAGTCAAGCATAGATTGGGTCCATCGTCACCAAGAAACATCTTGATAAACAAAGAAGGTAAGTCGGATAAGAAGGCCAAGTCAAACATAGATTGGGTCCATCGTCACCAAGAAACATCTTGATGAACAAAGAAGGTAAGTCGGATAAGAAGGCCAAGTCAAATATAGATTGGGTCTATTGTCTGGCTCATTTACAGATCTGGCTGGTAACAAACTACCTGTGCACTTTCATTTTTAATGAGCATTGAACATAGAATATTATCAACATAGTGATTTAAACTTTTTAACACTTTACCATACTTGAATGTAAATATGTTGTGAGCATGTGTCTATGGTAACTGTTTCATCGTCCAAAAAAAATATGTGACATAATTTCGCGACCACAACAAACCAGGTCAAACATGTTTACACCGAATGTGCAGATTGACTTATGTAAATAACACTCTTTGAGCCGAAACCCGCATCATAGTAAAAGTGAAAGTTTCCTCGCAATCACCTTCCTAGTGCTACATGTGGTCGCAGTTTCATTTGCTTTTGGGTAGTAATAATGAACAATAATGACACAAAGCAGTTGTGTGTGAAAATGTCATTTTATTAAAAATGACCAAAAAGTAGAATATATATATACAGTCCAAATTTATTTTGTTTTAAAGACAAAAGCAAAGGTGGGTGCGAAAATACCGCCACAAACAACTAGTTGTATGACGATGAGTTGTGCACCCCCCAATACCATATGTAGCATATGCAACCTCAGAAACACTAACATTCGTCTTAACTAAAGAAACATTTATAACATTGCACAAGTACTGTCTGTATATAACATACGAGTTGCAGCCTTGTACTGAACCACAAAGGATGTAACATAATAATGCAAGTTTATAGTAATCTACAAAACATGTAACTGATCATAATTATCCAAAACCTTTACATTAAACACATACAAGCTGTAAGCAGGCATCAATTGTAGACGAGTATATACAGAGTGGCTTTATCCACAAAGCAGTCTTATGCTGGACTTTGTGAAATACAACCTAAAACGTTTGTGTATACATGTACCAAGCAGTCTTATGCTGAACCTGGTACTTAAACAGCCAATATAAAGAACCCGTCTTATACTAGGCAAATCTTGACACTTACTAATACTAAACATTTTACTAAGCTAGTCGTGCACGCTGTACAATCTCAAACATTGGTGTAACCATACCCCACAAACGGTTTGGTAATAACAAGTAACCTTATTGGATACTCAGGTACTTAACATAAAACACATGAAATACACCAGAACCATCTATACAGCTAGAGCAGCTGCTTAAATACACCAGAACCATCTATACAGCTAGAGCAGCTGCTTAAATACACCAGAACCATCTATACAGCTAGAGCAGCTGCTTAAATACACCAGAACCATATATACAGCTAGAGCAGCTGCTTAAATACACCAGAACCATCTATACAGCTAGAGCAGCTGCTTAAATACACCAGAACCATCTATACAGCTAGAGCAGCTGCTTAAATACACCAGAACCATCTATACAGCTAGAGCAGCTGCTTAAATACACCAGAACCATCTATACAGCTAGAGCAGCTGCTTAAATACACCAGAACCATCTATACAGCTAGAGCAGCTGCTTAAATACACCAGAACCATCTATACAGCTAGAGCAGCTGCTTAAATACACCAGAACCATCTATACAGCTAGAGCAGCTGCTTAAATACACCAGAACCATCTATACAGCTAGAGCAGCTGCTTAAATACACCAGAACCATCTATACAGCTAGAGCAGCTGCTTAAATACACCAGAACCATCTATACAGTTGCTTAAATACACCAGAACCATCTATACAGCTAGAGCAGCTGCTTAAATACACCAGAACCATCTATACAGCTAGAGCAGCTGCTTAAATACACCAGAACCATCTATACAGCTAGAGCAGCTGCTTAAATACACCAGAACCATCTATACAGCTAGAGCAGCTGCTTAAATACACCAGAACCATCTATACAGCTAGAGCAGCTGCTTAAATACACCAGAACCATCTATACAGCTAGAGCAGCTGCTTAAATACACCAGAACCATCTATACAGCTAGAGCAGCCTTTTGCTGAACTCTACATTGCTTCCCAACACAACATGCAGCGAGTTGTCTCATACAAGTGATGCATAGATACGTTTCCCTTTTTAGCGCCTACTATTTAATAGATCAACTGAGATACATGACAAACGTACATAGTGTTGTAGGGCGTCGGAGTTCCATCGACCCATTTTTTTAATCCTATCCTCCGAGTGCCCCAATATGATAGCCTGCGTTGCGGCACCAATTCTAAAGGAATGAGACTTGTACCGGCTTGTATCAAAACCTAGGAATGATATTACGTTGTTCAAGTGAAGATTGAAAAATGAAGCCGTAACTGGGAGGCCACCAGGGAACTGATATAATGGTCCTGTGACATGCTGAGTGTGGGCCAAGTAAGTCTTTAGTGCATGAACTGGGCACATGCACAGATCTTGCGAATTAGCAGCAACAAACAATGTAACTGGATGTTTACTATGTTTGAATTTCTTTAAAGTCATTTCAAGTCTAACCACGGGAGAATTTTGAATAAATTTCACCTCTGTACGTTGTATTGCATTGGAGGATGCAGATTTTGTTTGAGTTTGGGTAGTACACATTTCCCCAATACGCAAGAAACCATGAAATGCAAGCAGACACATGGAAGTAAATAAGTGCCGGTGTATCTCAGATTTGATCGTTATTGCAATAGCTGGAATGATTTTCCTTAATAGCTTGTATGTTATTGGCAGTCTAGTGTCCGGTGCGACTGCACGAATGTTGTTAGCTCCCTTTAAGAATTGTTTTACTAAGAAGGAGTTGCTGAAATCCTGGTATTGGAACAATCTATGTATGTATGCCAGTGCCGAGGAATGTGCAGCAACTGTTGATACGCCATAGCCAGATGTAAACATATATGCCAAAAAATTGACCAGTTCCACCTCCGAAAGAGGAAGCGTTGCAACACAATGTCTGGTTTGCATACAAAAGTCCTCGTAGTGCTTCCAGTATGCTAAATATGTCACTCGCGTACGGAGGGCCAGCGCATGCGAAAGCACATGTTGCGCATCGGCACTCAAATCTGTATCTGATTCTCCTCTAGTGTTATCGGTATGTTTGACACTGAAATGCCTCCTGAAATTTAAAACGTGAGAGGCGATCTGCAATTGTATTCAAATGTCCAGGTAAATGCTTTGCTCGAAACAGTATGTTATGCCACATACAATGCAAAACCAATCTGCGAATTAATTGCATCATAAACTTATCTTTGGAGGACATATTGTTTAACACGTGTACTGTTGCTTCATTGTCTGAGTGGAATACGATTTTGTGATTGGACATTTTCCCACCCCAAATTTCAACTGCAAGTACTATCGGAAACAACTCCAAGACATTGATGTGGTGAGACGCAAATGATACGGGCCATCTTTTTGCAAACCATTGAGATCCAAACACAGCTGCAAATCCAACTAATAATGCAGCATCTGTAACAAGGTGCAATGTATCTGATGAAACCCAGTCATCTCCCAAGAACATGCATCTACCATTAAATGAATTAATGAACGTGTTCCACATAGCCAAATCAGCACGCGCTTCCATTGAAATCCGAATGGAAAACCATGGCCATTTTACACCTGCAGTCAAATCATACAAACGGCGCAACAATGTACGCCCAGGCACAACACATGATGTTGCAAAATTCAGTAAGCCAATTACGGATTGCAACTCCCGCAATGTAACCTTTTTCCTATTTTTGATGTCCTGTAGAGCATTAGAAATCTTGACAATTTTGTTTGTAGGTAAACGCGTTTCCATTGTTACAGAATCCACTTCAATGCCATAAATAGTAATGCACGTTGCTGGGACAGTTGTTTTTTCCTGTTTAATAGGAATATGTATATCACGACATATGTCCAAAAAGGTATGCAAGGAAAAGCGACACTTGTCCGAATTTGCTGGCCCAACAAAGAAAAAATCATCAATAATGTGGCTCATTGATGCATCATATTTTGATTCTAGAATCCACTGCAATGCAGAAGAAAACCTTTCGAACACCTGGCAAGATATAGATAAACCCATTGCCAGGCACGCATCCATATAATACTGAACGCTGCCCCCTTCAGAATGCCAAGTAAATCCCAACAAATGTCTGTCCTGACTATGTATCGGTAATAGCCGAAAAGCATTCTCAATATCTGTTTTAGCCATCAAACAGTTTCTACCATTCAGTTTGACCTTTTCCACTACAATATCAATGGAGTCATAAACCACATGTGTATGATATTTTTCAATAGCAGAATTAACTGATTGATTTTTTGGGTATGACAAATCATGAATAAGACGGAATTGATTTGGTTCTCGTTTCGAAATTAATGCAAGGGGGGAACACACCAGATTACTGGGACGCTGTGCGAATGGACCTAGGATTCGACCAGCAGACAATTCACTCGCCAATTTTTGTGAAACCACTTCTTTGTTTGCTAAAGCAGACGGGTGATTGCGACAAACCTTGTGAGATACTGGATGGGAAATTGGGATTCTAAAACCTGAAGTGAACCCTGTAACCAAAAATGCAACCTCTGACTCGTTATAACCAGCTAAATACTGTCGCAGGATGTTACTTTTTACCGGTGTTGGTACTAGAGTTGTTGGTCCGAAAGAACCAATCTGCAGAAGGGCCTAAGACGACAGACCGGGCAGCGGCATTGTTTCCCTCCCGCTTATTTCCTAGCACAAAGCAACTAAACATGGGATGTTTTTTTCCACAGTGGCTACAGGTATGTGCAAATTTGCATGGTACATACCGGTAGCTACAGCCAGAGGGTTTATTATACCCCTGGCATACTTTAGTCCGCACAGGGCCAGACTGAGGCCTACCCTGTTGGGCAACAGACGGCATGGTGGACCTGATCCATAATTCTGCATGCATTACCCCCCACGGCAATGCCTGTGTCTGCCGGTGGGCAATGAAATTTCTATCATACATATTAAATGCCGCTGTCCCTCTCAAGGTCCCTAACCAAATTAATATATGCTAATAAGCCTGTACATAAATATCAATAAATACATGAAATGCTGTTAGCCATTGACCTATTGTCAGCAGTTTGTTTGGCTGTTTTGTCTTTATGGCTAATTTGCCATCTTCATGTATCACTAGAGTGTCATCTTCCGGAATTGTTTGCTTCGGTAGTAAGAGGCTCATTTCCACAAAGTCATTGTTCCATATGGCCTGTTTGACCTTGTCAGGCACAAGAGCTCCCAACGACAAGTTATATGAAACAACGTTATTCATAGGTACTACACCTGCAACTGGAGGTGGCTGGTCCTCGTCCACATGTAATGCAGCACTAACCCTTTGTAGTGCCGTTGGTTGAACCTCTGGCTGTGGTGGTGCCTGCATGTCTGGTTGTGTTGTTGTTTCACTAGGTGGCGGAGATGCAAGTTTTGGAATGACTCCCCTCTGTTCCAGGGAATCAATCACGGCAGTAACAATGTCCTCTGTGGCTACCTGCCTAGACTGTGTAGTCGGTTGAGGGTTCTGCATCTGGTTGGCTTACACTGGCTGGATAAGTGATGTGGACTGGCCTACAGGTTGTCGACTCCCTGACAATAACGTACGGTGGGAACGCTTAGCGCCGCCGGATGCATTCCGGATGGCAGATGACTGTGATACTGTGCCTGCCTGACTTTCTGGCTGGGCGGCTTGTGATGCCCGTTTCCGTTTGGCTGGCATCTGTAAAGGGAGAAATATCATTACCAATTGAGACTAAGTCGCCCGGATAACACTTGAGCCGCCAGTCAGCTATGCTACAGTAGCAGCAGCAGCAGCAGCAGCAGCAGCAGCAGCAGCAGCAGCAGCAGCAGCAGCAACAGCAGCAGCAGCAGCAGCAATGTAGCAGCAGCAATTTGCATGCTTATTATTGGCTACTTTCCAATTGAAAAATTATTACGGTCCTGTACTACCCGGACTACCACGTAATAATAATAACCCAATGAATTCCATCAGGATAACCTGCATATAGTACGGCCCTGTACAACCAGGGCTACAACGTACGTATACTAATGTATAATAACAGTGACACAGACATGTTGTCCTTTGACGTACGGCTATCGCCATAATACCCGTGCATTTCTACGGCCCAGTAACTGGGTTTGCCACAGCAGTGTGAACAAGTCTACGGCCAGCAATGCACTGGCTACTACATAGACCTCACAGTGACCGAACCTCCATATACTATTCAATGAAACTTGAACAAATGATATGTAATCAGATCCTACCATTTTCCTTTTATGAGAACCAGCGACAGACTCGAATCATGTAAGCTACGGAAGTATTTCGGGTATCCAACTCCCGTAGATAAATGAATTCCATCATTCGCCAGCACACACTTGTCGCACTGCCACAAACCCCTGTGTCGCCAATATATTATGGGCGCATTCGAGTCCGATATCAAATGGTCTAGTGCTAAATTCGTTTGAATTACACGTTCATTATATGCAACAAATGGTGCACGTTCCCTCCGCAAGAGTTGGGCAACTACAACTGTTCTTACATCCAATCCGTGTATTAGGAACGACGCATATGCAAATAAATCCTTTGCAAGCTTATCTGGTAAACAATTGACATCACATAAATCATTAGTACCAATATCCAGAATTACTAAATATGCACCTTTTAAAACACAATCTACCGAATGTAATGTTCTAGTGTCACATAAACGTAAACCACCAAATCCACGATACACAATGTTATATGTCTGATAATCTAATCCAAGATTATGGCGCGAGTCGTCTGCGCCGACAACGTTTTGTAAACGCCGCACAAAACTATGACCAAAAATTACAACATGCTTCTTATCAACATCGGCCATTTTACTATGCAGCCAAGCGTGTGTACTGCAATCTGCAGAATACGCATCCAGTTTTCCGTTCAAAATACATCATACAACCTGCATTGTTAGGTAATCTGTGAATACACAGTCAAGTAGATCCCTAACTTTACAATATGCAATAAAACTTTACTTATCTGGACACGCTGAAGGTCTTTCAAATATTATCTGCAGATTTTTTACACAAAGCTGCCCTGCATTTCTGCTTGTCTGCTGCGGCTATCACCTGATCACGTGGTACACGCAGCCGAGCTATCTGTGCACACAGGGGCTTGCGCGGCAAGTACCTTGCACAGGGGTTTGTCAGCTTAGAAGTTAGATTGTCTGCAAGATTCAGCCCAAACTAGCCCATCTACGATAAGCCATAATTTGTAGCACAAGATATTGATCTAATACTTCTTATTGTCGATATTGATCCGATACAAAACTGTAAAATATTGACATAAACTGTTCATTTCTTGCGGCTGATGTGGTCATCTATTGTTCAATAGCTTCATTAATTAACCGTACATGTTATTTTGCCAATAATTAATTTAACCCTTTCCTTCATAGAAGCACCTCTTGACGAAATTACCAATACGACATATATTAACAATGCAGTAGCCAAACCAATGTTCAGAATCTCATGTCTCAGTAATATCTATGGAGGTGGGATAGATATGGTGACTACTTATCAACTACATGATAGCTAAATGGCAGTCGTTTGTATGAAGATATAATAGTATATTAACCTAAATCTCTATGTAGTCCCATTAATATCTATGGAGGTGGGATAGATATGGCGACTACGTATCCACTGCATGATAGCTAAATGGCTGTCGTTTGTATGGAGATATAATAGTATATTAACCTAAATCTCATGTAGTCCCAGTAATATATATGGAGGTGGGATAGATATGGTGACTACTTATCCACTGCATGATAGCTAAATGGCTGTCGTTTGTATGGCGATATAATAGTATATTAACCTAAATCTCTATGTAGTCCCAGTAATATCTATGGAGTTGGGATAGATATGGCGGCTACTTATCCACTGCATGATAGCTAAATGGCTGTCGTTTGTATGGAGATATAATAGTATATTAACCTAAATCTCTATGTATCCCAGTAATATCTATGGAGTTGGGATAGATATGGCGGCTACTTATCCACTGCATGATAGCTAAATGGCTGTCGTTTGTATGGAGATATAATAGTATATTAACCTAAATCTCTATGTAGTCCCAGTAATATCTATGGAGTTGGGATAGATATGGCGGCTACTTATCCACTGCATGATAGCTAAATGGCTGTCGTTTGTATGGAGATATAATAGTATATTAACCTAAATCTCTATGAAGGAAAGGTTTAAATGGCTGTCGTTTGTATGGAGATATAATAGTATATTAACCTAAATCTCTATGTAGTCCCAGTAATATCTATGGAGTTGGGATAGATATGGCGGCTACTTATCCACTGCATGATAGCTAAATGACGATGTTACAGTTCTTTAGTTATTAAATTACAAGTATTTAGTTTATGTCAGTATTTAGCACATCATGCATGCCTGTTTGAGTTTGCTAATATCATAATGGTTTATATCGTTGTGGTAAATAAAGGAAAATACTTTGTGCCAATTTACAATAATTATCGCTAATCATTTTATTCTATCGCAGACGGTACCATTAATGATCAACAGCGAAGGCCCTATTAGGGTTCCCTGAATACATTTAATTTAAAGATGTAGACCTATGTACGATACTAGTGACATTTTCTTGTTTCCAGCTATGTAATGAGCAGTTTGAAACCAATTCTTACACGGAAGAAAATATCTGGACTTGAGGATAATTTCAAGGTAAGAATCTGTCGGTGGTTAGGCTAGTTACCTCACTTCTCCCTCAGTTACCTCACTTCTCCCACAGTTACCTCACTTCTCCCTCAGTTACCTCACTTCTCCCACAGTTACCTCACTTCTCCCACAGCTACCTCACATCTCCCACAGTTACCTCACATCTCCCACAGTTACCTCACTTCTCCCTCAGTTGCCTCACTTCTCCCTCAGTTACCTCACTTCTCCCTCAGTTACCTCACTTCTTCCACAGTTACCTCACTTCTCCCACAGTTACCTCACTTCTCCCACAGTTACCTCACTTCTCCCACAGTTACCTCACTTCTCCCACAGTTACCTCACTTCTCCCTCAGTTACCTCACTTACCTCTCCCACAGCTCCCTCACTTCTCCCACAGTTACCTCACTTCCCTTTCTCCCACAGCTCCCTCACTTCTCCCACAGTTACCTCACTTCTCCCACAGCTCCCTCACTTCTCCCACAGCTACCTCACTTCTCCCACAGCTACCTCACTTCTCCCACAGCTACCTCACTTCTCCCACAGCTACCTCACTTCTCCCACAGCTCCCATCCCAATCTACCTCAGCTACCTCACTTCTCCCACAGCTACCTCACTTCTCCCACAGCTCCCTCACTTCTCCCTCAGCTACCTCACTTCTCCCACAGCTACCTCCCATCTCCCTCAGTTACCTCTCCTCTCCTCCCACAGCTACCTCACTTCTCCCTCAGCTACCTCACTTCTCCCACAGATACCTCACTTCTCCCTCAGCTACCTCACTTCTCCCACAGCTACCTCCCATCTCCCTCAGTTACCTCTCCTCTCCTCCCACAGCTACCTCACTTCTACCTCAGCTACCTCCCGTCTCCCTCAGTTACCTCTCCTCTCCTCCCACAGCTATCTCTCTTATCCCTCAGCTACCTCACTTCTCCCACAGCTACCTCACTTCTCCCACAGATACCTCACTTCTCCCACAGCTACCTCACTTCTCCCTCAGTTACCTCTCCTCTCCTCCCACAGCTATCTCACTTATCCCTCAGCTACCTCACTTCTCCCACAGCTACCTCTCCTCTCCTCCCACAGCTACCTCACTTCTCCCTCAGCTACCTCACTTCTCCCTCAGCTACCTCACTTTTCCCACAGCTACCTCACTTCTCCCTCAGTTACCTCACTTCTCCCACAGCTACCTCACTTATCCCTCAGCTACCTCACTTCTCCCACAGCTCCCTCACTTCTCCCACAGCTACCTCACTTCTCCCACAGCTCCCTCACTTCTCCCACAGCTCCCTCACTTCTCCCACACCTACCTCACTTCTTCCACAGCTACCTCACTTCTCCCTCAGCTACCTCACTTCCCCCTCAGTTACCTCTCTTCTCCCACAGCTATCTCACTTATCCCTCACCCTCCTGAATTCTCCCACAGCTCCCTCACTTCTCCCACAGCTACCTCACTTCTCCCACAGCTACCTCACTTCTCCCTCAGTTACCTCACTTCTCCCACAGCTACCTCACTTCTCCCACAGCTACCTACCTCACTTCTCCCACAGCTACCTCACTTCTCCCACAGCTACCTCACTCCCCCCACAGCTACCTCACTTCTCCCACAGCTACCTCACTTCTCCCACAGCTACCTACCTCACTTCTCCCACAGCTACCTACCTCACTTCTCCCACAGCTACCTCACTTCTCCCACAGCTACCTCACTTCTCCCACAGCTACCTCACTTCTCCCACAGCTACCTCACTCCTCCCACAGCTACCTCACTTCTCGATATTTGAACTAAGGGAGAAGTGTGTTTCATATAAAATATATAGTCGGATACCTTACATCACCCTATTTTGCAATGTAGCGTAAACTTAACATTAGTTAAACATGGAGTTTTCTCCCTTTGCATCCGGCATGGTTGAGTTGTTACGGTCGTTGACTTCAA
Organism: Archivesica marissinica; assembly: GCA_014843695.1. NCBI lineage: Eukaryota > Metazoa > Mollusca > Bivalvia > Venerida > Vesicomyidae > Archivesica > Archivesica marissinica. The sequence continues at coordinate 65,489,118 of CM026404.1, forward strand.
ATCATTTTCCCCTCACCGCTATAGGTTCGAATCCCACTGGGGTGTCAAATTATTACATGTGAGAAAACTATCCAGCTGGCTTGCGGTAGGTCAGTGGTTCTACCTGATTTCTCGTCCGTATGTGCAGTTGTGCTCGGAGGGGCACCAGCAGTCTTCCTCCACCAGTAATAGCTGGAGAGTCGCTGTATGACCTAAGCTGTTGGTGCGACTTTAAACCCCAAAAACTAACAAACAAACAAATTCCTTTGCTTTCATTTCCATACATTTGTGGCTTGTCATGCCGAAATGAGATAAGCAAAAAGAGCTTCCTTATACGAGTGGTCTAGCACACCATTGGTAGCACTTGCCTTTCACCGCTATCATCGGGGCTGTGAGTTTGCTCCCTATCAGGGACAGGTGATAAAATGATATGTGAGAAAGTTGTTGATCACTTGCTGTTATTCATGATTTATAGTGCCATTGTTCCCTCTATCTGAATTTTTGTCTGTGCCACTTCTGTCGCCAATTGAAAAATACTGCAGCCAATTTGAAAAACTTGGAGCCGTAGTTAAGCCATATAGTTCAGCGATATATATTTGAAGCTATGTATTTGATAAAACATGTTCAAAAAAAAAAAACATGTGCCAAAAATAAAAAGTTGTGTCAAATATTTTCACCAATGATCGAAATTTAGCGCCAATATTTGTTCTTTGTCGCAATTCGTGCCATTGGCGACCAACAGCGGGATCCCTGAATGCATGTGTACCTAGTATATACTTAGAGGTTATTACGTGGCTAGTTTCATATCAGCATAGGTATCGACTCGACCTAGCTTGATATCAGCCTGAGACCGATATCTTTATTACTTTGATATGAATTTGAACATTTCAATATCCCGTCCGTAAACCTCACCTATACAATCATGCTCTTGATTATCCATTTATCCGCAATAACTCACAATTACTGAATTAGATACACGAAAACGCTTGAAATATTACCACGAAACTAAAAACATCTGTTATCTGTCAAATTTGAAACACAGAGACGCTACAGGAAGTAAACAAACTAGTACACATGCGTTAATTTCTCAGGAGATTGTTAAATACCGGCATGAGCCATATCAAAATCTAATATGTGATATCAAACCAGAAAACGTGAAACCATACTCGGAAACACAGCGTATAGCATAGGCTAAAATTGATATCTAAGTAATAAATATGTATATTGTGTGTTGTTCCAGAACTTATCTAAGTAATAAATATGTATATTGTGTGTTGTTTCAGAACTTATCTAAGTAATAAATATGTATATTGTGTGTTGTTTCAGAACTTATCTAAGTAATAAATATGTATATTGTGTGTTGTTTCAGAACTTATCTAAGTAATAAATATGTATATTGTGTGTTGTTTCAGAACTTATCTAAGTAATAAATATGTATATTGTGTGTTGTTTCAGAACTTATCTAAGTAATAAATATGTATATTGTGTGTTGTTTCAGAACTTATCTAAGTAATAAATATGTATATTGTGTGTTGTTTCAGAACTTATCTAAGTAATAAATATGTATATTGTGTGTTGTTTCAGAACTTATCTAAGTAATAAATATGTATATTGTGTGTTGTTTCAGAACTTATCTAAGGCTATCATATCTATTGCATATGGGTTAAATCACAGCAAAGAGGTCCGAGATTACTTCGTTGATGTTATTGAAAAGGTAAGATTTTGTTTGGAAGTAAGCATGTTGGACTAACATAATCACCGCATGTTGGACTAACATAATCACCGCATGTTGGACTAACATAATCACTGCATGTTGGACTAACATAATCACTGCATGTTGGACTAACATAATCACCACATGTTGGACTAACATAATCACCACATGTTGGACTAACATAATCACTGCATGTTGGACTAACATAATCACCGCATGTTGGACTAACATAATCACCGCATGTTGGACTAACATAATCACTGCATGTTGGACTAACATAATCACTGCATGTTGGACTAACATAATCACCCAACAACAAACACACATGTTGGACTAACATAATCACCACATGTTGGACTAACATAATCACCACATGTTGGACTAACATAATCACCACATGTTGGACTAACATAATCACCACATGTTGGACTAACATAATCACCACATGTTGGACTAACATAATCACCACATGTTAGACTAACATAATCACCACATGTTTGACTAACATAATCACCACATGTTGGACTAACATAATCACTGCATGTTTGACTAACATAATCACCACATGTTGGACTAACATAATCACCACATGTTGGACTAACATAATCACCACATGTTTGACTGGTACCAAGCAGTTTGATTGTTTTAGCATTGATAGAAGTATGGCACTCCATCCGAGGTACCGGGAAACAATGTGGTGATTCATGAGTATAGTGCAAAGCTTAAATCTCAGTGTTCATGTACCTCCTGTCTATGCTACTTGTGTATGCTACCAGTTCATGTACCTCCTGTCTATGCTACTTGTGTATGCTACCAGTTCATGTACCTCCTGTCTATGCTACTTGTGTATGCTACCAGTTCATGTACCTCCTGTCTATGCTACTTGTGTATGATACCAGTTCATGTACCTCCTGTCTATGCTACTTGTGTATGCTACCAGTTCATGTACCTCCTGTCTATGCTACTTGTGTATGCTACCAGTTCATGTACCTCCTGTCTATGCTACTTGTGTATGCTACCAGTTCATGTACCTCCTGTCTATGCTACTTGTGTATGCTACCAGTTCATGTACCTCCTGTCTATGCTACTTGTGTATGCTACCAGTTCATGTACCTCCTGTCTATGCTACTTGTGTATGCTACCAGTTCATGTACCTCCTGTCTATGCTACTTGTGTATGATACCAGTTCATGTACCTCCTGTCTATGCTACTTGTGTATGCTACCAGTTCATGTACCTCCTGTCTATGCTACTTGTGTATGATACCAGTTCATGTACCTCCTGTCTATGCTACTAGTGTATGCTACCAGTTCATGTACCTCCTGTCTATGCTACTTGTGTATGCTACCAGTTCATGTACCTCCTGTCTATGCTACTTGTGTATGATACCAGTTCATGTACCTCCTGTCTATGCTACTTGTGTATGCTACCAGTTCATGTACCTCCAGTCTATGCTACTTGTGTATGCTACCAGTTCATGTACCTCCTGTCTATGCTACTTGTGTATGCTACCAGTTCATGTACCTCCTGTCTATGCTACTTGTGTATGCTACCAGTTCATGTACCTCCAGTCTATGCTACTTGTGTATGCTACCAGTTCATGTACCTCCTGTCTATGCTACTTGTGTATGCTACCAGTTCATGTACCTCCAGTCTATGCTACTTGTGTATGCTACCAGTTCATGTACCTCCTGTCTATGCTACTTGTGTATGCTACCAGTTCATGTACCTCCTGTCTATGCTACTTGTGTATGATACCAGTAAAGTGAGTCGGGCCCTGTTAGAAAATGTACATTTTTACTATCATAAAAATCTGGCGTTACAATGATGGATAAAATCTGGCGTTACAATGATGGATAAATTCAGGTGTTACAATGATGGATAAAATCTGGCGTTACAATGATGGATGAAGACTAAGATATGACTAATTACAATATTTATACATAAATAGATTGGGCCAAGTTGTTGCAGCATTTGGTACCATCTGCATACCATGCAACAATTCAAAAATATTAATACCCCTCTCGACCCCCCTCCTCCCTCCCCCTCAGGTACAATAATATGGAATAATCTGGAAACTAGACATAACGAAATCTTGTGAAATGAAGTGCACTTAAAAAAAATCTGAGAAACGACTAAATTTTCAGAAACATTTAGGTTAGCTCCCTTTGACTTCAGACTATCCAATTAGAATATAAACAACAACAGTTCTTGTTATTATTTACAGGTGATTGAGCCGTTTATGGTTGCCATGTGGTCGCATGAACTGTTCTTGTTATTATTTACAGGTGATTGGTCGTTTATAATTGCCAGGTGGTCGCATGAACTGTTCTTGTTATTATTTACAGGTAATTGAGCCGTTTATGGTTGCCATGTGGTCGCATGAACTGTTCTTGTTATTATTTACAGGTGATTGGTCGTTTATAGTTGCCAGGTGGTCGCATTAACTGTTCTTGTTATTATTTACAGGTGATTGAGCCGTTTATAGTTGCCAAGTGGTCGCATGAACTGTTCTTATTATTATTTACAGGTGATTGAGCCGTTTATGGTTGCCATGTGGTCGCATGAACTGTTCTTGTTATTATTTACAGGTGATTGGTCATTTATAATTGCCAGGTGGTCGCATTAACTGTTCTTGTTATTATTTACAGGTGATTGGTCGTTTATAATTGCCAGGTGGTCGCATGAACTGTTCTTGTTATTATTTACAGGTGATTGAGCCGTTTATAATTGCCATGTGGACGCATGAAGACATGAAGAATTTCCTCAACACGTACAAAGACTCCGGATTAAGATTATCGGTGTTCAGGTATGCCACAGCCTGTATCACAAAAGCAGAGCTTCACCCCCTTCATTCTTGACAATGAGTATATTTAACTCCTGACAATGAGTATTGTTACCCCCTGACAATGAGTATTTTTACCCCTGACAATGAGTACTGTTACCCCCTTACAATGAGTACTGTTACCCCTGACAATGTGTATTGTTACCCCCTGACAATGAATATTTTACCCCTGACAATGAGTATTGTTACCCCCTGACAATGAATATTTTCACACCCTGACAATGAGTATTTTACCCCTTGACAATGAATATTTTCACACCCTGACAATGAGTATTTTACCCCTTGACAATGAGTATTTTACCCCTTGACAATGAGTATTTTTACCCCCTGACAATGAGTATTTTTACCCCTGACAATGAGTATTTTTACCCCCTGACAATAAGTATTTTTACCCCTAACAATGAGTATTTTTACCCCTAACAATGAGTATTGTTACCCCTGACAATGTGTATTGTTACCCCCTAACAATAAGTATTGTTACCCCCAAACAATGAGTATTTTTACCCTAACAATGAGTATTTTTACCCCTGATAATGAGTATTTTACCCCTTGACAATGAGTATTTTACCCCTGACAATGAGTATTGTTACCCCTGACAATGAGTACTGTTACCCCCTGACAATGTGTATTGTTACCCCTGACAATGAGTACTGTTACCCCTGACAATGTGTATTGTTACCCCTGACAATGAGTATTTTACCCCACAAGTATTGTTACCCCTGACAATGAGTATTTTACCCCTGACAATAAGTATTGTTACCCCTGACAATGAGTATTGTTACCCCCTGACAATGAGTATATTTAACTCCTGACAATAAGTATTGTTACCCACTGACAATGAGTATTTTACCCCTGACAATGAGTATTGTTACCCCTGACAATGAGTATTGTTACCCCTGACAATGAGTATTGTTACCCACTGACAATGAGTATTTTACCCCTGACAATGAGTATTGTTACCCCTGACAATGAGTATTGTTACCCCTGACAATGAGTATTGATTGTTACCCCTGACAATGAGTATTGTTACCCCTGACAATGAGTATTGTTACCCCTGACAATGAGTATTTTTAACCACTTACAAGGTGTATTTTACGAATATTTGAATACTGTAATAATATTCATGTTTTGAATATTTGTTGCCATCATTAATTTATGTCGATATTCACGCACATAATTGTATATATAATATTAGTTTATAGATACAGTCAAACCTGTTTTAAGCAGCCAGCCAAGGGGAATCTCATAAAGTGGCTGCTTAGCACAGGTGGCTACTTAATAAAGGTCAAATGGATATTAAAACAACATATTGGGAATATGGAAACTGGCTGCTTAATACAGGTTGGCTGCTTAATGGAGGTGACCACTAACACAGGTTTCACTGTATATCATTTCCCTACCAATCGTATAACAACAAATTGATATGGAGTAGAACCTATAGTTTCATACACTCTAATCCCTTTCAGTATACATATACAGTCAAACCTGTGTTAGTGGTCACCTTTATTAAGCAGCCAACCTGTATTAAGCAGCCAGTTTCCATATTCCCAATATGTTGCTTTATTATACATTTGACTTCTATTAAGCAGGCACCTGTGCTAAGCAGCCACTTTCTGTAATTCCCTTGGCTGGCTGCTTAAGACAGGTTTGACTGTATATTGCTGTGTAACCTATTTGTAAAATGTTTATTTGTTTGCATACATATAACTAGAATACATGTTGAAGTCGTGATAGCGCAGTGGATGCACGTTCGCTTCAGGTGCGAGTTGGAGCCCCGCTGGAGCCGTTACGATTGTGCCCTTAGGCAAGGCATTTAAATTCCACGTTGCCTCTTCTCTCTCCTTCATGGCGCTGGATTCCATCAGGAATGAGGTCTCGAGAGTGATAAATATAAGTTGTAAGAACTTGTTTCGCAATCAAGCTAAAATAAATTTGTATAAACCAACTAGAATACTGAAATGAATATACATAAACTGTCTGATTGACACAGTGGTTAAGCACTCTGCTTCTCACTAATGCAACCACGGTTCGAGCCTCGTGCCACGATGTCTTGTGAGATTGTATAGGTAGTCGCCAAATTGGACAGGTGAGTTTTCTCCGGGTAAGTTGGTAATATATTTATGATTTTAGAACTATGCCGAACCTTGTGACTGTGTGGGAGCGATACATCAACACGTTCAGCAAGTGCTGTCTCAAGATGTACCATAACTAATCACAGTGTGACTGCAGTTACATTCAACATTATAACTAACAGGAAGGACTGCGTTAGTTTAAACATATTTTATTGCATTCATTCTATATATGCAATGTACAGAACAAAACAAATGCACACACTTGTATAAGTATGCATTGCATATACGATTTATGTCATTGTTGTGCACAGGAATTGTCAATAAATGTTGAAGCAGATGGGTTGGGCCACAAGTTTTAACAACATTAGTTATGGCCCTTCCCAATGACTGCATTGAAATGAAAACAAAACAAACAGAAGAAGAACAAATAAACGGAGGAATGACTAATGCTTCTATGTTTTTGTGTGTTATATAATTATATGTAAGCTTTGGCATCCTAATTGCTTCTAGTGCTTCGAAAACTGCTGTGCCATCACCTCCAAAACATTTCTAAAAACAATTGTTCTTATTTAATTAATTTTGACTTAGAAAACCAAACCAGTCCTGTGTTGTTGATATGTAAGTTACTTTGACTTCGAAAACCAAACCAGTCCTGTGTTGTTGATATGTAAGTTACTTTGACTTCGAAAACCAAACCAGTCCTGTGTTGTTGATATGTAAGTTACTTTGACTTCGAAAACCAAACCAGTCCTGTGTTGTTGATATGTAAGTTACTTTGACTTCGAAAACCAAACCAGTCCTGTGTTGTTGATATGTAAGTTACTTTGACTTCGAAAACCAAACCAGTCCTGTGTTGTTGATATGTAAGTTACTTTGACTTCGAAAACCAAACCAGTCCTGTGTTGTTGATATGTAAGTTACTTTGACTTCGAAAACCAAACCAGTCCTGTGTTGTTGATATGTAAGTTACTTTGACTTCGAAAACCAAACCAGTCCTATGTTGTTGATATGTAAGTTACTTTGACTTCAATCGCCAATTTGTTGATTGTTTCTGATTTGAGAGATTTTAAGGAATATGATTTTTTGAATATTTGCGTAGACTTGGAGCGTATATAATATATATGTTTCATAGTCGCCAAAATACTGCCTCAACTTAAGAGTGAGATCAACTTATGAGTGAGATCAACTTATGAGTGAGATCAACTTATGAGTGAGATCAACTTATGAGTGAGATCAACTTATGAGTGAGATCAACTTATGAGTGAGATCAACTTATGAGTGAGATCAACTTATGAGTGAGATCAACTTATGAGTGATCAACTTATGAGTGAGATCAACTTATGAGTGATCAACTTATGAGTGAGATCAACTTATGAGTGAGATCAACTTATGAGTGAGATCAAATCTCAACTTATGAGTGATCAACTTATGAGTGAGATCAATTTATGAGTGAGATCAACTTATGAGTGAGATCAACTTATGAGTGAGATCAACTTAAGAGTGAGATCAACTTATGAGTGAGATCAACTTATGAGTGATCAACTTGTGAGTGAGATCAACTTATGAGTGAGATCAACTTATGAGTGATCAACTTATGAGTGAGAAGTGAGATCAACTTATGAGTGATCAACTTATGAGTGAGATCAACTTATAAGTGAGATCAACTTATGAGTGAGATCAACTTATGAGTGAGATCAACTTATGAGTGATCAACTTATGAGTGAGATCAACTTATGAGTGAGATCAACGTATGAGTGAGATCAACTTATGAGTGATCAACTTATGAGTGAGATCAATTTATGAGTGAGATCAACTTATGAGTGAGATCAACTTAAGAGTGAGATCAACTTATGAGTGAGATCAACTTATGAGTGATCAACTTATGAGTGAGATCAACTTATGAGTGAGATCAACTTATGAGTGAGATCAACTTATGAGTGATCAACTTATGAGTGAGATCAACTTATGAGTGAGAAGTGAGATCAACTTATGAGTGAGATCAACTTATGAGTGAGATCAACTTATGAGTGAGATCAACTTAAGAGTAAGATCAACTTAAGAGTGAGATCAACTTATGAGTGAGATCAACTTATGAGTGAGATCAACTTATGAGTGAGATCAACTTATGAGTGAGATCAACTTATGAGTGAGATCAACTTAAGAGTGAGATCAACTTATGAGTGAGATCAACTTATGAGTGAGATCAACTTATGAGTGAGATCAACTTATGAGTGAGATCAACTTAAGAGTAAGATCAACTTAAGAGTGAGATCAACTTATGAGTGAGATCAACTTATGAGTGAGATCAACTTATGAGTGAGATCAACTTAAGAGTGAGATCAACTTATGAGTGAGATCAACTTATGAGTGAGATCAACTTATGAGTGAGATCAACTTATGAGTGAGATCAACTTAAGAGTGAGATCAACTTATGAGTGAGATCAACTTATGAGTGAGATCAACTTATGAATCAACTTATAAGTGAGATCAACTTATGAGTGAGATCAACTTAAGAGTGAGATCAACTTATGAGTGAGATCCACTTATGAATCAACTTATGAGTGAGATCAACTTATAAGTGAGATCAACTTATGAGTGAGATCAACTTATGAATCAACTTATGAGTGAGATCAACTTATGAATCAACTTAAGAGTGAGATCAACTTATGAGTGAGATCAACTTATGAGTGAGATCAACTTAAGAGTGTACCTATATGATATCATTCCGATCTTCTTGTACTTTTAGTTTCACCTTTAGCACGCTGTAGGCGAAATGAGCTGATAACAAATGTGTAATATTCTTCTTATTTTTCCTAGAATGTTTGGCTTGAGATTTCATTGAAATCATCCCGAATAATAAGAAATATATTACACATTTGTTATCTGCTCAGTTCGCCTACAGCTTGCTAAAGGTTAAGCAGTCTTTGTTAATAAATACTGTTACATTTTCTCTACTGTAATTGAATGTGTAGGTAATTAAAATCTAAATATGCCCAGCAGCTTTACACAAATATTGGTCTGAACTGTCCAACAGCTTTACACAAATATTGGTCTGAACTGTCCAACAGCTTTACACAAATATTGGTCTGAACTGTCCAACAGCTTTACACAAATATTGGTCTGAACTGTCCAACAGCTTTACACAAATATTGGTCTGAACTGTCCAACAGCTTTACACAAATATTGGTCTGAACTGTCCAACAGCTTTACACAAATATTGGTCTGAACTGTCCAACAGCTTTACACAAATATTGGTCTGAACTGTCCAACAGCTTTACACAAATATTGGTCTGAACTGTCCAACAGCTTACACTACACAAATATTGGTCTGAACTGTCCAACAGCTTTACACAAATATTGGTCTGAACTGTCCAACAGCTTTACACAAATATTGGTCTGAACTGTCCAACAGCTTTACACAAATATTGGTCTGAACTGTCCAACAGCTTTACACAAATATTGGTCTGAACTGTTCAACAGCTTTACACAAACATTGGTCTGAACTGTCCAACAGCTTTACACAAACATTGGTCTGAACTGTCCAGCAGCTTTACACAAACATTGCTCTGAACTGTCCAACAGCTTTACACACACATTGGTCTGAACTGTCCAACAGCTTTACACAAACATTGGTCTGAACTGTTCAACATGTTTACACACACATTGGTCTGAACTGTCCAACAGCAGTACACACACATTGGTCTGAACTGTCCAACAGCAGTACACAAACATTTGTCTGAACTGTCCAACAGCTTTACACAAACATTTGTCTGAACTGTCCAACAGCAGTACACACACATTGGTCTGAACTGTTCAACAGGTTTACACACACATTGGTCTGAACTGTCCAACAGGTTTACACAAACATTGGTCTGAACTGTCCAACAGCTTTACACAAACATTGGTCTGAACTGTTCAACAGCTTTACACACACATTGGTCTGAACTGTTCAACAGGTTTACACACACATTGGTCTGAACTGTCCAACAGGTTTACACAAACATTGGTCTGAACTGTCCAACAGCTTTACACAAATATTGGTCTGAACTGTTCAACAGCTTTACACAAATATTGGTCTGAACTGTCCAACAGCTTTACTCAAATATTGGTCTGAACTGTCCAACAGCAGTACACACACACATTGGTCTGAACTGTCTAGCAGCAGTACACACACATTGGTCTGAACTGTCCAGCAGCAGTACACAAACATTGGTCTGAACTGTCCAGCAGCAGTACACATACATTGGTCTGAACTGTCTAGCAGCAGTATACAAACATTTGTCTGAACTGTCCAACAGCTTTACACAAACATTAATCTGAACTGTCCAACAGCAGTACACACACATTGGTCTGAACTGTCCAACAGCAGTACACACACATTGGTCTGAACTGTCCAACAGCAGTACACACACATTGGTCTGAACTGTCCAACAGCAGTACACATACATTGGTCTGAACTGTCCAGCAGCAGTACACAAACATTGGTCTGAACTGTCCAGCAGCAGTACACACACATTGGTCTGAACTGTCCAGCAGCAGTACACAAACATTGGTCTGAACTGTCCAACAGCTTTACACAAACATTGGTCTGAACTGTCCAACAGCTTTACACATACATTGGTCTGAACTGTCCAGCAGCAGTACACAAACATTGGTCTGAACTGTCCAACAGCTTTACACAAACATTGGTCTGAACTGTCCAGCAGCAGTACACAAACATTGGTCTGAACTGTCCAGCAGCAGTACACAAACATTGGTCTGAACTGTCCAACAGCTTTACACAAATATTGGTCTGAACTGTCCAGCAGCTTTACACACACATTGGTCTGAACTGCCCAGCAGCGTTACACAAACATTGGTCTGAACTGCCCAGCAGTAGTACACATACATTGGTCTGAACTGTCCAGCAGCAGTACACACACATTGGTCTAAACTGTCCAGCAGCAGTACACACACATTGGTCTGAACTGTCCAGCAGCAGTACACACACATTGGTCATTCTAGTCATGTTCCTGCAAATATGTGTAGATGTATATGTTATATGATAAGCTGTATATGTGTACATGTATATGTTATATGATAAACTGTATATGTGTACATGTATATGTTATATGATAAACTGTATATGTGTACATGTATATTATGTTATATGATAAACTGTATATGTGTACATGTATATGATAAACTGTATATGTGTACATGTATATGTTATATGATAAACTGTATATGTGTACATGTATATGTTATATGATAAACTGTATATGTGTAGATGTATATTATGTTAAATGATAAACTGTATATGTGTAGATGTATATTATGTTAAATGATAAACTGTATTAATATTCGGAAATAAAATCTGTTTCGACTAAGTTATCTAAAAAGCAGACGACAATTTTGTTACATTGGGTCAATTGTGTTACTTTTCTAATGAAAGTTGAGACATGGGTAGTCTATAGTGATATGATCCATAATCTACGTACTCTGCGTACCCTTGTGTGACTCACACTTCAGTACAGCCATAACATCGTCTGTTACATAGGAATGTCTATGTCTACCAATACCCTCACGTTGCAAGGACTGGTCTGTTGCATGGGCGTGTCTATGTCTACCAATACCCCCACGTTGCAAGGATTGGTCTGTTACATGGGCTTGTCTATGTCTACCAATACCCACACATTGCAAGGATTGGTCTGTTACATGGGCGTGTCTATGTCTACCAATACCCCACGTTGCAAGGATTGGTCTGTTACATGGGCGTGTCTATGTCTACCAATACCCCCACGTTGCAAGGATTGGTCTGTTACATGGGCGTGTCTATGTCTACCAATACCCCCACGTTGCAAGGATTGGTCTGTTACATGGGCGTGTCTATGTCTACCAATACCCCCACGTTGCAAGGATTGGTCTGTTACATGGGCGTGTCTATGTCTACCAATACCCCCACATTACAAGGATTGGTCTGTTACATGGGCGTGTCTATGTCTACCAATACCCCCACGTTGCAAGGATTGGTCTGTTACATAGGCGGGTCTATGTCTACCAATACCCCCACGTTGCAAGGATTGGTCTGTTACATGGGCGTGTCTATGTCTACCAATACCCCCACATTACAAGGATTGGTCTGTTACATGGGCGTGTCTATGTCTACCAATACCCCCACGTTGTAAGGATTGGTCTGTTACATGGGCGTGTCTACCAATACCCTCACATTGCAAGGATTGGTCTGTTACATGGGCGTGTCTATGTCTACCAATACCCCACGTTGCAAGGATTGGTCTGTTACATGGGCGTGTCTATGTCTACCAATACCCTCATGTTGCAAGGATTGGTCTGTTACATAGGCGGGTCTATGTCTACCAATACCCCCACGTTGCAATGATTGGTCTGTTACATGGGCGGGTCTATGTCTACCAATACCTCCAGGTTGCAAGGATTGGTCTGTTACATAGGCGGGTCTATGTCTACCAATACCCTCATGTTGCAAGGATTGGTCTGTTACATAGGCGGGTCTATGTCTACCAATACCCCCACGTTGCAAGGATTGGTCTGTTACATAGGCGGGTCTATATCTACCAATACCCCCACGTTGCAAGGATTGGTCTGTTACATAGGCGGGTCTATGTCTACCAATACCCCCACGTTGCAAGGATTGGCCTGTTGCATGGGCGTGTCTATGTCTACCAATACCCCACGTTGCAAGGATTGGTCTGTTACATGGGCGTGTCTATGTCTACCAATACCCCCACGTTGCAAGGATTGGTCTGTTACATGGGCGTGTCTATGTCTACCAATACCCCCACGTTGCAAGGATTGGTCTGTTACATGGGCGTGTCTATGTCTACCAATACCCCCACGTTGCAAGGATTGGTCTGTTACATGGGCGTGTCTATGTCTACCAATACCCCCACGTTGCAAGGATTGGTCTGTTACATGGGCGTGTCTATGTCTACCAATACCCCCACGTTGCAAGGATTGGTCTGTTACATGGGCGTGTCTATGTCTACCAATACCCCCACGTTGCAAGGATTGGTCTGTTACATGGGCGTGTCTATGTCTACCAATACCCCCACGTTGCAAGGATTGGTCTGTTACATGGGCGTGTCTATGTCTACCAATACCCCCACGTTGCAAGGATTGGTCTGTTACATGGGCGTGTCTATGTCTACCAATACCCCCACGTTGCAAGGATTGGTCTGTTACATGGGCGTGTCTATGTCTACCAATACCCCCACGTTGCAAGGATTGGTCTGTTACATGGGCGTGTCTATGTCTACCAATACCCTCACTGGAGGTGCGGATTGTCTAGAGGGAGTTCGGGTGCCTGCTCCCCCGTAAAATAATTAAGATTGTGAACGCGATTTCCTGACATCTGGAGCCATTTCAGGGTGGATAAATAAGCTTCTGTACACCAATTCCAGAGTCTCCTCTAGTTCATTTACGTTTACAGTATACAGCACAGACACGAGGCCTCGGTTTAAAGTCATCCGACAAACTATGATATTCTATGAGTCATTTTAGTATGGTATAGCGGGGATTCGAACCTGCGACCCCTGTGTTAACCACTGATCCACAACTTGAATGCTTTGTTTGGCTTGCGTTTATTTATTATCACTACCGAAAATGTGGTCCGGCCAGACTGGTGACGACGGCCTTCTATGTGCCTGTATATCCTGTTTGCAGCTTGCCAGATTTCTTCAGAGGAAGGTTAGGTAGTTGTTGGCCTTCTATGTCATACTATAAACCCATGGCATGAGTGGTAGTGCGTTCGCTTCAGGTGCGAAAGTTCGAGCCCCCGCTGGAGCCGTTACGATTGTGTCCTTAGGTAAGGCATTTAAATTCCACACGCCTCTGCTCTCCCTCGTGGCGATGGATTCCAGAGAGTGATTAACATAAGTTAAGTAAGAACTTCGCAATCGAGCTCAAATAAATGTGTATGAACCGGTGCTATTCAATGTGCTCGTAAAAGAATCGTAGGATTTATTCTAATGGGAGCATCTGCATCGCTGTGCCCCTAAACCCTGAAACTATATCTCACCAGAAGCCAGCGCTCATCACAGTGAGCAACCAGTATAGCGACGATAATAAACGCAAACACACTACATTGGTGCAGTGGTTCGTCGACCCTCGTACACGCCGGTTCTGTGTGTCGTACTATATATATACATTGAGTTACACTCAAAAACATGACTAGTGATTTGGTAACCGGTATCGACGATAAAGTCACACACAAGCTAACTCGGGTAAATCCGTAGTGAACGGGGGGGGGGGGGGTACATGTGTGACAACTAAATGGGAAACGTTTGTGTATCATCGAAATGGGGTATTTATGTGATAAACCAATTGGGGTAGGGTGTGGATTGTGTTTAACCTAACTGGGGTAAATATGTAGCGAAGTGGGATTCATGAGTTACAACGGAATGGGAAACTGTTGTGTTTCGTCGAAATGCGATTATTTGTCAATCGGGGGGGGGGGGCACTAACCAACACATAGTATTCATGTAATGTCATGATTCCTACTATGACTGCCATTTGGGCAAAATTGACCATGTATTATAGTAGCGTAATTTTGTTTTTTTGATAAAATATTTTTCATCCCATCACCATGATTAATACGTTGTTGGATAGCTCTCAGTGGACATATATTTTGTATCACTAACGAATAAATAATAATTGACCTGTATATTAATAGTTCAACTTTGAAAAGAGACTTTCAAAAATAGGTACATGCAAGTTAAGTTCTTATAAATAATAATCCATACATCATTGTCAAAAAATAAATTAATATTTAAAAAGTGCATTTCAATACCTTTAACATGATACCAAATGTTATATTAACAAAACAAAATTAATTATGTTATTGCAATTAAAGAATTACTAGGAAAATCCTGAAATTGCCATTTATAAAACTTTCCAAACAAAATGGCGGCCAAGATATGACCGTATCAGTGTTTTGACTAGTTTCACAGTGTTTTCACAGGCCATTGGAACTACGTATTGATATACGAGGGTAACGTTCAGTTCACCTTCACCCACAGGAGAAACCCGACGCATACATACCTTGAATGCAAACTCATTCATGTCGGAGGATGAGTTTCCATATAAAGAAAGTTCCCATTTACTCTCTCCCTGCGATGTCGTCTTGCATTGATTAAAATCAGACGTAATCAAGGATCTATTGAACATCTAATAGACATGCCGCGAAGCAAATTGTTACAAACCCATGGACTCATTTTTTTTTTGCAGTTGTAAATGGAGTTATTCAGGGGATTATTTATAATATAAATGAGAAAATAACGTAATGTTGAGAAAAGATGCGACATAAATCAACGCCTGTATTCAGTTTTGTATCGCCAAACGACCTGTTTTCGTTCCCCACCTGTTTTCGTTTTCGAATTTGTTTACGAATGACGTCCTCGCTGTCGGTAGCAGGTGCTTGTTGGCAGGTTCGATCCGCCGTCTGACCCTAATAAAATTAATAGTCTTTCAGATGGGACTTTAAACCGAGACCGTGCATGTATAAGAACCAGAGGAGACTCTGGAATGGGCCTCTGTCTGTATCATTGCACTATCCTCCAAAATCTAAAATAACTAATCACTTCAGGAGGCGTCGCTCATATGGGCAACCGGTAGCGACGATAAATAAACGTAAAACACATACTTTTGTAAGGTAAGGTAACATTGTTGATAACGCATGGCCAATCTACTGTATCAAGTTATCGGGTGTGTGTGGAGGGGAGGGGGCTCCGTGGCTGAGTTGTTATAAGGTCGTTAATTTCAAACCACTTGCCCTACGCCGCTGTATGTTCGATTCTCACTGAGGGTGTCGAATTATTTCATGTGAAGAAGCTATCCAGCTAGCTTTCGGAAGGTGGGTGGTTCTACCCAGGTGCCCACCCGGCGGTGTCTTCCTCTAATCTAATTGTCTTCTTCACCAATGGTGCAATCATTGTAATCTTAAATAAAAAATATCATAAAAATGCTCCCATTTACAACATTCTAACTTGTTAAACAACAGTTAAAACACGAGTGGTACACGTCTAGGTCAAACCTCAATGAGTGAATGACCGTTGGTCCCTAACCTATATAATCTTCGGGCTGGCATACTTATATAAACTCGAAATACAACATCGATCATATTCCCGCCAGATCTCACGACCTGCACGTCGAGGTCAGGGCACATCTCGCAGCAACAGCGTATCATTTTGGGATCTGCTTTTATTGTGTATGTATATTTAGATTAGCTCGATTGCAAAGCAATAGCTCTCGTGACCTAATTCCTAATGGAATATATCGCTATGAGGGAGAGCGAAGAGGTAATGTGAAATTTACTAGTAAGTGCCTTGTCAAAAAGCACAATAGTAAACAGCTACAGGTGGGCGCGAACTTCGGGCATCTCACGCACAAAATGTCTGGTTGTCGATCTTTCAACAAGGGACCTTTCAGCATCGCTGTTCTACTGGAGCGCCATAGACGACCAGATGTTTAGCTGCCGGATGCGTGTACATCACCCTGCTGAGGGATGACCGACAGTGTGGAAAGTGGCCCTTAAAGCAGAATTTCCAACGAGGATATCATAACAGGAGGAGTTGTCACCCTGTAGAGAATAAGATGCCTTCTCCAGTTGTGAACTTTAACATACCATAACCAGATACTTCAAGAGTACCATTCTACTAAAGATACTGTAACTTCACGTATAATCGACGGTGCAATGCATGACAACATAATTATGCTTCTTAGAAAATACCGTCGCAAAGATTCCTCGGCGGTGGCTACTTTAAATAAACCTACATGATTAAACGATCCTGTTCACAGACATGTCTGTAGTCCAGTGGTTAATAAGCTGACACTAATGATATTAACCGTCTTTCAGATTGGATTTTAAATCGAGGTCTCATGTCGGTGCTTTACACCGTGCAAGTAAAATAACCAGAGGAGATATCGCAGTGGTAGCGAGTTCGCCTTACGTGCGAAGGACCCGGAGTTCGAGCCAAGTTGTAGCCATTACGAGTGTGCCCCTATGCAATGCATTTATATTCCACATTGCATCTTCTCGACCTCTCTCTCGTGTCGATGGATTCCATTAGAAATGAGGTATCCAGAGCGATTAATCTACACTTGTTTCACAATCGAGCTAAATAAATTGGTATAAGCGAACCAGAGGAGACTCTGGAATGGGTCTCTGTCTGTATCATTGCACTATTTATCCACCACAATCTAGAATGACTAATCTCTTCAGGAGGCGACCCGTAGCGACGATAAATAAACTTAATAAAACACACGGTCTGTAAGCAATAATCCGACTATAGATACACATGGGCCGGTGACAAGCTGTTTAAGAGGCCTCTATATATTACTAAAGGAGAACAACTCCAACGACG
This sequence comes from Archivesica marissinica, assembly GCA_014843695.1. Taxonomy (NCBI): domain Eukaryota; kingdom Metazoa; phylum Mollusca; class Bivalvia; order Venerida; family Vesicomyidae; genus Archivesica; species Archivesica marissinica. The sequence goes on from CM026404.1 coordinate 65,507,105, forward strand.
GGTCTGTAGTCCAGTGGTAACACGCTGGACTGGTAATCCATGGATCGCAGGTTCGATCCCCCGTCTGACCCAAATATAATCAACAGTATTTCAGATGGGACTTTAATCCGAGGTCTCGTGTCGTTGCTTTATACCGTGCACGTAAAAGAACCAGAGGAGACTCTGGAATGGGTATCTGTCTGTATCATTGCACTATCCTCCAAAAATCTAATTTGACTAATCTCTTCAGGAGGCGTCGCTTATATGGGCAACCGGTAGCGACGATACATAAACGTAAAACACACACTGCTATTTCTATTTCTTAGAATAATGTGTTTTGTACGTGCGTACATACCGTTTACGTTGTATTTGTTTGATCTAACATTGATGTCATTCAATTGACAAAGGGGGGTGTATGTCGGCATTGTTCTCCGTTAGTAATATAGTACATATAAAACATTATGTAGCCTCTCAAATAGCTTGTGACCAGCTCCTGTGACAAGATATACATATATTTCCCAAAGTTCGAACGTTAAATTAATGCAGCACGGTATTCAACTGACGGCACTTAATATGAATAATACGGCCAGGTACGGGGGACAATGGAAGTCGCTCCAACGTATCTTATAGTGCATCTGTCATTTCTAATGCAATTTTCTTGTCTTTTTCTGGAACAATGGCTAGAACGACCAATTTCCTGTAGATAAAGACGCAGAGACCGGTCAATAAAGATACGAATAAGGACGACGTGCTTCGCCAGAAAACCCGATTACTACTAAACAGGTAAACATTATATGCATGACATGTTATTTCTAAGCGGTCTAATATGACTTTCACGGAATTTATCGTGATTAAATATAATTGAACAGTTGTCAATGCTGAAGCAAACCGTATATCAATACCTGTATCTTTCTAGAAGATCAAATTAGTTTTTATATTCTCTTATGAAATGTGATATTGATAATGAACTAAACGACTGTCGTCGAATAGAATATAGAATTAAACACACAGGGTATATCATTATTTCTATTGTTTATACTTACATGCGTACACAGTAAATCTAGAAGCGTCCTGTTTATTGTCAGCCGACCGGCCCCTGGCCCTTAATTGCGAAGCAAGTTCTAACAACTTATATTAATCACTCTCGTTGGCGCGGATGAAAGCGTATATGTGGTAATTCGTGTGGGAGGAAACCGGAGTACCCGGACAAAACCCACCTGTCCGATCTGGCGACCACCGTACCATCTCACATACTTCCCGGTCCGAGGATCGAACCCGGTTTGCATTGGTGAGAAGAGAGCGCGCTAACCACCGAGCTAATCGGACAGCCAAAGGCTCTTAATTGTTAGACCCATACCCTGAGAAAATGATATGAAACATTGTTGTATTTGAAGACAAAGTATAAATTAATCCTATTATTACCTCCATATACATGAAGAGCACAAGTGAACATACATAATATACAATTACACGTTTTACATGGACACATATACACATACATATATACAAAGTAGTACAAGTGTACACTAATGGTTATAAGAACTGACATAACCATGCAGCTATTAATGAGTGTATAGCGATCATCATAACTTACCGAAACGAAATGCAAGGGAAAAAGATGATGATAACACACACAAAAGTTGATATAACTTTCATAACCAAAACACCTTTACCCAGTCATTATTAAAAAATTAGGAATATAATAATAAATTAGTATAACCAACTGTGTGCGTTTTACGTTTATTTATCGTCGCTACCGGTTATGAGCGACGCCTCCTGAATATATTAGTCATTTTAGATTTTGGAGGATAGTGCAATGATACAGACCCATTCCAGAGTCTCCTCTGGTTCTTTTACGTGCACGGTGTAAAGCACCGACACGAGACCTCGGATTAAAGTCCCATCTGAAAGACTGTTAACTATATTAGGGTCAGACGTGGAATCGAACCTGCGATCCCTGGATTACCAGTCCAGCGTGTTACCACTGGGCTACATATCCGTCTGTGTTTCAATAGTTTTCTAAACTAGTTTGTTTTTCGTCATGCTGAACGATTTAAGCACGAACTTCCTATATTAGTAACAACTCCGAATATTGCAGGAGATGAAGGTTTAATAAGTCGTAAACATATTGTTTGTTTACTCTTGCTTATTCTAACATGGCCAGGCAATGGCTAGGCATTTTGTCTGTATACGTAAATAAGTAATTTACCGTGCTTGAATCTGCAATAAAACATTGAATATATAACGAGTGACGTCATTTTACTAGCATGTGTGTAGATTTGTGACGTCAGGTACCCACTCTGAAATATAACAGCAACTATGTTTGCGATTTTGAGATATTGTGGTTATGTCGAGATCGAAATAAAATTTGCATTTGCGTTATTTATAGTCGAATAAAACAGATGTTGTCGTTCTGAGCGCAGGAGTTATGTATGTACCTTTAATGTCAAACCCCTCGCGGGGACGTAGACATGTTTTCCTGGGCAGGCTTAGCCGACCTAAGCGATTAACCAGTACTAAGCAATGTGTGTGAGGTGCCTTGCTCAATGATACTACATACATGGCCTGACCGAGTATCGAACCCGGAACCGTTCGATTCCAAATCCGACGCTCTACCACTGGACCACGGAGTTAACCACTTAAGCCTACAGCCTGTGCGGTTTAATTCCGACGCGTCAGACCTCCAATGCTTTCAAAAAGCAATATTATTGTTTAAAACACCCAATGGCCTAGCACCTGTCTATCTGCAAGAGTCATTCAGATTTACTTTCGATGTTCGAACTCAAAACTTGCGATCATCCGCCAATCTCCAACTTTACCCTCCTTAGCCAACTACTTAAATTTTTAGAAAATATTTCTTATATTCAGGGTCACACTTGTGGAATCCCCCCTCCCTTATCACATCAAAACAGCACATTCTGTTCCACACTTCATAGCTTTATATATCAGGCGGTGCAAAGAACAGATCAATAACCTAATAAACTGATAATATACCATTATACATGAATATAAGTATTAGTTCTTGCAGCTAATATCTTATTTACTAAGAAAGTTTTACTGGTTACTGTTTACCTGTTTCAGTATGCTATTTCATGTTTTAATTTGTTGAGAGCCTCATGGTAGATTGACTTAATTGTTCAAATGAGTTCTCTCGTTAAATAAAGTCTTTATTATTATTATTATTATTATGTTTTATTCGCCATTAAAACACTGTCGTGACGTCATACCTTTGTACTTGATAAGCGGATCAAATATGTAAAGTATTGGTACTGTCTTTGGCGCAAGGCGCCTCATACAGTCCAATATTTTACATATTGGATCGTTTTCGACTTATAACCTATACGTAGATAAATGAAAGACAAATATGATTTCTTAAATATACACTTTATCTGCAATAAAATATGTTTAACCCAATAATCGCTATATGTATGTAAGGTTTCAACGTTTAGTTCTCAATTCCTCTTTCATCTAAGAACTATAAAACTGCGATTGATGATCATGTCAAGACAGTATCTATCCTGCAATTATATACGGTATCAAATTTAATTTTCCAAAGAATGCCAATTAATTTGTCTTAACATATACAGACACTATTGTTAAAGCAGCGATGCCGTTTTTATTGTCTCTAAAAGTATAAAAACCGTATATTATATTACCGTGCTGTTCTACTTGACACGCTGTCTCCGCCTTATATAGCGGCCTATATATATCTTATTTTTGTACGTTTATTTAACCCTTTCCCTCATAGAAGCACTTCTTGACGACATTACCAATACGACATACATTGACAATGTAGTAGTCAAACCAATGTTCATAATAAAGGCCAGAATCTCATGTAATCCCAGTAATATCTATGAAGGTGGGATAGATATGGCGACTACTTATCCACGGCATGACAGCTAAATGGATGTCGTTTGTATGGAGATATAATAGTATATTAACTTAAATCTCTATGTAGTCCCAGTAGTATCTATGGAGGTGGGATAGATATGGCCACTACTTATCCACTGCATGATAGCTAAATGGCTGTCGTTTGTATGGAGATAAAATAGTATATTAACTTAAATCTCTATGAAGGAAAGGGTTAAATGGCTGTTGTTTGGATGGAGATATAATAGTATATTAACTTAAATCTCTATGAAGGAAAGGGTTAAATGGCTGTCGTTTGTATGGAGATATAATAGTATATTAACTTAAATCTATATGAAGGAAAGGGTTAAATGGCTGTCGTTTGTATGGAGATATAATAGTATATTAACTTAAATCTCTATGAAGGAAAGGGTTAAATGGCTGTCGTTTGTATGGAGATATAATAGTATATTAACTTAAATCTCTATGAAGGAAAGGGTTAAATGGCTGTCGTTTGTATGGAGATATAATAGTATATTAACTTAAATCTCTATGAAGGAAAGGGTTAAATGGCTGTCGTTTGTATGGAGATATAATAGTATATTAACTTAAATCTCTATGAAGGAAAGGGTTAAATGGCTGTCGTTTGTATGGAGATATAATAGTATATTAACTTAAATCTCTATGAAGGAAAGGGTTAAATGGCTGTCGTTTGTATGGAGATATAATAGTATATTAACTTAAATCTCTATGGAGGAAAGGGTTAAATGGCTGTTGTTTGTATGGAGATATAATAGTATATTAACTTAAATCTCTATGAAGGAAAGGGTTAAATGGCTGTTGTTTGTATGGAGATATAATAGTATATTAACTTAAATCTCTATGGAGGAAAGGGTTAAGCACCTGGTTAATCGGGGCGGCGCCACCAGACGTATATTAGTCGTGTAATTCATTTTATTTGTTAGAGGATACTAGTAATGCAATACACAGATTATTATTATTATTATTATTATTACTAAGTTCTCCAAGTCCATGTGTGTAGCTTGTGTGTTTTACACAGTTTATTGACCGCTACCTGTTGTCCATATGAGCGACGCCTCCTGAAGAGATTAGTCATTTTAGAGTTTGGAGGATAGTGCATGATACAGACAGAGACCCATTCCAGAGTCTCATCTGGTTCTTTTACGAGCACAGTGTAAAGCACCGACACGAGACCTCGGTTTAACGTCTCATCTGAAAGACTGTTTGTTTTATTAGGGTCAGATGGGGGATCGAACCAGTGATTCCTGGATTACCAGTCCAGCGTGTTACCACTGGACTACAGATCCGTCTGTAATAGTAGAGAGGACCACATATATAATGTCTTTATATATTTGACACGCAACACTTCATATATCAGAGATATATCTTTCAATCTTTCAATGACCTTTCGAAATTCAGTGTATGTGATGAAATAATTGTTTCGCTTAATATTTAATTGTGCACTAGATTTTGTTTGGTTAACATTTTCCTAATTTTAAACACTCAAGATTAAATAATTGTGTTATCAATTCCAGATAAATAAATTGTTGTCTTATTATGTCAGTGTTTGATTAATTTATTGCGTAGGACGTATTATTATATAGAGTGGAAGTCGTGATAGCGCAGTGGATGAGCGTTCGCTTCAGGTGCGAAAGGTCTGGAGTTCGAGCCCCGATGGAGCCGTTACGATTGTGCCCTTATGCAAGGCATTTCAATTCCACGTTGCCACTTCTCTCTCCCTCCTGGCGATGGATTCCATCAGGAATGACGTCTCGAGAGTGATTAATATAAGTTGTAAGAACTTGTTTCGCAATCGAGCTAAACTAAATTTGTATAATAGTATTATATAGCAAAGTCACCATTTTTTATGTTTATGGTAGAACAAGTCCCAATAGGTGAATGTTGTTTCAATAATAAATCTTAACATCAGCTACATTTAGCAGCATTATATATTTATTATTTTTAAATTTAAGTTTATTTAAAGCGACATTACATATTACATCGCAAAAAGCAATAACATGCATGTGTTCACGTATAAATGCATTGGTACTACAAATTCTTCCGAATACATTCGAACACTAACATTGAATCAATAAACAGTGTTTTTGTGATCTACAAACTTTCAAAATTGAAAGTAGGATTTCATATAGCGGTCATCCACGCTCCTGAATTGACGTTTGTTTGTCATCGGAGTCAATACTAAACGCAAGATAATGTCGATTAAAGATAATTTAACTAAAACTAGTCTACAAATATATATGCATAGGCACACGTGAGCTATAACGGTAAATCTGTACCATATATTGTGTTATTCAGAATACACAGGTTATATTACGCATGTATGTCGACCTTATTAACATTATTTTGTTATGTCAACAAACCGCGTATACGACGTTTGCTTATTCTTATTATTTGGAAAAAGATCATACCATATAATAGGAAAATACATTCTGTAGAAATTTGCGTTTTCACAGATGTAGTGTCGCTTTAATGTCGCTAACGATTGCCCACTTGAACGACCAACAGTTTACCTAACAACACCCATTCCTAGGCAGACTCCAGCGGTTAACCACTACTTGGTGCACCAACCTCCGTAAGAAACTGCCAACTTTTTCATATAAATTTAGAGACACGGTCTGAGTGGGGCTTCATATAAATATTACATGCCAGTGTACGTGCCAAGACGGATGTGTAGCCCAGTGGTAAAACGCTGGACTGGTAATCCAGGGATCGCAGGTTCGATCCCCCGTCTGACCCTAATACAATTAACAGTCGTTCAGATGGGACATTAAACCGAGGTCTCGTGTCGGTGCTGTACACCGTGCACGTAAAAGTACCAGAGTAGACTCTGGAATGGGTCTCTGTCTGTATCATTGCACTATCCTCCAAAAATCTAAAATTACTAATCTCTTCAGGAGGCGGCGCTCATATGGGCAACCGGTAGCGACGATAAATAAACGTAAAAAACACAAACACGTGCCAAGAATAGTGTTAACCTAGGAGAGGAGAACATGTCAAGCAGGGTGTGACAATTTATGTTCGGGGGTTGACAATAAAACACATTCTATTCATATCCCACATAATCACATTGACATGCAACATTTATTCAAACATGGCTCGGCATTTTGTCTGCATAATCAAAGAAGGGCTTTACCACGATTAAATCTGCAATACAACATTGTTATAAGAATATGTATATATAAATGCATGCATAACGCTATGCATAATGGCTTCCTGAAGTTACTACTGCGATAACTTTACAGATAAATACGTCATTCATAAATACAAAGGTCTAGTTTTACATTTGAAGAAAAGAACGACGCTTTATGGCGCTTTAAACTGAAAGTGGAATCCTCATACAAGAACGCGCGTCTTGTCTTCACATCTTCCTGAAGTTACTACTACGATAACTTTACAAATGAAGACATTCATAAATACAAAGCTCTAGTTTTACATTTGAAGAAAAGAACGCTTGCTGGCGCTTTAAACTGAAAGTGTAATCCTCATACAAGAACGCGCGTCTTGTCTTCACATCTTCCTGAAGTTACTACTACGATAACTTTACAAATGAAGACATTCATAAATACAAAGCTCTAGTTTTACATTTGAAGAAAAGAACGCTTGCAGGCGCTTTAAACTGAAAGTAGAATCCTCGTTCCAGAACGCGCGTCTTGTCTTCACATCTTCCTGAAGTTACTACTACGATAACTTTACAAATGAAGACATTCATAAATACAAAGCTCTAGTTTTACATTTGAAGAAAAGAACGCTTGCTGGCGCTTTAAACTGAAAGTGGAATCCTCGTACAAGAACGCGCGTCTTGTCTTCACATCTTCCTGAAGTACTACTACTACGATAACTTTACAAATGAAGACATTCATAAATACAAAGCTCTAGTTTTACATTTGAAGAAAAGAACGCTTGCAGGCGCTTTAAACTGAAAGTGGAATCCTCGTACAAGAACGCGCGTCTTGTCTTCACATCTTCCTGAAGTTACTACTACGATAACTTTACAAATGAAGACATTCATAAATACAAAGCTCTAGTTTTACATTTGAAGAAAAGAACGCTTGCAGGCGCTTTAAACTGAAAGTGGAATCCTCGTACAAGAACGTGCGTCTTGTCTTCACATCTTCCTGAAGTTACTACTACGATAACTTTACAAATGAATACATTCATAAATACAAAGCTCTAGTTTTACATTTGAAGAAAAGAACGCTTGCAGGCGCTTTAAACTGAAAGTGGAATCCTCGTACAAGAACGCGCGTCTTGTCTTCACATCTTCCTGAAGTTACTACTACGATAACTTTACAAATGAAGACATTCATAAATACAAAGCTCTAGTTTTACATTTGAAGAAAAGAACGCTTGCAGGCGCTTTAAACTGAAAGTAGAATCCTCGTACAAGAACGCGCGTCTTGTCTTCACATCTTCCTGAAGTTACTACTACGATAACTTTACAAATGAAGACATTCATAAATACAAAGCTCTAGTTTTACATTTGAAGAAAAGAACGCTTGCTGGCGCTTTAAACTGAAAGTGGAATCCTCGTACAAGAACGCGCGTCTTGTCTTCACATCTTCCTGAAGTTACTACTACGATAACTTTACAAATGAAGACATTCATAAATACAAAGCTCTAGTTTTACATTTGAAGAAAAGAACGCTTGCTGGCGCTTTAAACTGAAAGTGGAATCCTCGTACAAGAACGCGCGTCTTGTCTTCACATCTTCCTGAAGTTACTACTACTACGATAACTTTACAAATGAAGACATTCATAAATACAAAGCTCTAATTTTACATTTGAAGAAAAGAACGCTTGCTGGCGCTTTAAACTGAAAGTGGAATCCTCGTACAAGAACGTGCGTCTTGTCTTCACATCTTCCTGAAGTTACTACTGCGATAACTTTACAAATGAATACATTCATAAATACAAAGCTCTAGTTTTACATTTGAAGAAAAGAACGCTTGCAGGCGCTTTAAACTGAAAGTGGAATCCTCGTACAAGAACGCGCGTCTTGTCTTCACATCTTCCTGAAGTTACTACTGCGATAACTTTACAAATGAATACATTCATAAATACAAAGCTCTAGTTTTACATTTGAAGAAAAGAACGCTTGCTGGCGCTTTAAACTGAAAGTGGAATCCTCGTACAAGAACGCGGGTCTTGTCTTCACATCTTCCTGAAGTTACTACTACTACGATAACTTTACAAATGAAGACATTCATAAATACAAAGCTCTAGTTTTACATTTGAAGAAAAGAACGCTTTGTGGTGCTTTAAACTGAAAGTGGAATCCTCGTACAAGAACGCGCGTCTTGTCTTCACATCTTCCTGAAGTTACTACTACTACGATAACTTTACAAATGAAGACATTCATAAATACAAAGCTCTAGTTTTACATTTGAAGAAAAGAACGCTTGCTGGCGCTTTAAACTGAAAGTGGAATCCTCGTACAAGAATGCGCGTCTTGTCTTCACATCGTATCATGTTAAGTCGTACTAAGATGTACGACCAATTTGTTGCTATCACGTGGCTAATCAAATCAATTAGCTTGTCTAAGAAATAATCAATGGTTTCTTACACGTTCAGGTAGCTCTAATAACATCTTAATCACGTGGGAAGGGTTCATTTGTCATGTGATTACGGTAATTTGTCATTCTTAAGCAAATTCAACCCAGCCTTTTGTCAGATAGCGTTGTAGTCTTGAAGAATATGTTGAAACATTATCTCCCATCACCTCCAATTTTCTGAATTATGTTTGTGGTCTTGCAGTCTAATATTATGTTTCTGGGGCTAATGGGAATTCATGTGCTAATAATGACAGTTATGTATACTTAGCTATAGTTATTTATGTGTATATTTGTGTTCAGTCAACTGGTTCCAAGCCATCACTGGTGTGCGCATACACTGAAGGACCTCGCTGGCTTTTCTATTACCTCCCTTGGCAGATAAAGTCCGATTTATCCCGAAATGTATAGCGGTCCTTTCAGTTGGAATCCTTTGTTTTTATAGTTGTTCCATAACCAGATGTTGCATTATGATAAATGTGATAAAACCCAAATCATGTTAGTTAATCGATAAAATAAATGTACAGAATGTTTACCCATTGGATATACTGTAGGATATCTGTCGAGATATAGTAACATAATAATTATAATATGAGAAAGTGGAAGAAAATAGATAGCATGGTGTGCAAAGGAAACAACGATAAAAACAGAGGAAACAACTTAAGAGGACTTACATACTTTAGGGAGTATTCAGGGGCAGTAACTGGTCGCTGTCTCTCATTACAGTTATGTATTCTTAAACAAATTATTGGTATCTATGTGTATATTTGTTTTCTGTCAACTGGTTCCAAGCCATCACTGGTGTGCGTATATCCATAAATCCATACTGAGGCAGTTCCAATTTTGCAACAATAATTGTTTCCCACATGATTCGCGGATGGATATACATAGTCATTGCCAGGCTTGTTCCGAGTATTCGCGCCAATTTGATCACGTGGTGTTTACATTATCCCACAAGTGTATTCCCATCTGATTATGTGGATACATATACGCCTTCGTGGCCTAGTGGTTAAGTCGTCTGCCTACGGATCGGGGGGGGGGGGTCGAAGGTTCGAACCTCGTCAGGTGTTTATTCTGATATGCCAGCTAGTTAAATAATGGTTACCGATTGTCTACCAGCAGGACGCCTGGCATACAAGCATATGATTCGGGAAGTACTGATGTTCATAAAAAGAGATGTCTCATAAGTCAGAAATGGCTGGCCCTTTAAATAGGTGTGATACTATAATTAACAAGAGCTTTACTTTACCTTTATATGATTATTGCACGTTGGTACCATGTATTCACGCTAATTTCATAACACGGTGTAGCGAAAAGTAAATCATTGACGCCACAATAGGTATACACTTATATAGTATATGTATATATTAAGAATGCTTTAAACCATAGGAACTCAATATTGAACGCTTTGTCTTCTTAATTACACAAAACAACTAACTAGAATGTTCATCCTCTATTTTAAATTATATTACAGTAGCTATACGATAGCTTTATTGATCACTTGTTTATTTATATGTAATTATATGTATATATTATGACTATGTACTTATGTATACGTCATGAATAAACTTATGTTCTGTTCTGTTTTATAAAATCTTCTCAGAAACTACAATGCTCAACTTTTACAAGAAACCATGATGCTTTGATATTTTGCAATGTACATGCTATCCTGTGGTAACGGTTACCTCGATATGTAACATGTTATGATAGTAATTTCAGTTGTTCAACTCAGATGAGCGATCCAGAGCCTTCATGGCCCTCTTGTTTTGTCACCGATACATACATTTCCAATAAAATCAATATCTTTATAATCTACCGTAACTCTTGTGGGACTTTAAACCAAGGTCTCGTGTCGGTGCTTTACATTGTGCAAGTAAAAGAACCAGAGGAGACTCTGGAATGGGTCTCTGTCTGTATCATTGCACTATCCTCCAACAATCTAAAATGACTAATCTCTCCAGGAGGCGTCGCTCATATGGACAACCGGTAACGACGATAAATAAACGTAAAACACACACAATTATGTCATACAACTAAAACATCATTGTACAAGCGTTTTAGTGCAGTTTTAGTGCAGTTTTAGTGCAGTTTTAGTGCAGTTTTAGTGCAGTTTTGGCATTTAGATTTGTTTTCTTCCAAGTTTTCGAACTTGCCCATCTCCGCCATTGGGTTGAATACTAGAACTACGAGGGTTGTATAATTGAATACCAGTATCACAGGGGTTGTATAATTGAATACTAGAACCACGAGGGTTGTATAATTGAATACTAGAACCACGAGGGTTGTATAATTGAATACTAGTATCACACGGGTTGTATAATTGAATACTAGTATCACAAGGGCTGTATAATTGAATACTAGTATCACGAGGGTTGTATAATTGAATACTAGAACCACGAGGGTTGTATAATTGAATACTAGAACCACGAGGGTTGTATAATTGAATACTAGAACCACGAGGGTTGTATAATTGAATACCAGTATCACACGGGTTGTATAATTGAATACTAGTATCACAAGGGTTGTATAATTGAATACTAGAACCACGAGGGTTGTATAATTGAATACTAGTATCACACGGGTTGTATAATTGAATACTAGAACCACGAGGGTTGTATAATTGAATACTAGTATCACAAGGGTTGTATAATTGAATACTAGACCCACGAGGGTTGTATAATTGAATACTAGTATCACAAGGGTTGTATAATTGAATACTAGTATCACAAGGGTTGTATAATTGAATACTAGTATCACAAGGGTTGTATAATTGAATACTAGAACCACGAGGGTTGTATAATTGAATACTAGAACCACGAGGGTTGTATAATTGAATACTAGAACCACGAGGGTTGTATACTTGAATACTAGAACCACGAGGGTTGTATAATTGAATACTAGAACCACGAGGGTTGTATAATTGAATACTAGAACCACGAGGGTTGTATAATTGAATACTAGAACCACGAGGGTTGTATTATTGAATACTAGAACCACGAGGGTTGTATAATTGAATACTAGTATCACGAGGGTTGTATAAGTGAATACTAGTATCACAAGGGTTGTATAATTGAATACTAGTATCACGAGGGTTGTATAAGTGAATACTAGTATCACAAGGGTTGTATAATTGAATACTAGTATCACGAGGGTTGTATAAGTGAATACTAGTATCACAAGGGTTGTATATCTCAATTTGTATATTACTCAATCCAGTATTGACCAGCATATCCCAGTCCAGTCCATCTCATTCCAGTGCAGCCCAGCCCAGTAGAGTCAACCCGTGCGCAGCCCAGCACAGTCCAGTTCAACACAGCTTTGTCCAGTACAACTGATGTCAGCGCAGCCCAGGCTAGCACAGTCCAGCTCGGGTTACCACTGGACTACAGATCCGTCTGTGAACAATCAAACATTAGTGTTTTACGTTTATTTATAATCGCTACCGGTTGCCCATATGAGCGACGCCTCCTGAAGAGATTAGTCATTTTAGATGTTTGGAGGATAGTGCAATGATACAGACAGAGACCCATTCCAGAGTCTCCTCTGGTTCTTTTACGTGCAGGGCGTAAAGCACCGACACGAGACCTTGGTTTAACGTCCCATCTGAAAGACTGTTATTCCCATCTGAAAGACTGTTAATTTTATTAGGGTCAGACGGGGGATCGAACCTGCGATCCCTGGATTACCAGTCCAGCTCGGGTTACCACTGGACTACAGATCCGTCTGTGTCACACATTAAATCTTAGTATGTGAATAAATAGTAAATTCTTTAATTAGTTTGATAACCTCGGACCTTAAATTCATGAAACGCAAACAAATTAATGTGAAAATTGTCGTCACAAATGTGAAAAGAGTGACATAGGTTTTAATCTTTATTAAAGTCTCATATATGTACATACATGTAATACAAACACAAATATAAATAATCAGATTAAAAGTACATAGCCATTCTGAATAGAATTATAAGAGACATATTGCAACAAAACATATCACATTATAAAATCCCACACTACTATTAGTTAATGCTTATTTACATTCTAAAGCCAAGAAACAGTTGCTAATTTATATTTAAATACGAAATAAAACAAAATGGTATAAAACACTAAATCGAAAAACAAGCACTAGTGCGCTTTTAAGAAATATTTTACAAAATCAGTTATCACCCAGGATCAGATCGAGAATGACCTAATTAGCAGTTGCTTCTTGTAGTCTGTAAAAATCATAGATATATAGTAATTAACACAAAAAAGGGCATTATTTACAAAGGTAAAAGTAACGACGCTGTAGTATATTAAAACAGGTTTTGGCACAAAGTCTTATCACTGATTGATTACTGAATAGAAATAGAAATTGATCACGTTTTGTCATATTACAGAAATTATGGTCAGCTAATATTGCCTTCTGCAATAGTAAAGTTCTTAGATCATTATATATGGCACATTCCAATAAAACGTGTACAATAATGGTCACATAATTATGTGCAAACGTGCACAAATGTGAAAACTGTCAGTGACAAATGTGAAAACTGACTTGGTGTAAATGTGAAAAAAGTGATGACAATTGTGAAAATAAATTGGTTGCAACAATATTTGTCATAATTGTCACAAACAGTTGTTGACATGATTACGTGATGATTCTGAGAAGTTACATTGCATAATAATTAATAGGGAGGTCTCTTTGGGAATCTTGTTATTGTTTTTCTAGTTTAGGGTTTGCCCACAACGAATGCAGTGTAAGTGAGGGACCGCAGTCGCAATTGTCATACTATTTCACATATATTTATTCTTTATTTCAGTCTCATCGTTGTACAATACATAAAATATACACAACAAATTATCGTGGCAAAGTACAACACCATTCATTATAAAAGAATTATAAGAGACTAATCTAATCACAGATAATCAAACTATCACACTCTACTGACATATTATTATATTTACATATTAAAACCGAGGAACACTAATTGAATATTAAATACTTATTAAAACCAGAAATTTTGAAATACTGAAATGGAAAAAAGCACTAATGCGCAATTAAGAAATGTTTTAAAAAATCAGTTATCAACCTCGATCAGATCGCGGTTGAACTA
>CM026404.1:65526612-65581612 GCA_014843695.1 Archivesica marissinica
ACTACCTCGGTTTAATGTCCCATCTGAATGACCTTTACTATTATTAAGGTCAGACTGTGGATCTAACTTGCGATCCCTGTATTCGCAGTCCAACGTGTTTACCACTGGACTACTGAATCGTTCTGTATGGTGTGTATGTGTGTGCGTCCGTGCGTGCGCGTGCGTGCGTGTGTGCGTGCGCGCGTTTATTTATCGTCACTACTGGTTACCCACAAGAGCGACGCCTCCTGAAGAGATTAGTCATGTTAGATTTATATCCTTTTAGACAAATAAATAGGCACATTATTTTGGTATCAAAATGTGCGAAATATTGGGTAAATTAGTGCATTGTATGAAGGATTATTTTCTTCACTCATGATAGTAAAATCCATCATTCTAAAATTTGTAACGAAAAAGTAACACTCAATTTAAAAGTGCACAGTTTTTTTATAGTACCAGTATAGAACAACGAATATTGAAAGAAATAAAAGTATCAGTCTGTCTGTTCTTGGTAGGGACATACGATATCCAAATTGACATGGTTTCCTTGAAATATTATATACATGTATTTGTTTTCCGGAAGAAATTTATAAGTGAGTGATGGATAGCGTGTCTGTATAGCGCAAACAATTCCAAAGTGGCGCCTGGCGGAATTATTATCTTTCAAGACAATTTTAATTGATTCAATGCCTTGTAGGCTAGCTTATTCATGGCCCGAATGCTTTTAATCAATTATGGTTTGAGTTGCCTGTCAGATAATTAATATCTTCACTTCGCTATGACACATTAAATATTTCTTTTCCTGATTACCTGTGGAGACAATATTTCTCGAACCTGTGGCTTTATTGATCACCATGGAAACAGGACTCTTGTGGCACGTGCTATTCGCAAATGATTTGGGACCGCAGTTCTGTACATTTTTTTGTCGTCTGTTTCTTATATCTCACAAATTATTTAAATCGACACTGCACTAACGACACTGTGAATCTCTTAATATTAACTTTATTTATTGTACAACGATTGCGAAACAAGTTTAATAATAATAAGTAATAATAATAATAATAAAGAGTTTATTATACGAGATAACTCATTTGAACAATTAAGTCGATCTACCATTAGGATTTAACAACATATATTTAGTGGTTACCATTTTGGATTTCTGATCGAAGTATATAAGCGCTTGTATCTGTAGTCCAGTGGTCAACACGATGGACTGGGAATTCAGGGATCGCAGGTTCGACCCGTCTGACCCTAATAAAAAATTAACCAGAGATTCTTGAATGGGTCTCTCTCTGTATCACCCTAATAAAATTAACAGTCTTTCAGATGGGAATAACAGTCTTTCAGATGGGACGTTAAACCAAGGTCTCGTGTCGGTGCTTTACGCCCTGCACGCAAAAGAACCAGAGGAGACTCTGGAATGGGTCTCTGTCTGTATCATTGCACTATCCTCCAAAAATCTAAAATGACCAATCTCTTCAGGAGGCGTCACTCATATGGACAACCGGTAACGACGATAAATAAACGTAAAACACACACACACACACACACACACACACCACACACACACACACACACACACACACACACACACACACCACGCACACCACGCACACCACGCACACCACACATACCATACACACCATGCACACCACGCACACCACACACACCACACACACCACGCACACCTCACATACCACACACACCACACCACACACACCACACACACCACGCACACCACACACACCACATACACCACACACCACATACACACAACCACGCATACCACGCAAACCACGCACACCACGTGCACTACACACAACACTCACACTACGCACACCACACACACACACACACACACACACACACACACACACACACACACACACACACACACACACACACACACACACACACCTGCACCGCTGTTCAATACCATATTTGATCAAACAGTTTAGGAAGAGAAGTGAAAACAGATTTAAATGATGGCCGCTGTGGCGACCATATTGATTCATTTACTGTCTGAATTATTTTATCTCCTGGTCTAGATCAAGTTGCATAAGCATCAAGGTCACCGGGTTTGAAAAGTGTTATATTAAGCTTCCTATGGTCACTCATATGGGCAACCGGTAGCGACGATAAATATACGTAAAAACACACACAAACACTTCCATTGGAATTAGATGTCTAAATAGCGAATAGAAGTCAAGTCAATGGGATTGGACACTTCGAGCTACACGCATGCATAGTTTACTATAGAAGTCAATGGGATTGGACATTTCGAGCTACACGCATGCATAGTTTACTATAGAAGTCAATGGGATTGGACATTTCGAGCTACACGCATGCATAGTTTACTATAGAAGTCAATGGGATTGGACACTTCGAGCTACACGCATGCATAGTTTACTATAGAAGTCAATGGGATTGGACACTTCGAGCTACAAGCATGCATAGTTTACTATAGAAGTCAATGGGATTGGACATTTCGAGCTACACGCATGCATAGTTTACTATAGAAGTCAATGGGATTGGACACTTCGAGCTACACGCATGCATAGTTTACTATAGAAGTCAATGGGATTGGACACTTCGAGCTACAAGCATGCATAGTTTACTATAGAAGTCCATGGAATTAGACACTTCGAGCTACACGTATGTATAGTTTGCTATAGAAGTCAATGGGATTGGACACTTCGAGCTACACGTGTGCATAGTTTGCTATAGAAGTCAATGGGATTGGACACTTCGAGCTATACGCATGCATAGTTTACAATAGAAGTCAATGGGATTGGACACTTCGAGCTACAGGTATGTATAGTTTGCTATAGAAGTCAATGGGATTGGACACTTCGAGCTACACGTGAGCATAGTTTGCTATAGAAGCCAATGGGATTGGAAACTTCGAGCTACAAGCATGCATAGTTTACTATAGAAGTCCATGGAATTAGACACTTCGAGCTACACGTATGTATAGTTTGCTATAGAAGTCAATGGGATTGGACACTTCGAGCTATACGCATGCATAGTTTACAATAGAAGTCAATGGGATTGGACACTTCGAGCTACAGGTATGTATAGTTTGCTATAGAAGTCAATGGGATTGGACACTTCGAGCTACACGTGAGCATAGTTTGCTATAGAAGCCAATGGGATTGGAAACTTCGAGCTACACCCATGCATAGTTTACTATAGAAGCCAATGGGATTGGACACTTCGAGCTACACGCATGCATAGTTTACTATAGAAGCCAATGGGATTGGACACTTCGAGCTACACGCATGCATAGTTTACTATAGAAATCAATGGGATTGGATACTTCGAGCTACAAGCATGCATAGTTTACTATAGAAGTCCATGGAATTAGACACTTCGAGCTACACGTGAGCATAGTTTACTATGGCAGTCAATGGGATTGGACACTTCGAGCTATACGCATGCATAGTTTACTATAGAAGTCAATGGGATTGGACACTTCGAGCTATACGCATGCATAGTTTACTATGGCAGTCAATGGGATTGGACACTTCGAGCTACACACATGCATAGCTTACAATAGAAGTCAATGGGATTGGACACTTCGAGCTACACGTGTGCATAGTTTACTATAGAAGTCAATGGGATTGGACACTTCGAGCTACAAGCATGCATAGTTTACTATAGAAGTCCATGGAATTAGACTCTTCGAGCTACACGTATGTATAGTTTGCTATAGAAGTCAATGGGATTGGACACTTCGAGCTACACGTATGTATAGTTTGCTATAGAAGTCAATGGGATTGGACACTTCGAGCTACACGTATGTATAGTTTGCTATAGAAGTCAATGGGATTGGACACTTCGAGCTACACGTATGTATAGTTTACTATGGCAGTCAATGGGATTGGACACTTCGAGCTACACGCATGCATAGTTTAGTGAATGGACACTTCGAGCTACAAGCATGCATATTTTACTATAGAAGCAATGGGAGTGGACACTTCGAGCTACACGCATGCATAGTTTACCAATGCACTTCGAGCTACAATGCACTATATAATTTAATGGGATTGGACACTTCGAGCTACAAGCATGCATATTTTACTAAAGAAGTCAATGGAATTGGATACTTCGAGCTACACGCATGCATATTTTACTAAAGAAGTCAATGGGATTGGATACTTCGAGCTACACGTATGTATAGTTTGCTATAGAAGTCAATGGGATTGGACGCTTCGAGCTACACGCATGCATAGTGTACTATATCAGTCAATGGGATTGGATACTTCGAGCTACACGCATGCATAGCTTACTATATAATTCAATGGGATTGGACACTTCGAGCTACACGCATGCATAGCTTACTATATAATTCAATGGGATTGGACACTTCGAGCTACAAGCATGCATAGTTTACTATATAATTCAATGGGATTGGACACTTCGAGCTACAAGCATGCATATTTTACTATATAATTCGATGGGAGTGGACACTTCGAGCTACAAGCATGCATAGTTTACTAAATAAGTCAATGGGATTGGATACTTCGAGCTACACGCATGCATAGTTTACTATATAATTCAATGGGATTGGACATTTCGAGCTATACGCATGCATAGTTTACTATAGAAGTCAATGAGTTTGGACACTTCGAGCTACAAGCATGCAGAGTTTACTATAGAAGTCAATGGGCTTGGACACTTCGAGCTACACGCATGCATAGTTTACTATAGAAGTCAATGGTATTGGACACTTCGAGCTACAAGCATGCATAGTTTACTATATAATTCAATGGGATTGGACACTTCGAGCTATACGCATGCATAGTTCACTATGGCAGTCAATGGGATTGGACACTTCGAGCTATACGCATGCATAGTTTACTATAGAAGTCAATGGAATTGGACACTTCCAGCTACAAGCTTGCATAGCGTACTATAGAAGACAATGGGATTGGACACATCGAGCTACAACCATGCATAGTTTACTATAGAAGCCAATGGGATTGGATACTTCGAGCTACAAGCATGCATAGTTTACTATAGAAGTCAATGGGATTGGACACTTCGAGCTACAAGCATGCATAGTTTACTATAGAAGTCAATGGGATTGGACACTTCGAGCTACACGCATGCATAGTTTACTATAGAAGTCCATGGGATTGGATAATTCGAGCTACAAGCATGCATAATTTACTATAGAAGTCAATGGGATTGGATACTTCGAGCTACAAGCATGCATAGTTTACTATATAATTCGATTGGAGTGGACACTTCGAGCTACACGCATGCATAGTTTACAAGTTGAAGTCGTGATAGCGCAGTGGATGTGCGTTCGCTTCATGTGCGAAAGGTCCGGAGTTCGAGCCCCACTGGAGCCGTTAGGATTGTGCCCTTAGGCAAGACATTTAAATTCCACATTGCCTCTTCTCTCCTTCATGGCGATGGATTCCATCAGGAATGAGTTCTCGAGAGTGATTAATATAAGTTTGAAAGAACTTGTTTAGCAATCGAGCTAAAATAAATTTGTATAAACTAGTTTACAATAGAAGAAAATGGGATTGGATACTTCGAGCTACATGCATGCATAGTTTACAATAGAAGAACATGGGATTGGACACTTCGAGCTACAAGCATGCATAGTTTACTATAGAAGACAATGGGATTGGACACTTCGAGCTACAAACATGCATAGTTTACTATTGCAGTCAATGGGATTGGACACTTCGAGCTACAAACATGCATAGTTTACTATTGCAGTCAATGGGATTGGACACTTCGAGCTACAAGCATGCATAGTTTACTATAGAAGTCAATGGGATTGGACACTTCGAGCTACACGCATGCATAGTTTACTATATAATTCAATGGGATTGGACACTTCGAGCTACACGCATGCATAGTTTACTATATAATTCAATGGGATTGGACACTTCGAGCTACACGCATTCATAGTTTACTATAGAAGACAATGGGAGTGGACACTTCGAGCTACACGCATGCATAGTTTATTATAGAATTCAATGGGATTGGACGCTTCCAGCTACAAACATGCATAGTTTACTATAGAAGTCAATGGGATTGGACACTTCCAGTTACAAGCTTGAATAGCTTACTATAGAATTCAATGGGATTGGACACTTCCAGCTACAAACATACATAGTTTACTATAGAAGTCAATGGGATTGGACACCTCGAGCTACACGCATACCTAGTTTACTATAGAAGTCAATGGGATACACCCACACAACCAAACAAATGGACACTTCCAGCTACAAGCTTGCATAGTTTACTATAGAAATCAATGGGATTGGACACTTCCAGCTACAAGCATGCATAGCTTACTATAGAAGCCAATGGGATTGGACACTTCGAGCTACAAGCTTGCATAGTTTACTATATAATTCAATGGGATTGGACACTTCCAGCTACAAGCATACATAGTTTACTATAGAAGTCAATATGATTGGACACACGAGCTACACGCATGCATAGTTTACTATAGAATTCAATGGGATTGGACACTTCCAGCTACACGCTTGCATAGCGTACTATAGAAGTCAATGGGAGTGTACATTTCGCTGACAACCCTGACCACACACCATGACCGTTGTTTCCAAAATTGTAATATATATCAACCATCTATACACCCACAAAGTTTCATCAAAATCAACCATTTTTACGCAGCCCAAAACAGTAACCACAGTTCCTAGCAACATGGCATAAATACAAGTATAGCATACGATTACTAATTGCAGATTTTAAGTCTTATGCTGTAAATCTAGTCTCTCTGACGATATTACTGCAAATCGAAAATCAAATCTAGTCTCTCTGACGATATTACTGAAAATCGAAAATCAAATCTAGTCTCTCTGACGACATTACTGTTAATCGAAAATCAAATCTAGTCTCTCTGACGACAATACTGCACATCGAAAATCAAATCTAGTCTCTCTGACGACAATATTGCACATCGAAAATCAAATCTAGTCTCTCTGACGACAATACTGAAAACCTATAGTATGTCTGTAACAGCAGCCATTCTTACTGAAAGTCCAGTCTTTCTGACAACAATTCTGAAAGTCCAATCGTTCTGACATCAATGCTGAAAGTCCAGTGTTTCTGACATCAATGCTGAAAGTCCAATCTTTCTGTCATCAATGTTGAAAGTCCAGTCTTTCTGTCATCAATTCTGAAAGTTCAGTCTTTCTGTCATCAATGCTGAAAGTCCAGTCTTTCTGACATCAATGCTGAAAGTCCAATCGTTCTGACATCAATGCTGAAAGTCCAGTGTTTCTGACATCAATGCTGAAAGTCCAGTCTTTCTGACAACAATTCTGAAAGTCCAATCGTTCTGACAACAATTCTGAAAGTCCAATCGTTCTGACATCAATGCTGAAAGTCCAGTCTTTCTGACACCAATGCTGAAAGTCCAGTATTTCTGACACCAATGCTGAAAGTCCAATCGTTCTGACATCAACACTGAAAGTTCAGTCTTTCTGTCATCAATGCTGAAAGTCCAGTCTTTCTGACATCAATGCTGAAAGTCCAATCGTTCTGACATCAATGCTGAAAGTCCAGTGTTTCTGACATCAACGCTGAAAGTCCAGTCTTTCTGACAACAATTATGAAAGTCCAATCGTTCTGACAACAATTCTGAAAGTCCAATCGTTCTGACATCAATGCTGAAAGTCCAGTCTTTCTGACACCAATGCTGACAGTCCAGTATTTCTGACACCAATGCTGAAAGTCAAATCGTTCTGACATCAACACGGAAAGTTCAGTCTTTCTGACATCAATGCTGAGAGTTTAGTCTTTCTGACACCAATGCTGATAGTCCAATCGTTCTGACATCAACACTGAAAGTCCAGTCTTTCTGTCATCAATGCTGAAAGTCCAGTTTTTCTGACATCAATGCTGAAAGTCCAGTCTTTCTGACATCAATACTGAAAGTCCAGTCTTTCTGACAACAACACTGAAAGCTCAGTCTTTCTGACAACAACACTGAAAGCTCAGTCTTTCTGGCGACAGTACTGTAAAACATTTCCTACGAGACTCTTAGAAGAAAGTGGAATGATCAGAGAGCGCAGGAAATGAATGTTTTTATTTGATAATTTTCAGTCAGTTTAATGGGTCTTTAGTGGCAAGTTAGAGCAGGTACAGACATTATATCCAATCTTTGCTAAAAGCAACAATGACAACATTGTGTCATTGTAGCATCTCACGAGACTATCTCCTATCACTTTAATGCACGATCCACCTTCTAGATAGGAAGCCACTGTGATTAATTCGCAGCAACTATTGCACACCAAAGTGATTTTCTAATCTGATATTAAATGTAAACCCTTTCCTATTTCTTTTTTACTGTCGTCTTTTAATATTGAAAGTAGGTGCATTCGGAGAGTATATGGCGTGCACAGGTGTGGTGTCGGAGAGTATGTGGCGTGTACATGTGTGGTGTCGGAGAGTATGTGGCTTGCACAGGTGTGGTGTCAGAGAGTATGTGGCGTGCACAGGTGTGGTGTCGGAGAGTATGTGGCGTGAACAGGTGTGGTGTCAGAGAGTATGTGGCTTGCACAGGTGTGGTGTCGGAGAGTATGTGGCGTGCACAGATGTGGTGTCAGAGAGTATGTGGATTGCACAGGTGTGGTGTCGGAGGGTATGTGGCTTGCACAGGTGTGGTGTCGGAGGGTATGTGGCTTGCACAGGTGTGGTGTCAGAGAGTATGTGGCTTGCATAGGTGTGGTGTTGGAGAGTATGTGGCTTGCACAGGTGTGGTGTCGGAGAGTATGTGGCGTGCACAGGTGTGCTGTCGGAGGGTATGTGGCGTGCACAGGTGTGGTGTCGGAGAGTATGTGGCGTGCACATGTGTGGTGTCGGAGAGTATGTGGCGTACACAGGTGTGGTGTCAGAGGGTATGTGGCTTGTACAGGGGAGGTGTCGGAGAGTATGTGGCGTGCACAGGTGTGGTGTTGGAGAGTCCATGGCTTGCACATGGGAAGTGTCGGAGAGTATGTGACGTGCACAGGGGAAGTGTCGGAGAGTATGTGGCTTGCACAGTGGAAGTGTCGGAGAGTATGTGACGTGCACAGGGGAAGTGTCGGAGAGTATGTGGCTTGCACAGGTGTGGTGTCGGAGAGTATGTGGCTTGCACAGTGGAAGTGTCGGAGAGTATGTGACGTGCACAGGGGAAGTGTCGGAGAGTATACATGTGGCGTGCACAGGGGGGGGGGGTGTCGGAGAGTATGTGGCTTGCACAGGTGTGGTGTCGGAGAGTATGTGGCGTGCACAGGGGAGGTGTCGGAGAGTATGTGGCGTGCACAGGTGTGGTGTCGGAGAGTATGTGGCGTGCACAGGGGAGGTGTCGGAGAGTATGTGGCTTACACAGGGGAGGTGTCGGAGAGTATGTGGCGTGCACAGGTGTGGTGTCGGAGAGTGTGTGGCGTGCACAGGGGAGGTGTCGGATAGTATGTGGCTTGCACATGGGAAGTGTCGGAGAGTATGTAGAGTATGTGGCGTGCACAGGTGTGGTGTCGGAGAGTATGTGGCTTGCACAGGGAGGTGTCGGAGAGTATGTGGCTTGCACAGGTGTGTCGGAGAGTATGTGGCTTGCACAGGTGTGGTGTCGGAGAGTATGTGGCTTGCACAGGTGTGGTGTCGGAGAGTATGTGGCTTGCACAAGTATGGTGTCGGAGAGTATGTGGCTTGCACAGGTGTGGTGTCGGAGAGTATGTGGCTTGCACAGGGGAGGTGTCGGAGAGTATGTGGCTTGCACAGGTGTGGTGTCGGAGAGTCCATGGCTTGCACAGGGGAGGTGTCAGAGAGTATGTGGCGTGCACAGGTGTGGTGTCGGAGAGTCTATGGCGTGTACAGGTGTGGAGTGTCGGAGAGTATGTGGCTTGCACAGGGGAGGTGTCGGAGAGTATGGCTTGCACAGGAGGTTGTATTGGAGAGTCCATGGCTTGCACAGGTGTGGTGTCGGAGAGTTCATGGTGTGCACAGGTGTGGTGTCGGAGAGTCCATGGCTTGCTTTGTGGTGTCGGAGAGGGCTGTGTTGCATTGGAGAGTGGCTTGCACAGGTGTGGTGTCGGAGAGTCCATGGCTTGCTTTGTGGTGTCGGAGGAGACACTGGCTTGCACAGGTGTTGCATTGGAGAGTCCATGGCTTGCACATGTGTGGTGTCGGAGAGTCCATGGCTTGCTTTTTGGTGTCGGAGAGTCCATGGCTTGCTTTGTGGTGTCGGAGAGTCCATGGCTTGCTTTGTGGTGTCGGAGAGTCCATGGCTTGCACATGTGTGATGTCTGAGAGTCCATAGCATGCACAAGGGTGGTATTTGAGAGTCCATGACTTGCACAGGTGAGGTGTCGGAGAGTCCACGGTTTGCACAGGTGAGGTGTCGGAGAGTCCATGGCTTGTACAGGTGTAATCCGCTTTACAGTTTATTTATATTTATATATGAACACTTACATATGTATTGTCTATTGATACTAAATATTCGTAACTTGAATTAATGCTTGATAGCGTAGACATCATAGTTCCAAGAACAGCATAGACTCGAAACTAAAATACAAGGGTTCAGTAGTTCCAAGAACACCATATATAGACTCGAAACTAAAATGCAAGGATTCAATCGTTCCAAGAACACCATAGGCTCGAAACTAAAATGCAAGGGTTCAATAGATCCAAGAACACCATAGACTCGAAACTAAAATACAAGGGTTCAAATCTTCCAAGAACACCATAGGCTCGAAACTAAATTACAAGGGTTCAGTAGATCCAAGAACACCATATATAGACTCGAAACTAAAATGCAAGGGTTCAAATGTTCCAAGAACACCATAGACTCGAAACTAAAATGCAAGGGTTCAAGTGTTCGTTTTGAAATATAATTATATTTAGTATTTAAAGGTGTGTGAAGAATATTAAAAAGGAATGCCAGTATTGTGTTGCTATCTTACACACAAAATACACAAACTGATATTAATATTACAAACAATATTGTTGTTATTTATTTGATCTGGTTTTATGCCTTCATTAGCAACCCTTTGGGCTATATCGCCGGTCTGTTCCTGAGCAGGCTCCAGTGGTTAACAAGTACTTGGTGCACCAAGCTCCGTAAGAAACTGCCAACTGTTTCGTATAAAGAGACATGGCCTGAGCTAGGCTCGAACCACTGACCATAAGTGATGATATTTTACAGCGACCATAACCACTCGACCACGGAGGCGGTCCTTTTATAAACAATACATTATAATGATAATGCTTCCTTCTCATAGTGTGATATAAGTTGTTTCGGATGTTTGTGCTTTACGTTTATTTATCGTCGTTACCGGTTACCCATATGAGCAACGCCTCCTGAAAAGATTAGTTATTTTAGATGTTGGAGGATAGTGCAATGATACAGACAGAGACCCATTCCAGAGTCTCCTCTGGTTCTTTTACATGCACGGTGTAAAGCACCGACACGAGACCTCGGTTTAACGTCCCATTTGAAAGACTGTTAATTTTATTAGGGTCAGACGGGGGATCGAACCTACGATCCCTGGATTACCAGTCCAGCGTGTTACCGTTGGACTACAGATTCGTCTGTTGTTTCGGATGTCCAGTGCCCGAGGTTATAACACTTTTCTCAGATCTCATACTCAAACTCAAATTATATGATTGGTTAATTCTAAGTTTTACTGCCAGCTGAATCAACCAGAAGCTTGATACTGAGTTTGAGATAGTAGAAACGTGTATAACCTCGAGGCCAGGTGTAGTGCTGCTTATGAGAATCAAATATAGACAACTCAGAAACTATTGTTTTATGTAGGTCTTCACAAACAAACTACCAGCCTCACTGTATAATCCATGGATAGCTATATGCGCATACATTTCCTTTGGGGATCTCCGTGGATGGCACTATGCGCATATTGAGTTCCTTTGGGGATCTCCGTGGATGGCTCTATGCGCATATTGAGTTCCTTTAGGGTCTCCGTGGATAGCTCAATGCGCATATATAGTTCCTTTGGGATTTCCGTGGATAGTTCTAAGCGCATATATAGTTCCATTTGGGACCTCTGTGGATAGCTATTTTCGCATATAGAGTTCCTTTGGGGAGCTCATGGATAGATATATGCATGCGTATATATATATATAGTTCCTTTGCGGGATCTCCGTGGATAGATATATGCTCATAATGTGTATAGCTTAAAGACAGCCATTCACATAATCTAGTAACTATTGCAATAGTAATGTTCAAATGTGCTAAAGACTGTGTACAATATCATCTGAAGATTAGTATATATCAATTGTTATTGTTCCACATTAAGTAGAGAATTTTGAACTGTTGGATAGTTGGAGCATTTTGAACTATTGGATAGTTGGAGCAGTTTGAACTGCTGGATAGTTGGAGCAGTTTGAACTATTGGATAGTTGGAGCATTTTGAACTATTGGATAGTTGGAGCATTTTGAACTATTGGATAGTTGGAGCATTTTGAACTATTGGATAGTTGGAGCATTTTAAACTGTTGGATAGTTGGAGCATTTTGAACTGTTGGATAGTTGGAGAATTTTGAACTGAGTGAGGCAATGACTTTCAAACTTTGGTCTTTTGTGTGTATAACTGATAATCTGAGGTTGATCTGAGAATTCTAGGATGTATATCAGAAGTAAAAGTGAAGGAGGATTTTAAGCATTCTGGAGCAGCTCCATGTAATGTTTTATACATTTGTATAGCCTTCTGATACACGACTCGTTCTGGAAAGGTCATCCATTTTAGTTGGGAGAATAATAATTGCGATGGCGTGTCGATATCCTGATCTAGAATGATTCTAGCTACTCTCTTTTGGAACCGACTAGTTTATCTCCTAAATATGAGTTGCAGCTACCACACATTACACAACAAAAGTCTAGGTGGGGCATTATGCAGTCTACATCAGCTATGTCAAACTCGGCTATGTCGAATTCTCCGGTTATCGTTTCAGACACTATCATTTACATATGAACTTTCTCTGTTTATATCGAATTTCGTTAAGTCAAACTTCGGTTATGTTGAAGTAAGTTTGTTCGGTCCGACGGAATTCGACATAACGGATGTAGACTGTATAAGCATTGTAGAAGAGTTTGCGATTGGGAATAGAGAGATATGATTTATTCGATACAGTAAGCATAAAATAAGGCTTACACTTTTTGAGAACATTGTCAGTATGTTTATCCCAGGATAATGTGCTGTCCATCGTGACCCCAAGTAGCCGTCCAGCAGAACTCGGAGGTATGATGGTGTTTGTCAATTTCTCTTCACGATCAGACTCATACGCTTAGGAAACCTACATATAGAGTACTCGTGTGTCTCGCTATATAGCAACATGTCGTCTGCGTGACACATCTGTGTCTCACTGTATAGCAACGTGTCGTCTGCGTGACACGCCTGTGTCTCCTGTATATAGTAACGTATCGCTTGCGTGGCACATCTGTGTCTCACTCTATAGCAACGTTTCGTCTGCGTGACACACCTGCGTCTCCTGTATATATTAACGTATCGCTTGCGTGACACATCTGTGTCTCTGCTATATAGCAACGTATCGTCTGCGTGACAAAAATGTGTCTCCACTATATAGCAACGTATCGTCTGCGTGATACACATGCGTCTCCACGATATAGCAACGTATCGTCTGCGTGACATACATGCGTCTCCACGATATAACAAGGTATCACTTTCTTATCATCCAGTTCTCTCCGCTATATAGCAACGTGTCGTCTACGTGACATGCCTGTTCTCTCCACAATATAACAAGGTATCACTTTCTTGTCATCCAGTTCTCTCCGCTATATAGCAACGTGTCGTCTACGTGACATCCCTGTGTCTCCACGATATAACAAGGTATCACTTTCTTGTCATCCAGTTCTCTCCGCTATATAGCAACGTATCGTCTACGTGACATCCCTGTGTCTCCACGATATAACAAGGTATCACTTTCTTGTCATCCAGTTCTCTCCGCTACATAGCAACGTGTCGTCTACGTGACATCCCTGTGTCTCCACGATATAACAAGGTATCACTTTCTTGTCATCCAGTTCTCTCCGCTATATAGCAACGTGTCGTCTACGTGACATCCCTGTGTCTCCACGATATAACAAGGTATCACTTTCTTGTCATCCAGTTCTCTCCGCTACATAGCAACGTGTCGTCTACGTGACATCCCTGTGTCTCCACGATATAACAAGGTATCACTTTCTTGTCATCCAGTTCTCTCCGCTATATAGCAACGTGTCGTCTACGTGACATCCCTGTGTCTCCACGATATAACAAGGTATCACTTTCTTGTCATCCAGTTCTCTCCGCTACATAGCAACGTGTCGTCTACGTGACATCCCTGTGTCTCCACGATATAACAAGGTATCACTTTCTTGTCATCCAGTTCTCTCCGCTACATAGCAACGTGTCGTCTACGTGACATCCATGTTCTCTCCGCTATATCAATTGCATCGTATGCGTGTTGGATATGCTCAGTGAACGGACAGCGTAAAGATACTTGATTTGAGAGATTGATAAAGTTTCTCATCTGGGAGGAAAAACTTATCACTTATTCATTAACACGGTACTTCCCAATGCTCTTCACGATGACAGACAATACACAGGTGTTTTATTTCAATTACTCAATAGCTTTTGATTGATAAAATAGTGACTCTTCATTGGAGATTCTATCTATAAACAATTTGTTTGCAGGTTTCAATAGCACGTAGGAAAAGAACGTGTATTTTTAAAATCATCAACTATTGATATGATTGGATCGCAAATTATACTATTCTTTTAAAGCTCATCAATTATTTATTATGATGGGGCTGGATTGATCCACGAGTTATTGTAGACTTTTTTAAATCATGTTTTCCTTTATTATTACATGGCCGCCTACGTCGATTCATAGGGTCGGTAACTATGGAACAGTTGTGTCAGGTTCGATCCCCCGTCTGACCCTAATAAAATTAACAGTCTTTCAGATGGGACGTTAACCGATGTCTCGTGTCGGTGCTTTACACCGTGCACGAAAAAGAACCAGAGGAGGCTGTGGAATGGGTTTCTGTCTGTATCATTGCACTGTCCTCCAAAATCTAAATGACTAATCTCTTCAGGAGGCGTCGCTCATATGGGCAACCGGTAGCGACGATAAATAAACGTAAAACACACACACACACACACACACACACACACACACACACACACACACACACACACACACACACACACACACACACACACACACACACACCGTGTCTCTAAATTTATATGGAAAAGTTTCTTACGGAGGTTGGTGCACCAAGTAGTGGTTAACCGCTGGAGTCTGCCTAGGAATCTGTGAAAACGCAAATTTCTACAGAATGTAATTTCCTATTATATGGTATAATTGTATTTCAACTAATAAACACACGTCGTATACGCGATTTGTTGACTTTGTTATTTGTTGAATAATGCAAATAAGGTCGACATTCATGCGTAATACAACGCGCGTATCTTGAATAACACGATTTATGTCACAGATTTACCGTTATATTTCACATTTGTGCATATGTATATTTATTTGTAGGCTATTCTTAACTAAAGTATCTCTAAACGACAATACCACACGTTAAGTATTGACTCCAATGACAAACACACGTCAATTCAGGAGCATGGATGACAGTTATATGAAATCCTACTTTCAATTTTGAAAATTTGTAGACCACTAAAACACTGTTTAGTGATTCAATATAGTGTTCGAATGTATTCGGAAGAATTTGCAGTAGCAATGTATTTATACGTGAGAAAATGCATTATTTTGCTTTCATCCATTCTGGCCGGATTTCATCAATTCTGGTAAGGATGTCATCCATTCTGGCCGGATTTCATCCATGCTGGCCGGATTTCATCCATTCTGGCCGGATTTTATCAATTCTGGTAAGGATGTCATCCATTCTGGCCGGATTTCATTAATTCTGGCCGGATTTCATCAATTCTGGCAAGGATTTCATCCATTCTGGCAAGGATTTCATCCATTCTGGCAATGATTTCATCCATTCTGGTAAGGATTTCACCCATTCTGGCCGGATTTCATCCATTCTGGCAAGGATTTCATCCATTCTGGCCGGATTTCATCCATTCTAGCAAGAATTTCATCCATTCTGGTCGGAGTTCATCCATTCTGGCAAGGATTTCATCCATTCTGGCAAGGATTTCATCCATTCTGGCCGGATTACATCCATTCTGGCCGGATTTCATCCATTCTGGCAAGGATTTTATCCATTCTGGCAAGGATTTCATCCATTCTGGCCGGATTTCATCCATTCTGGCAAGGATTTCATCAATTCTGGTAAGGATTTCAGAATGGACGGATTTCATCCATTCTGGTCGCATTTCATCCATTCTGGCAAGGATTTCATCCATTATGGCAAGGATTTATCCATTATTGCCGGATTTCATCCATTCTGGCAAGGATTTCATCCATTCTGGCCGGATTTCATCCATTCTGACAAGAATTTCATCCATTCTGGCAAGAATTTCATCCATTCTGGCCGGAGTTCATCCATTCTGGCAAGGATTTCATCCATTCTGGCCGGATTACATCCATTCTTGCCGGATTTCATCAATTCTGGTAAGGATTTCAGAATGGACGGATTTCATCCATTCTTGCCGGATTACATCCATTCTGTTCGCATTTCATCCATTCTGGCAAGGATTTCATCCATTCTGGCAAGGATTTCATCCATTCTGGCAAGGATTTATCCATTATTGCCGGATTTCATCCATTCTGGCAAGGATTTCATCCATTCTGGCCGGATTTCATCCATTCTGGCAAGGATTTCATCCATTCTGGCCGGATTTCATCCATTCTGGCAAGTATTTCATCCATTCTGGCCGGATTCCATCCATGCTGGCCGGATTTCATCCATTCTGGCAAGGGATTTCATCCATTCTGGCAAGGATTTCATCCATTCTGGCCGGATTCCATCCATTCTGGCCGGATTTCATCAATTCTGGCAAGGATTTAATCCATTCTGGCCGGATTTCATCCATTCTGGCAAGGATTTCATCCATTCTGGCAAGGATTTCATCCATTATTGCCGGATTTCATCCATTTTGGCCGGATTTCATCCATTCTGGCAAGGATTACATCAATTCTGGCCGGATTCCATCCATTCTGGCCGGATTACATCCATTCTGGCCGGATTTCATCCATTCTGGCAAGGATTTCATCCACCATCCATTCTGGCCGGATTTACCAGTATCATGACCATAGTAGTCTGCCAGTTACCCGATCTGATGTCCACCATATACATGTAGAAATAAATTTCTTTAAATTTGTATCATCATAATCGCAAGAATATTATCTAGAGGAGAGGTTGCTTTCTGTCTCCTCGGTTAATAATCATGTTCTCGGTGTGATATTTCTCATATTGCCCGCTCAGGGATGCAATATTTATACATTATCCACTATATACTGCTTTAGTTGTATGCTTACATGTCGTTCTAAAATAAGGGATATTGCTGGAAGAAACTGACATCGGTATATAGTTCAATCTATCTTCTGTTGAACAGTTTTTGTGTACGGAGAAACTTTTGTTTCTTTAAAAGGTCGTGTCTATTCATAATCACACTTGTGTTGAATATCTTTGTCAGGACAGGGGATATCATTGTCGCACGCATGTTCATATAGCTGGCTCCAATCTGTCTAAGCCAGTTGATTTTGAAATATTAATAAATTGGAGCTGGTGTTAAACAAATGAAGATAGTACCAAATGCATTTTAAGCAATTGGAACTGTGTAGAGGGTCTACAGTCAAACCTGTGTTAGTGGTCACCGGTCACCTCTATTAAGCACCCAACCTGTATTAAGCAGCCATATTACATACAGTCAAACCTGCCTTAAGCAGCCAGCCAAGGGAGTCAGAAAAAGTGGCTGCTTAACACAGGTGACTGCTTAATAGAGGTCAAATATATAATAAAACAACCGATTGGGAATCTGGAATCTGGCTGCTTAATACAGGTTGGCTGCTTAATAGAGGTGACCACTAACACAGGTTTGACTGTATTCCCAATATGTTGTTTTACTATACACTTGCCCTCTATTAAGCAACAACTTGTGTTAAGCAGCCACTTTTCTCCATTCCCTTGGCTGGCTGCTTAAGACAGGTTTGACTGTATTTACATGATTACCGAGAACAGAACTATTGATAGGCGGATTATTCTAATAGAAAGTACTATAAACAGAAGTGAAATGTGCGTTGAACACATCGGCCATCTCATATGGGTAAATAACGAGATTCCTGTCATTATAATTTATATACTTTGTCTGAACATGGGATTTTAAACCACATAATCCTGTGGATACTATTCCATAACTCTTTCGGATTATGTTTGTTGGAGTTAATAGTGTATATAATAATAATAATAATAATAATAATAAAGACTTTGTTTAACGAGAGAACTCACTTTAACACTTAAGTCAATCTGCCATGAGGCCTTCAACAAATTAAAACATGAAATAGCATAATGAAACATGTAAACAGTAACCAGTAAAACTTTCATAGGAAATAAGATATAAGCTGCAAGAACTAATACTTATATATTCATGTATAATTGTATATTATCAGTTTATTAGGTTATTGATCTGTTCTTTGCACCGCCTGATATATAAAGCTATGAAGTGTGGAACAGAATGTGCTGTTTTGATGTGATAAGGGAGGGGGGAATTCCACAAGTGTGACCCTGAATATAAGAACTATTTTCTAAAAACTTCAGTAGTTGGCTTAGTAGGGTAAAGTTGGAGATTGGCGGATGATCGCAAGTTTTGAGTTCGAACATCGGAAGTAAATCTGAATGACTCGTGCAGATAGACATGTGCTAGGACATTGAGTGTTTTAAACATTAAGACTGCTTTCTGAAAGTTAACCCTTTCTGGGAAAGTCATCCTTCTGTTTCCAGATTTTGTATGAAAATAAGTATATTAACCTTCTGTTTCCAGATTTTGTATGAAAATAGGTATATTAACCTTCTGTTTCCAGATTTTGTATGCAAATAAGTATATTAACCTTCTGTTTCCAGATTTTGTATGAAAATAAGTATATTAACCTTCTGTTTCCAGATTTTGTATGAAAATAAGTATAATAACCTTCTGTTTCCAGATTTTGTAATTCGCAATGTCAGTGTTCTTATGGCAGGACTTTCTAGTTTTAATTGTCTCTACAGTAAGATTTCCATATTTAGTTTTGTTAAGTTGTTCTTTTTACAGGTTTACTTCGTATTGGTGCTTGCCTGTCTAATACATGATTTAACATGTGTACATACACCTCATTAGAATCATCAATATTTATACCAGACTTACGAACGTTTGATCATGGTTGTTCAGCAATGTCACTGACAAACTGAGCTTCATTAAAGCAGCATTACATCGTATGAAATAAAATATATTTGAACAATTCAATTTTTACGTATGGGTAGCAATGCTGCTACACATTCTAACATTATACTTTGTATGCTTATGTTCATTTTGTAAACAGTGTTTGTTTGCGATAAAACAAACTCGAAACGCATCGTCCGCACTTGTTTACATTCAGAATGCATCGACCCCATTTGTCCCACGTTGTCTTTTTTAATTAAACTACTTGATATGTTGATTCATACCTCTGTTAGCTAAGTCTTTTCGGGACATTTCTACATCCCCGCGAGGGGTTCGACATTAGAGGAAGATAGATGGATAGTCTTTCATGTTCAAAATATATACCTTGTTTTCTAAATCCTCTGTTGTTTCACGCATGGGCGCTGTGCGTGTTTACATTTCGTGTGTTGATAAACAAATTCGCGTATACGACGGTTTAAATTTATTGGAATGTTATCGTTTCTGAGCGACTATTTCGATTTTTGCAAACACACACACATTAGTATTTATATTTTACCCAAAGCATCCTTTATTACGATGTAATGCTGCTATAAAATGTTCCATAGACCTGTAGGTGATATTATTAAGGACATGACCCTTCGCTTAGTTTTTTAGTTTCAACAATATTTTATTTTAATGAATATACATAGTCTAATGAACACAATATACATGTAGGATTGAGGAGAAAGCAACTTGCTTATATGGTTACCTCTTTCCTTCGCTTAGTTAGATGAAACAATTATCATGAGTATCATGGGATAATGACCAGAAACTTTTGAAAATGTATGTTCGATCAATGTAGAAGAATGATGCGTAATTCTGGTAAGGATTTTGATCAACTGCGTGAAATTCACAGATTCCATAAGATAACGCAATGGTTTCGAATTACCCTCTAATTCCACTATGTCAAAATTAAAGTTGCCAATTACAATGCATTCCGTCTCTCCAGTGCACAACATTCCAATGTCAACCGTGTAATTATTCACACACTTGACGAAGGTGATCTATATGTGTAGCACAATATA
Source organism: Archivesica marissinica (assembly GCA_014843695.1). Taxonomy (NCBI): domain Eukaryota; kingdom Metazoa; phylum Mollusca; class Bivalvia; order Venerida; family Vesicomyidae; genus Archivesica; species Archivesica marissinica. The sequence continues at coordinate 65,546,987 of CM026404.1, forward strand.
GTTTAGTTTAGTTTAGTTTAGTTTATATTTATTAAATTCCAATAGGCTGTCAAACCCATGGGGACATATATACATATTATATACAGTTAGCGAACAGTGCAAACATAAAGCATACATTTTATACAAATGAGCTCCCACAGCCATTTATATTTATATCTATGTGTAAATACATGTAATATTTATCTGATATGACGTTTGTGTCTTATAATTAAAGCAAAATAGTTCTTTATTTCTAACAAGGAGAAGGTCAAAAGACGCAACAAAACACAAAACCAAACATACAAAATTGAAGTTGTTGCAAAGTTGTATAGTTGTATAACATGGCCGATCAATAAACACTTCGTACCCATATTCATTGCTAAAAGTTAAGTATTATAAATTTAATTTTACATGTGGTCATATTTGTAAATCAGAACGCATCCATTTATTTAATATAAATGGTTTAGAATAACACTGCTCAACCAAGATCATCTCTAGGTATACAAGATAGATCCTCTCTAGGTATACAAGATAGATCATCTCTAGGTATACAAGATAGATCATCTCTAGGTATACAAGATGTATCATCTCTAGGTATACAAGATAGATCATCTCTAGGTATACAAGATAGATCATCTCTAGGTATACAAGATAGATCATCTCTAGGTATACAAGATAGATCATCTCTAGGTATACAAGATAGATCATCTCTAGGTATACAAGATAGATCATCTCTAGGTATACAAGATAGATCATCTCTAGGTATACAATATAGATCATCTCTAGGTATACAAGATAGATCATCTCTAGGTATACAAGATAGATCATCTCTAGGTATACAAGATAGATCATCTCTAGGTATACAAGATATATCATCTCTAGGTATACAATATAGATCATCTCTAGGTATGCAAGATAGATCCTCTCTAGGTATACAAGATAGATCATCTCTAGGTATACAAGATTGATCATATCTAGGTATACAAGATAGATCATCTCTAGGTATACAAGATAGATCCTCTCTAGGTATACAAGATAGATCCTCTCTAGGTATACAATATAGATCATATATAGGTATACAATATAGATCATCTCTATGTATACAAGATAGATCCTCTCTAGGTATACAAGATAGATCATCTCTAGGTAAACAAGATAGATCATCTCTAGGTATACAAGATAGATCATCTCTAGGTATACAATATAGATCATATATAGGTATACAAGATAGATCATCTCTAGGTATACAAGATAGATCCTCTCTAGGTATACACGATAGATCATCTCTACATCTCTAGGTATACAAGATAGATCATCTCTAGGTATACAAGATAGATCATCTCTAGGTATACACGATAGATCATCTCTAGGTATACAAGATAGATCCTCTATAGGTATACAAGATAGATCCTCTCTAGGTATACAAGATAGATCATCTCTACATCTCTAGGTATACAAGATAGATCATCTCTAGGTATACACGATAGATCATCTCTAGGTATACAAGATATATCCTCTCTAGGTATACAATATAGATCATCTATAGGTATACAAGATAGATCATCTCTAGGTATACAAGATAGATCCTCTCTAGGTATACAAGATAGATCATCTCTACATCTCTAGGTATACAAGATAGATCATCTCTATGTATACAAGATAGATCATCTCTAGGTATACAAGATGTATCATCTCTAGGTATACAGGATAGATCATCTCTAGGTATACAAGATAGATCCTCTCTAGGTATACAAGATAGATCATCTCTAGGTATACAAGATAGATCATCTCTAGGTATACAAGATAGATCATCTCTAGGTATACAAGATAGATCATCTCTAGGTATACAAGATGTATCATCTCTAGGTATACAAGATAGATCATCTCTAGGTATACAAGATGTATTATCTCTAGGTATACAGGATAGATCATCTCTAGGTATACAAGATGTATCATCTCTAGGTATACAAGATAGATCATCTCTAGGTATACAAGATGTATCATCTCTAGGTATACAGGATAGATCATCTCTAGGTATACAAGATAGATCATCTCTAGGTATACAAGATGTATCATCTCTAGGTATACAGGATAGATCATCTCTAGGTATACAAGATAGATCATCTCTACATCTCTAGGTATACAAGATAGATCATCTCTAGGTATACAAGATAGATCATCTCTAGGTATACAAGATGTATCATCTCTAGGTATACAGGATAGATCATCTCTAGGTATACAGGATAGATCATCTCTAGGTATACAGGATAGATCATCTCTAGGTATACAAGATGTATCATCTCTAGGTATACAGGATAGATCATCTCTAGGTATACAAGATGTATCATCTCTAGGTATACAGGATAGATCATCTCTAGGTATACAAGATGTATCATCTCTAGGTATACACGATAGATCATCTCTAGGTATACAAGATGTATCATCTCTAGGTATACAGGATAGATCATCTCTAGGTATACAAGATGTATCATCTCTAGGTATACACGATAGATCATCTCTAGGTATACAAGATGTATCATCTCTAGGTATACACGATAGATCATCTCTAGGTATACAAGATGTATCATCTCTAGGTATACAGGATAGATCATCTCTAGGTATACAATATGTATCATCTCTAGGTATACAGGATAGATCATCTCTAGGTATACAAGATAGATCATCTCTACATCTCTAGGTATACAAGATAGATCATCTCTAGGTATACAAGATAGATCATCTCTAGGTATACAAGATGTATCATCTCTAGGTATACAGGATAGATCATCTCTAGGTATACAAGATAGATCATCTCTAGGTATACAGGATAGATCATCTCTAGGTATACAAGATGTATCATCTCTAGGTATACAGGATAGATCATCTCTACATCTCTAGGTATACAAGATAGATCATCTCTAGGTATACAAGATAGATCATCTCTAGGTATACAAGATGTATCATCTCTAGGTATACAGGATAGATCATCTCTAGGTATACAAGATAGATCATCTCTAGGTATACAGGATAGATCATCTCTAGGTATACAAGATGTATCATCTCTAGGTATACAGGATAGATCATCTCTAGGTATACAAGATGTATCATCTCTAGGTATACAAGATAGATCATCTCTAGGTATACAAGATGTATCATCTCTAGGTATACAGGATAGATCATCTCTAGGTATACAAGATGTATCATCTCTAGGTATACAAGATAGATCATCTCTAGGTATACAAGATGTATCATCTCTAGGTATACAGGATAGATCATCTCTAGGTATACAGGATAGATCATCTCTAGGTATACAGGATAGATCATCTCTAGGTATACAAGATGTATCATCTCTAGGTATACAGGATAGATCATCTCTACATCTCTAGGTATACAAGATAGATCATCTCTAGGTATACAAGATAGATCATCTCTAGGTATACAAGATGTATCATCTCTAGGTATACAGGATAGATCATCTCTAGGTATACAGGATAGATCATCTCTAGGTATACAGGATAGATCATCTCTAGGTATACAAGATGTATCATCTCTAGGTATACAGGATAGATCATCTCTACATCTCTAGGTATACAAGATAGATCATCTCTAGGTATACAAGATAGATCATCTCTAGGTATACAAGATGTATCATCTCTAGGTATACAGGATAGATCATCTCTAGGTATACAGGATAGATCATCTCTAGGTATACAAGATGTATCATCTCTAGGTATACAGGATAGATCATCTCTAGGTATACAAGATGTATCATCTCTATGTATACAGGATAGATCATCTCTAGGTATACAAGATGTATCATCTCTAGGTATACAGGATAGATCATCTCTAGGTATACAAGATGTATCATCTCTAGGTATACAGGATAGATCATCTCTAGGTATACAAGATGTATCATCTCTAGGTATACAGGATAGATCATCTCTAGGTATACAATATGTATCATCTCTAGGTATACAGGATAGATCATCTCTAGGTATACAAGATGTATCATCTCTAGGTATACACGATAGATCATCTCTAGGTATACAATATGTATCATCTCTAGGTATACAGGATAGATCATCTCTAGGTATACAAGATGTATCATCTCTAGGTATACACGATAGATCATCTCTAGGTATACAAGATGTATCATCTCTAGGTATACAGGATAGATCATCTCTAGGTATACAATATGTATCATCTCTAGGTATACAGGATAGATCATCTCTAGGTATACAATATGTATCATCTCTAGGTATACAGGATGTATCATCTCTAGGTATACAGGATAGATCATCTCTAGGTATACAATATGTATCATCTCTAGGTATACAGGATAGATCATCTCTAGGTATACAGGATAGATCATCTCTAGGTATACAAGATAGATCATCTCTACATCTCTAGGTATACAAGATAGATCATCTCTAGGTATACAAGATAGATCATCTCTAGGTATACAAGATGTATCATCTCTAGGTATACAGGATAGATCATCTCTAGGTATACAAGATAGATCATCTCTAACATAAATAAGTAAACTACAACCAGTTGTGATCATATTTTACGAACTAATTTAAAGTTGTCTGTATGGTGTTCATTGTCAGAAAATGTATCATTTAGTAACGTTTCATATAAACATAATACATCAATATTCTGTTGAGAAAGATAAGTTTGATTTCATCCAAGTAACTGACACGGACTGGTGTATGATATTTTTAGACCAATAAATTAATAAGAAAATTACATTTGGACCTGCTCAGTTATCAAAATGGGAAATGTTTGTCTAAAAATAGTAATATTACTGGCAAAAAGAGTAGATCCTGATTAGACTGCTCGTCACGAGCCGGCTCATCTGGATCTACACTTTTTGTAAGCCTACTTAGAGGCATGTGGTGTTGAAAGGGTTAAAATGAACTATACTTGGTCCCGTTTGTCTAAACCTTAAAATCGGGTAATTGAGCTGAATAAGATGTAGCAGATACAGCATCGCTTTCAGCAGTAATATGCCGAGGATTACAGTCGTTCAGCAGACCATCACAAGCATCAGATACATCATCGCTTTCAGCAGTAATATGCCGAGGAGTACAGTCGTTCAGTATACCATCACAAGCATCAGCTACACCATCGCTTTCAGCAGTAATATGCCGAGGAGTACAATCGTTCAGTATACCATCACAAGCATCAGATACAGCATCGCTTTCAGCAGTAATATGCCGAGGAGTACAGTCGTTCAGTATACCATCACAAGCATCAGATACAGCATCGCTTTCAGCAGTAATATGCCGAGGAGTACAGTCGTTCAGTATACCATCACAAGCATCAGATACAGCATCGCTTTCAGCAGTAATATGCCGAGGAGTACAGTCGTTCAGTATACCATCACAAGCATCAGATACAGCATCGCTTTCAGCAGTAATATGCCGAGGAGTACAGTCGTTCAGTATACCATCACAAGCATCAGATACAGCATCGCTTTCAGCAGTAATATGCCGAGGAGTACAGTCGTTAAGTATACCATCACAAGCATCAGATACAGCATCGTTTTCAGCAGTAATATGCCGAGGAGTACAGTCGTTCAGCAGATCATCACACGCATCAGCTACATCATCGTTTTCAGCAGTAATATGCCAAGGAGTACAGTCGTTCAGCAGATCATCACACGCATCAGCTACAGCATCGCTTTCAGCAGTAATATGCCGAGGAGTACAATCGTTCAGTATACCATCACAAGCATCAGATACAGCATCGCTTTCAACAGTAATATGCCGAGGAGTACAGTCGTTCAGCAGATCATCACAAGCATCAGATACATCATCGCTTTCAGCAGTAATATGCCGAGGAGTACAGTCGTTCAGCAGATCATCACACGCATCAGATATAGCATCGTTTTCAGCAATAATATGCCGAGGAGTACAGTCGTTCAGCAGATCATCACAAGCATCAGATACAGCATGAAAACGATTTGAAAATACAATACATGATTAACGGTTGTCCAATTAGCGCAGTGGTTAGCGCGCTCGCTTCTCACCTGGTTCGATCCTCGGACCGGAAAGTATGTGAGATGGTACGGTGGTCGCCAGATCGGACAGGTGGAGTTTCTCCAGGTATTCCGGTTTCCTCCCACACGAATGACCACATATACGCTTTCGTCCGCGCCAACGAGAGTGATTAATATAAGTTGTTAGAACTTGCTTCGCGATCGTTGTAAAATAATTAAAGATTAAAGCAGCATTACATCGTAATAAAGGATGTTTTGGGTAAAATATAAATACTAATGTGTTTGTGTTTACTACAAAAATCGAAATAGTCGCTCAGAAACGATAACATTCCAATACATTTATACCGTCGTATACGCGAATTTGTTTATCAACACACGAAATAAAAGCATGCACAGCGCATATATTTTGAACATGAAAGACTATCTATCTTCCTCTAATGTCGAACCCCTCGCGGGGATGTAGAAATGTCCCTAAAAGACCTAGCTAACAGAGGTATGAATCAACATATCAAGTAATTTAATTAAAAAGACAACGTGGGACAAATGGTAACGATGCATTCCGAATGTAAACAAGTGCGGACGATGCGTTCCGGTTGTAAACAAGTGCGTGACCGATCGACTCGGAAAGTCCTACTTTCGGTTTCGAGTTTGTTTTATCGCAAAAAAACACTGTTTACCAAATGAACATAAGCATAAAAGTATAATGTTAGAATGTGTAGCAGCATTGCTACCCATACGTAAAATTTGAATTTTTCAAATATCTTTCATTTCATACGATGTAATGCTGCTTTAAACTAACGGTAGAACAGTTTGACTTTCTCATAGCAGACTGTGGAGTACAGTCAATGGTCAATGAACTGCTGTAATACAATTATGAGACTCATTTTGATTGCTTACACAATATATAGGGCATCATGGCATAAACAACTAATATCAAAATTATAGACAGAACTACTAGAAGATGTTATCACGAGCTTTGCATTTATTTCCAGGTTCAAGTAAATGGCGGTCCCGTGTCTGGGCATTATATGGTGTTTGTTTATTCCTGAACCAAGAAGCTGTGACTGGAATGTAAAAGCATTACCTTGCATTATTTTTGAAAGTTGTGTTGTTGACTTCCTGCAAACCTCCCATTCCGTAAGCGGTTATTTTCACATGTTGCTGTTGTAAGAAGTATTTTCTTTAATATTAGTTCCATTTATTTCAATGTCTGGAGATGCTGTTATTGCAAGTACAAGATTTAAGTTTGTTTCTAATGATGGTCCCAAACAAGTTCCACCTTTATTTGTTAAGGTATATATGGTCATGGTACAAGGATGTGTTCGATTTACATTGTGCCATAAACACAGTTTTTTTCCTTCATTTTGAGTTATCAATGAAAACTCGTTTATTTTCATAAAAAATATACACATCAACACATAGAGCAAAACATACATTGACTATACATAGGTTGGACTACATACATAATTATACATCATTTTTCACAAATGTGTTCATAAATATGTAATTTTTTGAGAGTGTTTGAAAGTTTGAAAGGAGAATGAATGAGTGTCTTCAGCCAAACGCAACTATTTGGTTTATTGTTATATGTATTCCATTTTCAAGAAATATGTTGTTTAGTCTCGACCAGGTGTTATGGTTGCAGTCCCAAAATAGATGCCTAGGTGTTTCAACACACATGTTGCAAATTGTCACGTAAGCTAGGGTTAACCATATTGCATTTATGTAAAAATGTGCGTGTGGGCAAAATTGGCATTCTATATGTATACCGAAAGGCACGACGTAATGCATCAATGGCACATTTGTAATAATTGAGATAGATACTCTCTTTATACGATCTTCGAAACAATTGTTACACTTTTCTTCTATTTTGTTTGTTGTTGTTACATCAGTACTATGTTTTTATGTACTATGGCCCAACGATAACGTGTTATTTACAAGCATTACTATAAATAGGTTTGGAATTGGAATAAGCCAAATCAATAAGTATAGGGTGTAATAAATAATCCTGTGTGCCAAGTAATGCATACATAAATGATAATAAACTTCTTTTAACCCGTTATACTAATATTAGCCCATGTTATCTTTTTCGCGGGAATCACGTTATCGTTGGGATATAGTATGTCTGGTGTAAAATCGTATGTGGTTTCTGAATATTCATAGTTCTTTCGATGGGGATCGAACCTGCGATCCCTGGATTACCAGTCCAGCGTGTTACCACTGGACTACAGATCCGTCTGTATATACGAGATTTTGCTTCATGCGTTTAGGTTGTATATACATAAATAAGCAGAAGTGCAGAAGGTCAACTCGAATGCAGTCCCAATAACTAATATAGTTCATTTTTCTTTTTGGTAAAAATGCATTTTCATGACAGGCAGTGTGTAGTTTTTGAGTTTTTGAGAAGACTTCAGGCTAGTTGATGTGTAGAAAAGATGTGGTATAAGAATTCAGGCCATTGCAAACTGAAGGTTGGCATACTGTATTATGTGGCGGGGGAATACAGTGTGTAAGCAAAGTGACGTTATTCATAGATGAGCACTGTCTATGCAATCCATTACTTATTGGATAGTTTTGTTTTCCAGTTTGATTTGAATACCTCAAAGTGGATGTGGTATCAGAAGAAATGAAAGATTGGAAATATAAATGAACATATTGTATGTTATTACGTTTTACTATGTATTTAATAGGCAATGTATTTGTTGTTTTACTTACACAAGTGTTATACCAGTTATGTTCTTATTATTTCTAACTGTTAATGATAAATTTTCATTTATAAGATTATGAATAAATAAGGTGGGTGCGGACGGCCTTGGCGCACACCACGTTTGATGTTAAAAATGTCAGATTAAAATCCATTGTTAGTCATACATCACTGTATATAATCGTATAGTTAATTTATTTTATTTTATTTATGTCTCATCAATGTACAACAATAACAGAACAACATTAAAATAATACATGGTATAGTACATTGCCACTCATAAATGAGTTACAAGAGACGGTATTTATCGAAGTATAAAACACATCACATTATGCAGTTGTAATAATATAGTATGATATAACACATGTATATACATACATGTATTTGTAAACAACACATGATAAATCTGAATAGCCTACGCTAATCTAACCTAAGATAAGCTTACAATCAAATTGATATCATAAAATGCTGATGATTGCGCATATTAAAAAATGTTTTGAAAAAGCAAATATCAACTCTGATCAGATCAGAATTGAACTGATTAGCATAGACTATTCAGCTGGTATTAAAAATACATTGGATTATTAAGAAAAATTGAAGCATTATGTACAAAGGTAAAAATAACGTCTTTGTAGAATATTAAAACAGGTTTTGGCACTTAATCTCATAATTTCTGCGTTGGAAAATATAAATATTAGCTTTTCATTTGGAGAAAGAGCAGCAAAGTAAAAGTTCATCTGTGTTGCTTTCTTAAATAGGATTTGTCTTAAATCTTGATACAGCATACATTCCAAAATCACATGGGCCTCAGTTTCAATACAATTGTCACAAAAGTGACATATATGATTTTCTAATGACAAATTTTCATATCTGCCTGTCTCTAGTCTCAATGGTGCTACACCACATCTAAATTTAGCAAACGCTGCTCTATGGCGTAAAGGAAGTATAAGTTTGCAATATTCTTCTGTTTTATATTCTGATTTGAATAAACAATAAGTTCGTAATTTATTTCTGCCTCTGTCGGAAGGGCCGACAATATTATTAATCTGTGTATACCACATTGCCTTAAATTCATTCATAGCAGCAGCTTTGACTTTACATACAGACGAAGAAGAGATAGGATGCGAAATATTTAATGGAAATTCTACTCCCAGTTCTAATATACGCTTCTGGAATATGCAAAACCAATTTTTACAACGCAAAGAAGCCATTGAATCTGCCCACAATGCAATTCGTTTATTTAACCGTGATGCGTTGGTGATTGAAAATCGTTTGTAGTGCCTAACTGTACACTCCAGTTGGTGAATATATGACGGATCCCACCCCATCTCTCCTAACAAAGCAGCATTCGGTGTATATTTACCAACACCTAAGAAAAATCTGATAGCTCTATTTTGGACAGCAGTAATACAAGAATATTGTTTATAACCGTACACCCCGTATTAAACAACCGTCCGCTTTATTAGATCGTTTATGTATACGTGTGATATGGAATAACTGTCCAAGCTCATAAAATCGTTTCTGTACACCATGTGATTGGAATAATTGTTCTATCTCATAAAACCGTTACTGTTAATGTTAGGGTTATTGCTAGGGTTATTGTTGGTGTTATTGTTAGTGTTGTTGTTAATTGTTAGGGTATTGTTATGTGTATTGTAGGATTATTGTTATATTAGTGTTCGGGTTATTGTTAGGGTTATTACTAGGGCTATTGTTAGGGTTATTGTTAGAGTTAGAGTTATTGTTAGGGTTATTGTTAGGGTTAGAGTTATTGTTAGGGTTATTGTTAGGGTTATTGTTAGGGTTATTGCTAGGGTTATTGTTAGGATTATTGTTAGGGTTATTGTTAGGGTTATTGTTAGGGTTATTGTTAGGGTTATTGTTAGGGTTATTGCTAGGGTTATTGTTAGGATTATTGTTAGGGTTAGAGTTATTGTTAGGGTTATTGTTAGGGTTATTGTTAGGGTTAGTGTTAGAGTTATTGTTAGAGTTATTGTTAGAGTTATTGTTAGGGTTATTGTTAGAGTTAGAGTTATTGCTAGGGTTATTGTTAGAGTTAGAGTTATTGCTAGGGTTATTGTTAGGGTTATTGTTAGAGTTATTGTTAGGGCTATTGTTAGAGTTAGAGTTATTGTTAGGGTTATTGTTAGAGTTAGAGTTATTGCTAGGGTTATTGTTAGGGTTATTGTTAGGGTTATTGTTAGGATTATTGTTAGGGTTATTGTTAGGGTTATTGTTAGGGTTATTGTTAGGGTTAGAGTTATTGCTAGGGTTATTGTTAGGGTTAGAGTTATTGCTAGGGCTATTGTTAGGGTTATTGTTAGGGTTATTGTTAGGGTTATTGTTAGGGTTAGAGTTATTGCTAGGGTTATTGTTAGGGTTATTGTTAGGGTTAGAGTTATTGTTAGGGTTATTGTTAGGGTTATTGTTAGGGTTATTGTTAGGGTTATTGTTAGGGTTATTGCTAGGGCTATTGTTAGGGTTAGTGTTAGAGTTATTGTTAGGGTTATTGTTAGGGTTTCTGTTAGTGTTAGGGTTAGCCTGGGAACAGGCATTGATATATTTTGCCTGGTCAGTCATATAACATTTTAATACCGAGATCATTAATTGGGCCGTATTGAGTTTCTGATAATATCAACGTCATTTTGCCAGAAGTAAATTAGTGATAAATCAACAGACTGGAACCCAGACTATGTTAGGGTTAGTGTCAGGTCATTGTTTTTGCTATAATAATAATAATAATAATAATAATAATAATAATGATATGGTTAGTGTAAGGGTTATTGTTAGTGATAGAGCAAAGGTTTGGGTCAGTAGTAGCGCTGGGCTTCATGTCCATTAGCCTGCACTAATTGTGTACAGCGGCTTCAATCAATTGCACAACTGAAGAACATGTCATAATTGCCCTATATGTGATACAAATGTGTCGAAGGAGATTGGGCCCTCACAAAAGTAATCATATATAGAGATTGGGCCGTCATCCTTGATATAACTCGACCATTCAGCCTCTTTCCAGGAAAAATGTTTAAATGACTGTCTCTCACACAAGTAACCATATATAACGGAAATTGCCCTGTATTGGATACACATATATCGAAAGAGATTGGGTCGTCATCCTTGATAGAACTTACCATTCAACCTCTTTCCAGGAACAATGTTTAAATGACTCTCTCTCTCTCTCTCTCTCTCTCTCTCTCTCTCTCTCTCAAACAAGTAATAATATATACAACGAAAATTGCCCTGAATGGGATACAAATGTTGGGAAAGAGATTGGGCCGTCATCCTTGATAGAACTTACCATACAACCTCTTTCCAAGAACAATGTTTAAATGACTCTCTTTCTCTTCTCTCTCACGCGCTCACGCGCACGCGCACATAATAATATCCAACGGAAAATGCTATGAATGAGATACAAATGTTGGGAAAGAGATTGGGCCGTCATCCTTACCATACAACCTCTTTCCAGGAACAATGTTTAAATGACTCTCTCTCTCTCAAACAAGTAATAATATATACAACGAAAATTGCCCTGAATGGGATACAACTGTTGGGAAAGAGATTGAGCCGTCATCCTTGATAGAACTTACCATACAACCTCTTTCCAGGAAAAATGTTTAAATGACTCTCTCTTTCTCTTCTCTCTCTCTCACGCGCTCACGCGCACGCGCACGCACACATAATAATATCTAACGGAAAATGCTATGAATGGGATACAAATGTTGGGAAAGAGATTGGGCCGTCATCAATGATAGAACTTGACCATTCAGCCTATTTCCAGGAACAATGTTTAAATCTCTCTCTCCGGCATAAACATGCATATTGAACTGAAATTGCGTTGTTATCAATCACACATGTACATTAATAATACATACCAGTATATTAATAAGACTTGCTTCTACTTACAATTGTTTAAGTCGTCTATGAAAACAACGTCGCTGACGTCATTTACAACATGGAGCGCTTCTCTACTCTTCTGTAAAGCACAGAAAGTGTGTTTCTTTGAATGATCTAGTTTTGGAATTTTTAGCGCGGTGTCGATATTAAATTTAATAATTTTAAGACTGATGCATAGCCCCACCGTAGTTGACATGTCAGCCTGGGTTCCAGTCTGTCCATTTTTCATTTACTTCCGGCATAATGATGCTGATATTATCAGAAACTCAATTAACGGCCCAATTAATGTTTTTTATTATTATTTAAGTTTATTTAACGCCGCTACCGGTTTCGGGCGACGGGCAGTTTACCTAACAAAACATTTCCTGGGCAGGCTCCAGCGGTTAACCAGTACTTGGTGCACCAACCTCCGTAAGAAACTGCGAACTGTTTCATATAATTGAGACACGGTCTGAGCGGGGCTCGAACCCGTGACCATCAGAGATGATAGGTTACAGTGGTATAAAAGTCAGCGACCTTAACCACTCGACCACGTAGGCGGACTAATTAATGGTATCGGTTAAGATATATTTATATGACTGACCAGGCACAATAAATCAACGCCTATTCACAGGCTATCGACATCTTTCAATAACGGGATTCCAAACATTAGTATATACACATTTATTTTAGCTCGATTGCGAAACAAGTTCTTACAACTAATATTAATCACTCTCGAGACCGCATTCCTGGTGGAATCCATCGCCATGAGGGAGGGAGAGAGAAGATGCAATGTGGAATTTAAATGCCTTGCCTTCGGGCACAGTCGTAACGGCTCCAGCGGGGCTCGAACTCAGGACCTTTCGCACCTGAAGCGAACGCGCTACCACTGCGCTATCACGACTTCCACATTTGAAACTTTAATCAGAAATCATCTTGAAAATGTTATTTTTGTTAGCATTTGTTGTTGTCTGGCTATTGTTTGTTGCATCATCTATTGCTATTGTTTGTTGCATCATATATTGCTATTGTTTGTTGCATCATCTATTGCTATTGTTTGTTGCATCATCGATTGCTATTGTTTGTTGCAGCAGCTATTGCTATTGTTTGTTGCATCATCTATTGCTATTGTTTGTTGCACCATATATTGCTATTGTTTGTTGCATCATCTATTGCTATTGTTTGTTGCAGCAGCTATTGCTATTGTTTGTTGCATCATCTATTGCTATTGTTTGTTGCATCATATATTGCTATTGTTTGTTGCATCATCTATTGCTATTGTTTGTTGCATCATCTATTGCTATTGTTTGTTGCAGCAGCTATTGCTATTGTTTGTTGCATCATCTATTGCTATTGTTTGTTGCACCATATATTGCTATTGTTTGTTGCATCATCTATTGCTATTGTTTGTTGCAGCAGCTATTGCTATTGTTTGTTGCATCATCTATTGCTATTGTTTGTTGCATCATATATTGCTATTGTTTGTTGCATCATCTATTGCTATTGTTTGTTGCATCATCGATTGCTATTGTTTGTTGCAGCAGCTATTGCTATTGTTTGTTGCATCATCTATTGCTATTGTTTGTTGCACCATATATTGCTATTGTTTGTTGCATCATCTATTGCTATTGTTTGTTGCAGCAGCTATTGCTATTGTTTGTTGCATCATCTATTGCTATTGTTTGTTGCATCATATATTGCTATTGTTTGTTGCATCATCTATTGCTATTGTTTGTTGCATCATGTATTGCTATTGTTTGTTGCATCTATTGCTATTGTTTGTTGCATCATCTATTGCTATTGTTTGTTGCATCTATTGCTATTGTTTGTTGCATCATCTATTGCTATTGTTTGTTGCATCATCTATTGCTATTGTTTGTTGCATCATCTATTGCTATTGTTTGTTGCATCATATATTGCTATTGTTTGTTGCATCATCTATTGCTATTGTTTGTTGCATCATCTATTGCTATTGTTTGTTGCAGCAGCTATTGCTATTGTTTGTTGCATCATCTATTGCTATTGTTTGTTGCAGCAGCTATTGCTATTGTTTGTTGCATCATCTATTGCTATTGTTTGTTGCACCATATATTGCTATTGTTTGTTGCAACATCTATTGCTATTGTTTGTTGCAGCAGCTATTGCTATTGTTTGTTGCATCATCTATTGCTATTGTTTGTTGCATCATATATTGCTATTGTTTGTTGCATCATATATTGCTATTGTTTGTTGCATCTATTGCTATTGTTTGTTGCATCATCTATTGCTATTGTTTGTTGCATCTATTGCTATTGTTTGTTGCATCATCTATTGCTATTGTTTGTTGCATCATCTATTGCTATTGTTTGTTGCATCATCTATTGCTATTGTTTGTTGCATCATATATTGCTATTGTTTGTTGCATCATCTATTGCTATTGTTTGTTGCATCATATATTGCTATTGTTTGTTGCACACTATTGCTATTGTTTGTTGCATCATCATTGCTATTGTTTGTTGCAGCAGCTATTGCTATTGTTTGCTATTGTTTGTTGCATCATCTATTGCTATTGTTTGTTGCATCATATATTGCTATGTTTGTTGCATCATCTATTGCTATTGTTTGTTGCATCATCTTGCTATTGTTTGTTGCAGCAGCTATTGCTATTGTTTGTTGCATCATCTATTGCTATTGTTTGTTGCACCATATATTGCTATTGTTTGTTGCATCATCTATTGCTATTGTTTGTTGCAGCAGCTATTGCTATTGTTTGTTGCATCATCTATTGCTATTGTTTGTTGCATCATATATTGCTATTGTTTGTTGCATCATCTATTGCTATTGTTTGTTGCATCATATATTGCTATTGTTTGTTGCATCTATTGCTATTGTTTGTTGCATCATCTATTGCTATTGTTTGTTGCATCTATTGCTATTGTTTGTTGCATCATCTATTGCTATTGTTTGTTGCATCATCTATTGCTATTGTTTGTTGCATCATCTATTGCTATTGTTTGTTGCATCATATATTGCTATTGTTTGTTGCATCATCTATTGCTATTGTTTGTTGCATCATATATTGCTATTGTTTGTTGCAGCAGCTATTGCTATTGTTTGTTGCATCATCTATTGCTATTGTTTGTTGCAGCAGCTATTGCTATTGTTTGTTGCATCATCTATTGCTATTGTTTGTTGCACCATATATTGCTATTGTTTGTTGCAACATCTATTGCTATTGTTTGTTGCAGCAGCTATTGCTATTGTTTGTTGCATCATCTATTGCTATTGTTTGTTGCATCATATATTGCTATTGTTTGTTGCATCATATATTGCTATTGTTTGTTGCATCTATTGCTATTGTTTGTTGCATCATCTATTGCTATTGTTTGTTGCATCTATTGCTATTGTTTGTTGCATCATCTATTGCTATTGTTTGTTGCATCATCTATTGCTATTGTTTGTTGCATCATCTATTGCTATTGTTTGTTGCATCATATATTGCTATTGTTTGTTGCATCATCTATTGCTATTGTTTGTTGCATCATATATTGCTATTGTTTGTTGCAGCAGCTATTGCTATTGTTTGTTGCATCATCTATTGCTATTGTTTGTTGCATAATCTATTGCTATTGTTTGTTGCATCATCTATTGCTATTGTTTGTTGCATCATCCATTGCTATTGTTTGTTACATCATCTATTGCTATTGTTTGTTGCATCATCTATTGCTAGTGTTTGTTGCCTCTATTGCTATTGTTTGTTGCATCATCTATTGCTATTGTTTGTTGCATCTATTGCTATTGTTTGTTGCATCATCTATTGCTATTGTTTGTTGCATCATCTATTGCTATTGTTTGTTGCATCTATTGCTATTATTTGTTGCATCATCTATTGCTATTGTTTGTTGCATCATCTATTGCTATTGTTTGTTGCATCATCTATTGCTATTGTTTGTTGCATCATCTATTGCTATTGTTTGTTGCATCATCTATTGCTATTGTTTGTTGCATCATCTATTGCTATTGTTTGTTGCATCATCTATTGCTATTGTTTGTTGCAGCAGCTATTGCTATTGTTTGTTGCAGCAGCTATTGCTATTGTTTGTTGCATCATCTATTGCTATTGTTTGTTGCATCATCTATTGCTATTGTTTGTTGCATCATCTATTGCTATTGTTTGCTGCATCATCTATTGCTATTGTTTGTTGCATCATCTATTGCTAGTGTGTGTTGCATCATCTATTGCTATTGTTTGTTGCATCATCTATTGCTATTGTTTCGTTGTTGTATCATAACCATGCATGTACATACGACCATGCACCTGTACATACGACCATGCACATGTATATACGACCATGCACATGTATATACGACAATGCAGATGCATATACGACCATGTACATGTACATACGACCATGTACATGTACATACGACCATGTACATGTACATACGACCATGTACATGTACATACGACCATGCACATGTATATACGACCATGCGCATGTACATACGACCATGCACATATGACCATGCACATATGACCATGCACATGTATATACGACCATGCACATGCATATACGACCATGCACATGTATATACGACCATGCACATATGACCATGCACATACGACCATGCACATGTATATACGACCATGCACATGTATATACGACCATGCACATATGACCATGCACATATGACCATGCACATGCATATACGACCATGCACATGTACATACGACCATGCACATGTATATACGACCATGCACATGTACATACGACCATACACATGTATATACGACCATGCACATGCATATACGACCATGCACATGTATATACGACCATACACATGTATATACGACCATGCACATGTACATACGACCATGCACATGTATATACGACCATGCACATGTACATACGAACATACACATGTATATACGACCATGCACATGTATATACGACCATGCACATGTATATACGAACATGCACATGTACATACGACCATGTACATGTACATACGACCATGCACATGTATATACGACCATGCGCATGTACATACGACCATACCCATGTATATACGACCATGCACATGTACATACGACCATGCACATGTACATACGACCATGCACATGTATATACGACCATGCACATGTACATACGACCATACACATGTATATACGACCATGCACATGTATATACGACCAAACACATGTACATACGACCATGTACATGTATATACGACCATGTACATAAGACCATGCACATGTATATACGACAATGCACATACGACCATGTACATGTATATACGACCATGCACATACGACCATGCACATGTATATACGACCATGTACATACGACCATGTACATGTATATACGACCATGCACATGAATATACGACCATGCACATGTACATACGACCATGAACATGTATATACGACCATGCACATGTACATACGACCATGCACATACGACCATACACATGTACATACGACCATGTACATGTATATACGACCATGCACATGTATATACGACCATGCACATGTATATACGAATATGCACATGTACATACGACCATGTACATGTACATACGACCATGCACATGTATATACGACCATGCACATGTATATACGACCATGCACATACGACCATGCACATGTATATACGACCATGCACATATGACCATGCACATATGACCATGCATATACGACCATGTACATGTATATACGATCATGCACATGTACATACTACCATGTACATGTATATACGACCATGCACATGTATATACGACCATGCACATGTACACACGACCATGTACATGTATATACGACCATGCACATGTATATACGACCATGCACATGCACATACGACCATGCACATGTACATACGACCATGTACATGTATATACGACTATGCACATGTATATACGACCATGCACATGTACATACGACCATGTACATGTATATACGACCATGCACATGTATATACGACCATGTACATGTATATACGACTATGCACATGTATATACGACCACGCACATGTACATACAACCATGCACATACGACCATGCACATGTATATACGACCATGCACATGTACATACGACCATGAACATGTATATACGACCATGCACATGTACATACGACCATGCACATACGACCATACACATGTACATACGACCATGCACATGTATATACGACCATGCACATGTATATACGACCATGCACATGTGTATACGACCATGCACATGTATATACGACCATGCACATACGACCATGCACATGTATATACGACCATGCACATGTATATACGACCATGCACATGTATATACGACCATGCACATGTATATACGACCATGCACATGTACATACGACCATGTTCATGTATATACGACCATGCACATGTACATACGACCATGCACATACGACCATGCCAATGTATATACGACCATACACATGTATATACGACCATGCACATACGACCATGCACATGTACATACGACCATGCACATACGACCATACACATGTACATACGACCATGCACATGTATATACGACCATGTACATGTATATACGACCATGCACATGTATATACGACCATGCACATGTACATACGACCATGAACATGTATATACGACCATGCACATGTACATACGACCATGAACATACGACCATACACATGTACATACGACCATGCACATGTATATACGACCATGCACATGTATATACGACCATGCACATGTATATACGACCATGCACATGTATATACGACCATGCACGTGTATATACGACCATACACATGTACATATGACCATGCTCATGTATATACGACCATGCACATGTACATACGACCATGCACATACGACCATACACATGTACATACGACCATGCACATGTATATACGACCATGCACGTGTATATACGACCATGTACATGTATATACGACCATACACATGTACATATGACCATGCACATGTATATACGACCATGCACATGTATATACGACCATGCATGTGTATATACGACCATGTACATGTATATACGACCATACACATGTACATATGACCATGCACATGTATATACGACCATGCACATGTACATACGACCATGAACATGTATATACGACCATGCACATGTACATACGACCATGCACATACGACCATACACATGTATATACGACCATGCACATGTATATACGACCATGCACATGTACATACGACCATACACATGTATATACGACTATACACATGTACATACGACCATGTACATGTATATACGACCATGCACATGTATATACGACCATGCACATGTACATACGACCATGAACATGTATATACGACCATGCACATGTATATACGACCATGCACATGTATATACGACCATGTTCATGTATAAACGACCATGCACATGTATATACGACCATGCACATGTATATACGACCATGCACATGTACATACGACCATGTATATACGACCATGCACATGTATATACGACCATGTTCATGTATATACGACCATGCACATGTATATACGACCATGCACATGTATATACGACCATGCACATGTATATACGACCATGCACATGTATATACGACCATGCACATGTATATACGACCATGCACATGTATATACGACCATGCACATGTAAATACGACCATGTTCATGTATATACGACCATGCACATGTATATACGACCATGCACATGTATATACGACCATGCACATGTATATACGACCATGCACATGTACATACGACCATGCACATGTATATACGACCATGCACTAACGACCATGAATGTACATACGACCATGTAAATGTATATACGACCATGCACATGTATATACGACCATGCACATGTATATACGACCATGTTCATGTATATACGACCATGCACATGTATATACGACCATGCACATGTATATACGACCATGCACATGTACATACGACCATGCACATGTATATACGACCATGCACATGTATATACGACCATGTACATGTACATACGACCATGCACATGTACATACGACCATGCACATGTATATACGACCATGCACGTGTATATACGACCATGCACGTGTATATACGACCATGCACATGTATATACGACCATGCACATGTATATACGACCATGCACATGTATATACGACCATGCACATGTACATATGTCCATGCGCATGTATATACGACCATTCACATGTACATACGACCATGCACATGTATATACGACCATGTTCATGTATATACGACTATGCACATGTATATACGACCATGCACATGCACATACAACCATGCACATACGACCATGCACATGTATATACGACCATGCACATGTATATACGACCATGCACATGTATATACGACCATGCACATGTATATAC
This sequence comes from Archivesica marissinica, assembly GCA_014843695.1. Taxonomy (NCBI): domain Eukaryota; kingdom Metazoa; phylum Mollusca; class Bivalvia; order Venerida; family Vesicomyidae; genus Archivesica; species Archivesica marissinica. Next base: position 65,567,890 of record CM026404.1, read on the forward strand.
GACCATGCACGTGTATATTGATTACAGAAGGATCTGTAGTCCAGTGGTTAACACGTTGTACTAGGAATCCAGGATCGCAGGTTCGATCCCCTGTCTGACCCTAATAAACATAACAGTCTTTCAACTGGGTCGTTAAACCGAGGTCTCGTGTCGGTGCTTTACACCGTGCACGTAAAAGAAGAACCAGAGGCGCCTCTGGAATGGGTATCTGTCTGTATCATTGCACTATCCTCCAAAAATCTAAAATGACTAATCTCTTCAGGAGGCGTCGCTCATATGGGCAACCGTTAGCGACGATAATTAAACGTAACACACACACGTATATTGATTTCTTTAATTGATAGATTGATGCGTTATAATGTTAATTATTGATTATCGATCATTGTATATATGGATTTGCACGGAGTGACCTATTGAGCTAAATGTGTGTCGATACATGCACATGTCGTGTTCTTTTCGTGGATGTGGGGGGCCCGAAGTATGCTTTAGAAAGCGCACCGCACCAGCATGTGTCACACGTATAATTAAACTAAATGGGGGATTTCTGACATAATTCTATGCAATAATTCGTCCTTACTATGAACATTTGGAACAACTTAACACGAAAATCAATTAAAATAACTTAACGTTTTTTACATTTGTTTCGAGTGACTATCGTGTTTCGAACTATCAGATATTCACAGCTATATAAATATGTTGTATCTGGTTGCACAGCGTGACCAGTCTTTGTAGCTGCTTAATATGTTGTATCGGGTTGCGCACGGCGACCAGTCTTCACAGCTACATAAATATGTTGTATGGGGTTGTGTACGGTGACCAGTCTCCACAGCTACCTAAATATGTTGTATCGGGTTACGCACGGTAACCAGTCTCCACAGCTACATAAATATGTTGTATCGGGTAGCGTACGGTGACCAGTCTCCACAGCTACATAAATATGTTGTATGGGGTTGCGTACGGTGACCAGTCTCCACAGCTACTTAAATATGTTGTATGGGGTTGCGTACGGTGACCAGTCTCCACAGCTACATAACTATGTTGTATGTGGTTGTGTACGGTGACCAGACTCCACAGCTACATAAATATGTTGTATGGGGTTGTGTACGGTGACCAGTCTCCACAGCTACATAAATATGTTGTATGGGGTCGTGTACGGTGACCAGTCTCCACAGCTACATACATATGTTGTATGTGGTTGTGTACGGTGACCAGACTCCACAGCTACATAAATATGTTGTATGGGGTTGTGTACGGTGACCAGTCTCCACAGCTACATAAATATGTTGTATGTGGTTGTGTACGGTGACCAGTATTCACAGCTACATAAATATGTTGTATGGGGTTGTGTACGGTGACCAGTCTTCATAGCTACATAAATATGTTGTATCGGGTTGCGTACGGTGACCAGTCTCCACAGCTACCTAAATATGTTGTATGGGGTTGTGTACGGTGACCAGTCTTCACAGCTACCTAAATATGTTGTATCGGGTTGTGTACGATGACCAGTCTCCACAGCTATATAAATATGTTGTATGGGGTTGTGTACGATGACCAGTCTCCACAGCTACATAAATATGTTGTATGGGGTTGTGTACGGTGACCAGTCTCCACAGCTACATACATATGTTGTATGGGGTTGTGTACGGTGACCAGTCTCCACAGCTACATACATATGTTGTATGGGGTTGTGTACGGTGATCAGTCTTCACAGCTACATACATATGTTGTATGGGGTTGCGTACGGTGACCAGTCTCCACAGCTACATAAATATGTTGTATGGGGTTGTGTACGGTGACCAGTCTTCACAGCTACCTAAATATGTTGTATCGGGTTGCGTACGGTGACCAGTCTTCACAGCTACCTAAATATGTTGTATGGGGTTGCGCACGGTGACCAGTCTCCACAGCTTCCTAAATATGTTGTATCGGGTTGCGTACGGTGACCAGTCTCCACAGCTTCCTAAATATGTTGTATCGAGTTGCGTACGGTGACCAGACTCCACAGCTACCTAAATATGTTGTATGGGGTTGCGCACGGTGACAAGTCTTCACAGCTACCAAACTATGCTGTATCGGGTTGCGCACGGTGACAAGTCTTCACAGATACTAAACTATGCTGTATCGGGTTGCGCACGGTAACAAGTCTTCACAGCTACCAAACTATGCTGTATCGGGTTGCGCACGGTAACAAGTCTACACAGCTACCAAACTATGCTGTATCGGGTTGCGCACCGTGGCCAATGTACTTAATCCCTGGTATATTTATTTTCTTCAGTCGTTTTTTCATATTTGTACTGAAATTAATCGGTTGCATTATCAGATGCCATGGAATTATTACTGCCCTAGCCTATGATATATCATTCTTAAATAGACAAATATTTACTATAGACGGTACGTGTGACAAATTGTCAAAGAATTAATTGTTTTCTATCTTTCAACTAGATTTTCCCAGGGCCATATTTCTCACCTATTAACTTCACCATCAGTTCCCATAAAAATAACTGATATTTATATGTGTGGCTGATCAGCGTATTTAAACAACCTTGCTTCGTTTTGATTATGGTGTCAAAAACATTTGTGTTCGTTATAGCACAGATGTACTGGGATATATTTATTTATGTTCGTTGAGTGATACATTTATACAATAAAGATATTGTGAAGACATTTGAAGGCATGGGAACATTTTAAGCCTATATTTGTGTTCGCTATCAATATCACCCTGTACAACCCGATACAACAAAGCGTGATTACGTGTAAAGGCGATACAACTCGGCGTTGACATTCATTCCAATCGAATATCAGATTCCGTACTATACAACATTGTTTATTTTTCGTTTTATTTATCGTCGCTAACGGTTGCCCATATGAGCGACGCCTCCTGGAGAGATTAGTCATTTTAGATTTTGGAGGATAGTGCAATGATACAGACAGAGACCCATTCCAGAATCTCCTCTGATTCTTTTTTCGTGCACGGTGTACAGCACCGACACGAGACCTCGGTTTAAAGTCCCATCTGAATCTGAAAGACTGTTAAGATTATTAGAGTCATGCGTGGAATCGAACCTACGATCCCTGGACTTGCAGTCATTCGTGTTAACCATTGAACTACTGACCAGTCTAGTATTCAACAGTTTAACAGCAAATGATATTTTATACGTTTATTCACCCCCACGCACCCCCACGCACCCCATATGAGCGACGCCTCCTGAAGAGATTAGTCATTTTAGATTTTGGAGGATAGTGCAATGATACAGACAGAGACCCATTCCAGAGTCTCCTCTGGTTCTTTTACGTGCACGGTGTACAGCACCGATACGAAACCCCGGTTTAAAGTCCAATCTGAAAGACTGGTAATTTTATTAGGGTCAGACGGGGGATTGAACATGCGATCCCTGGATTACCAGTTCAGCGTGTTACCACTGGACTACAGATCTGTTAATTTTATTATATCTGGTTACCACGGATGACCTGACGAGAATCGTGTTCTTTTCGTTGCTACTGGACTTGTCTTGAAGTGGCGATCGAAAGGAGAGACACAAGCAGGTTTGTTCATAGATCGCTTACAGTTCAGTTTATACACCGAATTACTTACTAATAATATTAGTGTAGAACGATCATCTAGGATAAATGCTATGTTCAAAATTAACAAAAATAAAACTACAATAAACAAACAAGAAATTCCATTTGTCCAACACGAACTACTGACCCAGTCAAAAATCAGAAAATGTTCAATACTTTGTATCGACGCATTGCTAAAGTCCAGAAATGGCACCAATAAAGAACGTATGGACAGAGCTGAAACGACTGGTGTCTGTGCGTTAGCCACGCCCTTCTTATGCCGTTGAATTAGGGGCTTGACTCCGGAATGGACAAATATTTCCCAGAACACAGGATTTCAATTCTCATTCAGTAAATTCGAAGACGATGGTTGATCTGCATTTATGCCAACAGTGACTGTTCCAGAATTCACTGTGAATGAAACAAATGGATGCAGTGCCCGCCTTATAACCGAGAGGTCGTGGGCTCGAGCCTCGTCAGAACCACGGTGGTGGTGTCATTAGTCCAGATACTTAAATCCGTATTTCCCTGTTCTAACACCCTCGTGGTGATGGTTTCCACAAGGATTGAGGTCTCGAGAGCGATTACGTGGCGATGGATTCCACAAGGAATGAGGTCTCGATAGCGATTACGTGGCGATGGATTCCACAAGGAATGAGGTCTCGATAGCGATTACGATAACGTTGTAAAACATGTTATTTTAACGTTGTAGACTTGTTTCGCAATCGAGCTAAAATAAAATTGTATACTGTACACCATTACGAGAAACTCAATTATATACTCTACTTATCTCCCTTTAATTAAATTGTACCAGTTTTATACACAATGTGGTGTAACAGACGGATCTGTAGTCCAGTTGTTAATACGTAGGACGTGTAATCCAGGGATCACAGGTTCGATCCCACGTCTGACCTTAATAAAATGAACAGTGTTTCAGATGGGACTTTAAACCAAGGTCTCGTGTCGGTGCTTTACACCGTGCACGTAAAAGAACCAGAGGAGACTTTGGAACGAGTCTCTGTCTGTATCATTGCACTATCCTCCAACATTCTAAAATGACTAATCTCATCAGGAGGGAGGCATCGCTCAAATGGGCAACCGGTAGCGACGATAGATAAACGTAAACCACACACACACACAAGGTGCTGCCAGTGAATGACTAATGAACGGGATAATATGACCGTTTGATCACCATTTCCAGAACGCTATTTATTAATCATTATCATACTTGCTTGCAAGATGTTACCCAGTACTTGCGCACGACTGTCGTATACATATGCTCTAGTATAGCCCGGGGACCAGGCGCACTTGTCAACAAAGATAGTGTTCTATATCTAAGCTTTATCTATGACTTTGTCAGTTACATCTGATAAGGGCATATTGTATACGCTATTTTAACTAATCGAAATATTTATCTCGTTTGACTTTCGTTTTCATGTTGGGTTATGTTATACACGCCAGTAACACTCGCATATACTGTTTATACAAATTTCGCTTAGCTCGATTGCGTAACAAGTTCTTACAACATTAGTTTAATCGATCTCTAGACTGCATTCCTGATGAATTCCATCGCCATGACGGAGAGAGAAGAGGCACTGTGGATTTAAGTGTCTTGCCAAAGTGACATCACTATGGTTTTGGCGGGGTTTGAACCCACAACCGTACGAGTCTGACGCCTGGTCCATTTAGCCACAAGTATAAATTGTTCAACAAAATGTTAGTTTATACAATTTTATTTTAGATCGATTATGAAACAAGTTTTAACAACGTTAGAATAATCGCTCTCGAGACCTCATTCCTCATTGAATGCGTCGCCATGAGGGAGAGAGTAGGGACAATGTGAATTTAAGTGCCTTGCCTAAGGGCTCAATCGTAACGGCTCCAGCTAGGCGAGAACTCATGGCCTTTCGCACCTGAAGTGAACGCCAACAGCAGCGCTATCACGACTTCCACGAAACGTTAATACTATTTGAAGGATCGGCCCAGTGGGCCAGTGTTTGACAGATCGGACAGGTGGGTTTTCTATGGTTACAACGGTTTCCTCACACACGAATGACCACATATACGCTTTCAACCGAGCCAACGAGGGTGATTAATATATTTATTAAGTTGTTAAAGCTTGTATGCTTAAGTAATTCTGAACCGGGGGGTGGGGATACATGAACACTTCATAATAAAATAAATAATAATGATATTTATATAATATTTTAATTATTAAATGGCTGACTAATACATTAACACCAAGGTTTAATGTAATCAGTATGTGTGTATCTTGAAAGAAGTAAAATACTCAACATGTTGCGCGGTAAAAACAGCACATGTTGCTTATAATAATTATGTTAGTCTATTACTAAGGTGTTTTTGTAACATCATGACCGGTATCTCATCTTTACACGTACCAATCGCTATTAGTCGTCTGTGTGAATATATTTGTATTTAAGCGCAGTTGAGGGAATATAAAAAAATGATGTGTTTTTTTTATAAATGTAATAAGCAAAAATCTATCTCGCTGGTAAAACGCGTGCAAAAAATACAACTGGAGTTTCGAAGAAGCAACTGATTTTTAGAATACATCGATACTGATCGGAAGCTAATGGAGTGCACACGACTGATTGGATAATACATGTGTGAAATTAAACTTTAAAAACGATGATTTATTTAAAAGTATTGAATGTAAAACTGTGGTTACTTCCCTTGTATTATAATTGAATAGCTGGTAATGCTAGTGATTCGATTTATTTGTGGGGATGATTAAAGAGCGGAAAGCTTTAGAAGTTGTAATTTGTTATGATTGAAGTGTTAGAAACAAACGACATGCAACAATGGTATTGTCTCATCTTCTTAGACCAGCTGTGAAACATAGACGACATGTTGCATAACTTTAAGGGTATAGCTCTCGTCTCTTCTTAATGCCTTTTAGCTAGATCTAAATTAGTGGACTCTGCAATGTCGCTACAATACGCTACAATGAAAACAACTGTCATATCGAGCAGCTGTAACCAAATCGTCCATGTTTATCTGTCAATCTTCTATCTGCTATGCCACTTTAATACCACATCATCCAATTCACGGATGTTCATTTTATAGATCCTCGATAAAAGTCCTTACGGCGCGTGTCGGGCTCTTCACTGGGCGGGGCTAACGATTACGAAAAGAACCGAGGACACGCGAAGATCAATAGGAGGCGTGTCTAGCGGCACGCGACCTATATCATCTTTGTCACGCCTTTTTAGACACCGACTTTTAATCTTTCATATATTTAATCTTCATCTTTTGCAATCAAAGTACAAGTAAAAGTTACCATTAGAACACTTGCGGTAAATCCAGATATACTGCATGCTGACATTCCGTTTCGGATTTTATATTCAAAGCACATTCTGAACTGCATCTTAAAAATGTGACATTAAGATATCGAAAAAGTGAAAATCACGGAAATAGTTTTTGGTGGGGGAAAAAAAAACAAGGTAAGATTGTGTGAATTGTCCTTACCAGTGTGTTCATTTCTTATTTTAAAACATGGATATTAGTTTTTAAAATGTGGAACAACAAAGTATTGCTATAGCATTTATGAATTTAATCTTAAGTATAAATAATATGTACATACATGTATGATTGAGCAGAAAGCATCCTGCTTGTATGGTTATATGTACATACATGTATGATTGAGCAGAAAGCATCCTGCTTGTATGGTTATATGTACATACATGTATGATTGAGCAGAAAGCATCCTGCTTGTATGGTTATATGTACATACATGTAGGATTGAGCAAAGAGCATCCTGCTTGTATGGTTACCTCGTTCCTATATACGGTTGATGTTACATATACCATGTATACACACACAGCCTGCTTCTGATTTACTGATTATTTCTGGACATTACACATAATTATTCTTTTATTTGTGATAATGTTATAAATAACAGTTCCAAGAAATAATTATATCATTAATCAAGGAAAACGTATTCTGTAAGTGAGTTGACATTATTACATAATTATATATATATATATATATTGCACGCATACTGTAGGGGTGTATGTGTCGTCTGCAGATGACATGTTTACTTCTTGGAATCTACTACGTATATTTTCGTTCGTAGTGAGACACTCTATTTTAGTTGTTAAAAATGAGGACTACAGAATACAGAAACATCTATCCGGAAATAGGAATATATGGAAATAGACAGCAACGTCTATTTTACGGAATATTCGCAATACTCAGGGACTGGTTATTTCCAAGAAATTTCTGAGGCGCCACAAGTATTGTGTAACGGCATCCGCATAATAAATTCTCTTGCGTTCTGTCCATATATCATATATAACTATGTATACATGCATACACGGTCATGCGTGCCACTTAATGCAGTTAGTTTCCATTATTCGAACATTTATTGAGTTTCAGGGATTAAACGTGGACGTCAAGGTAACATTGCGTATATATTATAAATATTGACAATTTGTCTACTGGATAGAATTGCAACATATAACTGGTGTGATCGAAACAGCATCAGCAAAAATAACAACAGCAACAACACATATGTGTTTTACGTTTATTTATCGTCGCTACCGGTTGCCCATATTTGCGACTCCTCCTGAAGAGATTAGTCATGTTAGACTTTTGGAGGATAGTGCAATGATACAGACAGAGACCCATTCCATAGTCTCCTCTGGGTTTTTTTACGTGCAAGGTGTAGAGCAACGACACGAGACCTCGGTTTAAAATCCATTCTGAATGACTGTTAATTTTATTAGGGTCAGACGGGGGATCGAACCTGCGATACCTGGATTACAAGACCAATCGCTGGATCACAGATCCGTCTGTCACAACAACAAATATAATAATAATAAAGACTTTATTTAACGAAATAACTCATTTGAACAGTTAAGTCAGAATAAATAAATAATAAAGAAATAGTCAAATAAACTAACTACCAATATTTTCTCGATATTATATCATCATATCTCTATTTATAATACAACAAGAAAATCTATTGCATATAATATATGTAATAGAAGGACGATTGAAAACTCACTCTGCATAATACACACTCAGATAATGTATTGAGTGAATGTATATAAATTATAAAGTGCATAATTTAGTAATTAAATGCAAACATGATGACAATAACATGAAACCCTGTCCAACATAATAGTATATACCACATCCCTGATGGAACCTCCGCGAATCATATGGGAACCAAATATTGTTGCAGAATTTCAACTATGTAAATATGACCTGGCCATTTCTGGATTCCAGCTCAAGCCTGTATTTCTATGCGCACACAACTGAAAGCTTGGAACTAGTTCCCTTAAAACAATTGGACAATTTTAATGCCTATAATACGAATACATAGCAGTAATTCTTATCACATAAATTTTCATTTGTCCAGAAAAAACGTACACTGATTATAGCAATTCTACAAGTGCCAGTTCTAAGAATACCTCGCCATTCTAACCACTATTAAACGTATATTCCTACATTTTTTACCCATGAAGGCAATACAATATTAATCTAAATTTCAGCATGTTGCTTTTGACTTGTAATACTCATGTATGTGCTTATATTGCAGTAAAAACACATTGATAAAGTAACGTTTACGGAATTTTCGAATTGCCTTCTTATTAACTTCGCAATGAGCGGTTTTGATAACAGCTGTACCTTGATTGTATTGTTAACTTCAATCTCATCAATGTACACACTTGGAAGTAGTGGTAGCGTGTTCACTTTAGGTGTGAACTTCCCGGAGTTCGCGCCCAGCTGTAGCCGTTACGATTGTGTCCTTGGCAATGCATTTAAATTCCACATTGCCTTTTCTCTCTAAGTCCACCATTGCGGTGGATTCCATGAGGAATGAGGTCTAGAGAACGTTTAAGTAAATGTTGTACGAACTTGTTTCGCAATCGAGCCTAAATACATTTGTATAAACTAATTACACCAAGCACAAACAAGAAACATAATTTACATATTTAAAAGTACCCTGCCTCTCAAGTCTGAGGTTTTAGACAATGTACAATATTAGTTTAAACATTATTTATTTGTTCTGTTACATATATATACATAAACAACTATTATAAATGATAGTAACACATATGATCTGAAAACAAGCTTAATACAAAGCTTATGTAAATATATCTATTGCCTATTGACAAGCTGAACACTGCATATATACATTTATATACATATGTACGGTAAATGTGAAACGTTGCCGTTAGTGTAATTAAATATAGGTTTAAATATATTATACACTGAGTTTAAAGACATTTCAATATTACGGCATATACAACAATGCTCATACATGTATACAACAATGCTCATACATGTATACAACAATACTCATACATGTATACAACAATACTCATACATGTATACAACATTACTCATACATGTATACAACAATACTCATACATGTATACAACAATACTCATACATGTATACAACATTACTCATACATGTATACAACAATACTCATACATGTATACAACAATACTCATACATGTATACAACAACACTCATACATGTATACAACAATGCTCATACATGTATACAACATTATGCATACACTAATACAACAATACTCATACACTAATACAACAATACTCATACATGTATACAACAATACTCATACATGTATACAACAATACTCATACACGTATACAACAATACTCATACATGTATACAACAATGCTCATACATGTATACAACAATACTCATACATGTATACAACATTACTCATACATGTATACAACAATACTCATACATGTATACAACAATACTCATACATGTATACAACAATACTCATACATGCATACAACATTACGCATACACTAATACAACAATACTCATACATGTATACAACAATACTCATACATGTATACAACAATACTCATACATGTATACAACAATACTCATACATGTATACAACAATACTCATACATGTATACAACAATACTCATACATGTATACAACAATGCTCATACATGTATACAACAATACTCATACATGTATACAACATTACGCATACACTAATACAACAATACTCATACATGTATACAACAATACTCATACATGTATACAACAATACTCATACATGTATACAACAATACTCATACATGTATACAACAATACTCATACATGTATACAACAATACTCATACATGTATACAACAATACTCATACATGTATACAACAATACTCATACATGTATACAACAATACTCATACATGTATACAACAATACTCATACATGTATACAACAATACTCATACATGTATACAACAATACTCATACATGTATACAACAATACGCATATACTTATATACAACAATACTCATACAAGTATACAACATTATGGCAATGAAAGGTGCAATGGAGTTTTTGTTTATTTCCTTGTTTATAGTTATTAATCTAGTTTTGCAAGTGGAATAATTTATTTTAAATTCAGTATGGTATTATGTACATGTCCTGAGTCCATTTATTAAAGGAAACGTCAGTCAATGGGCCTTCCTTGTAAAGCGGTTATGGCCGTATACTTCAACTCACTAGCCCCTCACATCTGTAGGTTCGAATGTCACTGTGGCTGTCGAATTCTTTCATGTGAGAAAGCTATCTGGCTGGTTTGAGGAAGGTTGGTGGTTCTACGTGGGTGTCCGTTTGTGCCTGGAATACGTTTCGTAGGGGCATCCGGGGTCTTCCTCCACCAATAACAGCTGCAAAACCGCCATATCACCTAAGTTGTTGTTGTTGTTGTTGTTGTTGTGGCGACATTTGTTTGAGACTACTTGGAATTGTTCGGAACACTTGATGTTGTCGCCTCAATTGTGCTTTTAGCAGTGTGCACGTTTTGGTTTAATACACCTACTACGTTGTGCATGGCATGTGAAATACACACTTATTTGGTACTAGTATTTTATATTCCAATTTTCTGTCTGGTACCAGTTTTATGTCTGGTTCCATGTTTCTGTTGAGTCTGCTGCGACCGATCATATTACATTCTACCCTGTGGGGGTTGCGTCACCGTGTCTTCAACGAGATACATGAATAGTCTAATATTTGTGAGTGAAGAGTCGTACACCTATTTATATTCTCATATTCTGTCTTTTTGTTGAACTTCGAGCCCCCGTCTGACCCTAATAAAATGAACAGTCTTTCAGATGGGACGTTAAACCGATGTCTCGTGTCGGTGCTTTACACCGTGCACGTAAAAGAACCAGAGGAGACTCTGTAATGGGTCTCTGTCTGTATCATTGCACTATTCTCCAAAAATCTAAAATGACTAATCTATTCAGGAGGCGTCGCTCATATGGGCAACCGGTAGCGACGATGAATAAACCTAAAAAACAAACAACAATTTTGTTGAACACGCCCATTCTGGGAATAATGAACATATGATATAAGTGGGAGATGACTCATACGAAATCAAGGTCGACAATCAGCGCAGATAGAACATAGTTATCTAGTTGGACTTTGCTGAAGATTTGTGTAATTGTTTATAATATTTATGTTATGGGTTAGGTGACATATCTTATAGATATTGTGCGACATTAAAGATAAAAGTAAGACAAGGTTAAGGAATTGTTGATTTTAATACGTCAGCTACTAAAATATAACACACATACGTACATAAATATAAACTTATAATTTAGTACAACATAGCTGTGGTAATATTAGTTCATACAAATTTATTTCAGCTCCATTGCGAAACAAGTTCTTACAACTTATATTAATCACTCTCGAGACCTCATTCCTGATGGAATTCATCGCCACGAGGGAGAGAGGAGAGGCAAGGTGGAATTTAAATGCATTGACTAAGGGCATGATAGTAAAGACTCCAGCGATGCTCGAACTCGGAGTCATTTGCACCTGAAGCGAAGGCACTACCACTACGTTATCTCGATTTCCACAACTGTTGTGCTAGATAGGTGCTGGCCCAGAACCCTGATACAATTTGATTGGTCAATTCTTCAGGTCCATATCGCGCTTCGTAAAACGCTTGGAATGAAAATATCCCATTCTTTTTAATTTAGAACAATACATCCCACTGACTATGACTGGATTTTGACTGGTACATTACTGCTAGTCCAGTGTAATATTGTATGCGTTGGCTTCCTTAGGAGGTGGGAGGGGTATCGGGGACACCCCGTTACCGCTAGTACTCTCTCTAAATTAAGATTATCTGTTATAAATCAGCAAATAATGACGGCCGTTGTGATCTACCTTAACCCTTAACCTGCCAATCACAACTAAAGTCGCTTTTACAAACAGCTTAGAGCCAGATCAGACGTCACAGAACGTGCCATCTGATCAGGCTCTATGCTGTTTGCTATTCGGATAGTGGAGCTATGTTGTTTGCACATTCCGTCCAATTTATTGATGTATTTAATCTGATTACATAACCTGCACCCAGAGGTCACCTGTAAACAAAGACCAGTATTAGCTTTTTCTATACGTGGTATATACAGACATGTTTGACTGTATTTATTTTGTTACCTAGGGTAAGCAAACTACAGGGAGAAGATGCCGTACGTCTGTCTGTCTGTATTCATTGTGTTTATATAATTTATGTACATGAACTACGAAAAGCTAACGGAATGGAATGAGCCATGTACATTAACGTACATATCTTAATTAATTAATCCACTTTGGCAAGTGTGGCATATCTACTCATGTCATTTATGTTAACCATTAAACATTGTACATTTCAGGGTGAGCCGGGCAACAGAGAAGTAAAATGGTAAATATAGACCAACCTGCTGCATCGGAATCACAAGTAATTCTAAGAGAAATCTTGCAAAACCGGGACCACATTTCAATTGAAACAGACAGAGATAAATCTGTTATAATGCATGACATCCAGAACCAGCAGTTAAAACCGGAACATGAAAATATTGTTCCCGTAAGTGACCTAAATGGAGAGCATTCTTCACGCTCAGATCGAGGCTCAGAAACCGGAAGTGACGAAGAATCTAGTTTTCTGGATCATAGCAGAGCCGATGAAACTGATGCAGAAGAACAAAAATCTGACGTGGAAGAAACTGCGATTGGCTTACATACCATTGAAGAGAGTAAAGAGGCAAAACGTGCAAGAGTAGAAAATATACTCACATCAATGCAGCATCCACAATATGTAGATATGGAAGCAATGTATGGCATGAATGAAGTCAGACGACAAAA